>CM038118.1:30272624-30850322 GCA_001642375.2 Mentha longifolia | reverse complement strand
ATCTTTCCGTCGATTTTTTTCAATTCAGACCTTAGGCTGCCTTTGGACTTTTTCGTCGATTTTGTCTAGAAGGGTGAGTAATGAATGAGATATGGGCAAAACTAAATCAACGAAAAAGTCCAAAGGCAGCTGCCTAAGGTTTGAATTGAAAAAATCGACGGAGAGATATTGCGATTTTGAAAGTTCCCCATTATTACCCATTATATAGGAGTTCTAAATGAAAAAAAAAATCAATCTAGAAGGGTGAGTAAAGAATGAGATATGGGCCAAATTAAATTGACAAAAAAGTCCAAACGCAGCTGCCTAGGGTTTGAATTGAAAAAATCGACGGAGAGATATTGCGATTTCTAGAGTTCCCCAATATTACCCATTATATAGGGTTTCTAAATGCAAAGAACCATTCTAGAAGGGTGAGAAACGAATAAGATAAGGGCAAAATGAAATCGACGAAAAAGTTAAAAGGTAGCTGCCTAGGGTCTGAATTGAAAAAATTGACGGAGAGATATTACGATTTCGAGGGTTCCCCATTATTACCCATTATATAGGGGTGCTAAATGCAAAACAATCAATCTAGGAGGGTGAGTAACGAATGAGATATGGGCAAAACAAAATCGACGAAAAAGTCCAAAGGCAGCTGCCTAGGGTCTGAATTGAAAAATACGACGGAGAGATATTGCGATTTCTAGACTTCCCCATTATTACCCATTATATAGAGTTTCTTAATGCAAAGAATCAATCTATAAGGGTGAGTAACGAATGAGATATGGGCAAAACAAAATCGATAAAAAAGTCCAAAGGCTGCCTATGATTTGAATTGAAAAAATCGACGGAGAGATATTGCGATTTCGAGAGTTCCCCATTATTACCCATTATATAGAGTTTCTAAATGCAAAGAATCAATCTAGAAGGGTGACTAACGAATGAGATATGGGCAAAACAAAATCGACGAAAAAGTCCAAAGGCAGCTGCCTAGGGTTGGAATTGAAAAAAATCGACGGAGAGATATTGTGATTTTGAGAGTTCCCCATTATTACCAATTATATAGGGGTGCTAAATGCTAAAGAATCAATCTAGAAGGGTGAGGAATGAATGAGATATGGGCAAAACAAAATCGACGAAAAAGTCCAAAGGCAGCTGCCTAGGGTTTGAATTGAAAAAATTAACGGAGAGATATTGCGATTTCGAGATTTGGTATCAGAGCTAGTCATTATATTATCTAAGAAAAGAATATTTCTTTACTTAGACACTGTTATACAAGTTTGATTTCCAAAGTTCTCTCAAGAAATTAGTATTTTTGGTTTGGTCAACCCTTGTTTATGTTTGGTCAGCCCAGTTGTGGTGGTCCCTGGTTATACTAAATTTATTGCTTGAACCTTGCTTAATCAAAATTGTATTTATGGCATCTAGATTAAGAAGTATATTTTCTAAAAATAATACTATGAATAATTCTGGTATTGTTCATTCATAAGAAATCAGTTTACCTGATAACTATTCAAACTGGAATATACCTAAACAATCAATTGAAACCATGTATCAAATAGGAACTTTTTATTTCAAAACTGCTTTTTTTATCAAAACTCATGAAGAAACTATTTCTCTCCAAGAAGAATTTCAAAGTATACCTTTACTTTCTAAAGTTTCTATTAAAAAATATCTAGATAAAGGTTTTAGATATATTCATTTCGGCTTAATTCAAGTCGCTGTTAAACCATTAGTTCATATTGGAGTCAATGCTCCAGTTTACTTGGCATTAAGAGATAATAGACTTAAAAGATACAAAACATCTCTTTTAGCCATGATTCAAACTAATATTTGCAATGGTCCGATTTATTTCAATTGTGCTCCCAATTATTCAATAGATCTTACAGATCCCTTAATTCAAGATGCTTTGATCCTTGATATTCATCTTCAAGGAGATGAATTTAAAAATTGCAAAAACTTTGTTGTCATTTTCCGTGTTTATTTTAGAGTTATGTCTTCTCAATTAAATCCAAAATACTTACTCACACCCACCTCTAAAGAAGAAACAGTTATGCTTCAAATTGAAGCAGATAATCCAACATATTTCGTTCCTAGAAGATTAAGATGGAATGAAATAACCATTCCTAATGAATTCATAATTCAAACTCCACAAATTCCAAGAAATATTGAGAGACGCCAAGTCTCTGATATTGAAGAAGATGATGATGGAAGAATTTTTCTTAGGTTTAATTCTCTTAGACACTCTAATAGACCTTCAATAAGAATTCAAGAAGCTTCCTCTAGAAACTCTTTCTCTGAGAGCTCTAGAACTAATTTTCAAAACATTAGAGTCAATTATAAGAGCCATATCCCTTCTACTAATTTACAAACTGATGAAGAAACTATTAATCCTGGATCCCCTACCATCTCTCAAATGGGAGGAATTGATATGATTCAACATATGAAATTTTATGCAAATCTTCAATATCTTGAAAGAGAGTTTAATGATCCAGAAGAAAAAGATAGAAGATAATGGTTTTTAAAATTAGATAAACCATTTCGTGATAAATTACAAGTTGAATGGATAAAAGGATTACATAAATATAAATCCAATATTCCGATTTTAGATTGGTTTGTTGGATATTGTAAACTTAATGATATTAATGGAAATATTTACGAACTAGATCAAATTAATGTTCAAACAAGTCTTTACAAAAATTGGAAACTAACAACAGGTACTACTGTTACTACTATTCACCCACCATTACAAAACATTTTGATTCAAATTCCTAATGGAGAAATTTCCGCAACACCCTTTCGAACTGGAAGGGATGGAGATGATACTCCTAAGATGAGTGATATTAGAAAATTGCATGAACAGAGCAATTATTCAAATCAAATATTACATACAATTGCAGAACAAATAGATAATTTATCTACAAAAATTGATACTCAAAAAACCACTACTAGATTTCCTAACGATATTTCAAGTCCTCATTTTATTCCTAGAAGCCTTCCTGACAAAATTGAAGACAAATTAAAACTTCCCACTACTCATGATCTTTTTGATAAAATAACCCAAAGAATTACTGAAGCTGCTTCTTCAGATAAAAAAATCTTTTGTGTTAACAAAGATAAAAATAAATATGAAGATGAACTTAACAGAATTTATTTAAAACCTGAAACAAAACCATATTACAATAATAGATATACCCCTCCAGATATGCAATTTGAAGAAAGATCTCAATTTAAAAATAATTCAAAATATGATGGTCATTCTATTCACGAATGGAACATTGATGGAAAATTAGAATATGAAATTCTTAATACACTTCAAGAAATGGGCATGGCTAGAATAGCCTACAAAGTCCAAAATATTATAGAAGAAAATGCAGTTGCATTAATTGTCACCGGGTTTACTGGACAATTAAAAAACTGGTGGGACAATTCCCTCAGTTTCAATGATAAACAACAAATACTTCAACATGTTTCTACCTTTGAAGAAGAACATGGTAGAATCGTTGATAAAAGCGATGCTTGTGACTTTCTCATAATAACTATAGGTATGTATTTCATAGGAAATCCTAAAGAAGAATTAGATTCAACACAAATTGTTCTTTCAAATTTAAGATGTCCCTCACTATCTGATTATAGATGGTACAAAGATGTTTTTCTAACTCATATACTTAAAAGGAATGATTGCAATGCATCTTTTTGGAAAGAAAGATTTATTGCCGGACTTCCAAAATTATTCGGAGAAAGAATACATCAAAAACTTAAAGAAGCCACAGGACTCAATGAAATTAATTTTGAAGCTATCACATACGGACAATTATTTGCATTCATTAAAAAAGAAGGACTTTCTTTATGTTCTGAGTTAAAAATTCAATCAAAATATGGAAATGAGAAAACTCGATTCCGAAAAGAAGTTGGAACATTCTGTGAAGCTTTTGGACTTCAAAAAATTCAAGCTCCTTCATCTCAACTCAAAAAACGTGAAAAAAGATATCCTAAAAATACAAACACAAATCCCCCTTTTAGGAGAAGAAAATTCCAAATAAATACATATCAAAACACTCCAGAAAATAGGGAAACACTAGGCAAAAATATAAACAAAAATCTTTTAAGGAATTTAATCCTAGATGTTATAAATGCCATAAGCTTGGTCATAAGGCAGATTCTTGCCCATTAAAAAAAAAATTGATGAAATCTTTTTTGATAATGAAGACCTTAGAAACAAAATTTCAGCTCTTCTTATTTCTGAAGAAGAACCTTCTAAAGAAGAATCTGAATATGAACAAAATGACAAAGAAAATAATAATACTGATTCAGATAATAATTTCATATATCAAATTTTTGAAATAGAAGATGAATCAGAAGAAGAAGAAGATCCTTGTCAAGGATTTTGTCCTATTAGCATCAATGTTATTACAAAAGATAAAACTGCAAAAAGAATTACTCTTTGATCTCATCGAGAAAGTTCCTAACCCAGAAGAAAAACAAAAATATTTAATAAGACTTAGAGAACTTATTCTCAATGAAGACACTCCGAAAAAAGACAAAAATCCTATTAATATTGAACCTTTTAGTATTTCAAAACTCTTTGAAAAAACCCTTTCTTCAACTATTTACAATAACGTTAATACGAACGACTTACAAAGAGAAATCAATAATCTAAAAAAACAAGTCAATATTCTTAATAAATAAATTAATACTCTTCATACAAAAGACTTAGAGTTAGAAGCAAGATTAGCTCTTTTAAACTCTATTCCAGAAAACATTCCTGAAAATTCTAATAATAATAATTCTGAAGAATTTTTTATTGCGGAATCTTCAGTCCTTAACATAAAACAAATATCCTTTCAAAAATGGTATTCTATTATAACTGTTGTTATTGATGATTTCAAAATAAATGTCTCCTGTCTAATTGATAGCGGAGCTGATCAAAATTGTATTAGAGAAGGATTAATACCTTCAAAATACTATGAAAAAACTAATGAAAGATTAATAGCAGTTAATGCATCTCCTCTTAATATTAATTACAAATTATCTAATTCATACATTTGTAATGATAATTATTATTTCAAAACTCCTTTTATATTAGTCAAAAATCTCAATCAAGATGTTATTCTTGGAAATCTATTTTTAACAACCATATACCCTTTTAAAGTTGATGGACAAGGAATTACCACTAATATTCTTGGAAAATCTATATCATTCAAATTTCTTAATCCAATTAGAGAAAGAGAAATCTCTTTATTACAGAAACATTTCATTTTTCAAATTAATTCTATTCAAAGAAAACAATCTCATATCAAAACCCTTCAAGAAGAATTACCTTATGTTAGAATCGAAGAAGAACTTCTAAATAAAGATATTCAAATAAAAATTGTTGATTTCGAAAACCTTATGAAAAAAGAAATTTGTTCAGATCTTCCAAATGCTTTTTGGGATAGAAGGAAGCATGAAGTTTCTCTTCCTTATATTCCTGGTTTTAAAGAAAAAGATATCCCAACAAAGGCTAGACCAATTCAAATGAATCACGAATTACTCAATACTTGTAAAGAAGAAATTAAATCTCTACTTGATAAAAAATTAATAAGACCCTCAAAATATCCTTGGTCTTGTGCAGTTTTCTATGTTAATAATCAGGCTGAACAAGAAAGAGGAGTTCCTCGACTAGTTATTAATTACAAACCACTCAATGAAGTTTTAGAATGGATTAGATATCTGATTCCTAACAAAAGAGATCTCATTAAAAGACTTAACAAAGCTAGAATCTTTTCTAAATTTGATCTTAAATCTGGATTCTGGCAAATTCAAATCTGTGAATCCGATAAATACAAAACAGCTTTCACAGTCCCTTTTGGACACTATGAATGGAATGTTATTCCTTTTGGTTTAAAAAACGCTCCCTCAGAATTTCAAAACATAATGAATAATATCATGAATGATTATTCAGATTTTTCAATTGTCTATATTGATGACATTTTAATCTTTTCTCAAAATATTGATCAACACTTTAAACATCTCAATATATTCATACAAGTTATTAAGAAAAATGGTTTAGTTATTTCAGCCCCAAAAATTAAAATATTTCAAACAAAAGTCAGGTTTTTAGGACATGATATTTACAAAGGAACTATCAAACCAATTACTAGAGCCATTGAATTTGCTCAAAAATTTCCTGATGAAATTAAAGACAAAACTCAATTACAAAGATTCTTAGGATGTCTTAACTACATCTCTGATTTCTTTCCAAAACTTAGAATTATATGTAAACCTCTTTTTCAAAGACTTCAAAAGAATCCACCTCCATGGGATTCAACTCACACTAATATTATAAAACAAATCAAAATAAAAGTTAAGTCCTTACCGTGTCTAGGAATACCTAACTCAGAGGCTTTCATGATCATTGAAACTGATGCCTCAGATATTGGGTATGGAGGTATTCTCAAACAAAGAATCATTCATTCATCTGCATCTCATACATCTCATTCTTCCAAAGAACAATTAGTTAGATTTCATTCTGGAATCTGGCTTGGACCTCAAAAGAATTATTCAACTATTAAAAAAGAAATTCTTGCTATTGTTTTATGTATTTCAAAATTCCAAGATGATATTTTTAACAAAAGATTTTTACTTAGAATTGATTGCAAATCTGCTAAAGAAATTTTACAAAAGGATGTTAAAAATATTGTTTCAAAACAAATTTTTGCAAGATGGCAAGCCATCCTTTCAAGTTTTGATTTTGATATTGAATATATCAAAGGAGAAAATAATTCATTACCTGATTTTCTAACTAGAGAATTTCTTCAAAATCCTGCAGACAAGTCATGAGTCGTCAAACTCCTAACCACTATTCAAAACCTGTCCCTCATTCAAATCAATTCCAAGCCCTCTCTGAATTCCCATCCTTACCCTATTCTCAAATTGTTAAAAATGAAGCTCCAAACACTCCTATCAAAACTTCAGCTTCAACTTCTATTCAGCTCAAACCAAATCTCTCAAAAGTTTACTTTACCAAATCAAAAACCCAACACATTACCTTGACAAAATTTTCTGCTGCACCAGACTTCAAAAAATTGAGAGACATCCTTTCTAGATGTTTTCCAGAAGGATGTCATTGGTATCCCGATAATCCCCAAAAAACTCAAAAATTTTATGAATTCATTCTTGTTGATTCACAATCCATTGAGTTAGTACATAATCCAGATCGTAATAATCTCGATAAGATCTCCTTTTCAAAATGCATTATTAAAAGAATTCTCAGATCTGATGAATGGACTTTCCCCTTTTTAGAAAGAGGATTTTCTAAACCTTTCATTCCTAAAGGATACAATTATCTAGATTACAAAATGGCCTGGTTCAAAATGTTTTTCTTTAGGCCTTTTGATCATTCATGGTTTTTTACCTTTCATACTGATTTCCTTAAAACCATTTATCCAGTATGGTTTATGGAATGGTGGATTGATTTCGGTCCACTTCCTAATATTCTCCCTTCTGATGTCCTTGAAGGATATCAACTTTTTATTTCAAAAGCCCAAGGACCTGCTTTCAAAGAAATTCAGTTTTATGCTGAATTTAAGGTTCCCTGGATTCTTTGCTGGAGCTTTTCTTTTGCTCAATTTCATGTTAAACCTCTTCCAATCTCTATTGTTAGAGAATTCAAAATCAAATGGTGGCAAAATTATTCTACAAAGTTTTGCAACCTTCAAGTGGTTAAACACTTTCTTCAAACTGGTGAAAAACCCAAATGGGTTAATCCCAATAAATCCTCTCCTCAAAACTCAGACTCCAAGAAGGTCAAAATTTCAAAAGAAAAGATTCCCACACCTCTTTCTCAAAAATAAATGAAGATGCTTCAAATGTTTGAAGACGAGCTAGATATGGCTAAAGATTATCTTCAATTCATTAAGCAAAAGAAAGAGTCTGGGTCTGATGATGCCACCTCTGAAGGATCCTGTTCTCATCCTTATGGGGGACCTTGTGCTCAAGATCCTTTCGATTTCTGACTATCCGTTCAGAAAAACTCAAAAAAGAAAAAATTCAAAAATGCCGAAAAGATTGAGGCAAAAAAGAAAAAAGAAAAAAGAATAAGAAAATTCAAAAATGCCGAAAAAAGAGTTAAGGCAGAAAAAAGAAATTATGAGAAAAGATTTTCAACTAACCTTTCATTTTGCAGGTATTCAAAGAGTATTGATCAGAAATTTCTCGGTGAAGCGTGTATCATACAACTCCAATAATGATAGGTTACAACTGTCATCGCACTCATCCAGCAGGTCACCTACCTGCCTTTCACAATAATTGTAACGCCCCGCATTTTACTTAACTAGTTAACTAACTAATCTCGATTTAAGTTAATTAATTCCGATTGATCGAGTTATGCTATCAACTTCCAGTATTCAAGAACAATTGCTTAGAGAGCAATAATAGAATCGAGTAGCAATTAATCAATTAAGTGCTCGAGTAGCGACTCGACATAGTTAATTAGTTACGTTGTGAATCGAGTAGCAACTCGACTTCTATAATTTGTTATCGATGAATAATCGATTAAATGCTCGATTTATTAAGCGATCGATTAACAAGTCTCGATCATTCTTAGCTAAGTATTAATCTTTTAAGAATATTCCAGTCACGAGTTAGTTACTCGGCTACTCGATTGAGAAATTGGGCCGAGGCCCAATTAATTAGAAACTGGGCTGAGCCCAATTGCAAATTACTCGAGTCAAACCCATTTGACTAATTATTGGGCTAAGCTGATAAGCAATTCACTAAAGTGGAAGGTATAGCTCCAATATATATATATATATATACCAAGAAGTTCTATATTACAATATAGAGGATAAACCAAATTAATTACATTCTTAATCCTTTTATTAATTGAGGAAATCACGTGTTGTACTAAGTAGGCAGACTTCAAATCCCTACAATCCCTGTTACAGCCTTACGAATCAAACGAATTAATAACATCTAGCCTAAAGAGGAAAGCATCTTCTCCTTGATAGCACCAAACCCAGCTGCAACCAACATTTTTTGACGGTTCAAATTCTGCAAATAAAACAAAGTAGGAAGAGGTGAAAGCCAGCTTCACAAACCATAAGAATAGGTTCAAATTCTGAAAAAAAAAAAAAAAAAAAAAAAAAAAAAAAAAAAAGACAAAACATTGAGGCTAAATGGAGAAGAGAAATCAGCCCTCTCCACTCTAGATGGCTGCAGAGAAACAGCAGGTATCACCTTGGTATTACCTGCAAAAAGAAGAGAAATCAGAACTGCAAAAGAAAACAAAATATGTGTACTACCTCTCCACTTAGAACCAAAAATAGCATGGAAATAGAAACATTGAGAAACTACAAACCATTCCTCTCAAGTCAACTTACTACTCTAATCCTAGAAGCTCAAACGACTCTATATACACTCTCCTCTTCCCTCATTTCAAACCACCTTCATCACTATCACTTAGAGCAAATAGAGAGAGTGAGGAAGAGTGAAAGAAACTGCAGCAACTAGGAAGGAAGAGGGGAGGGGAAAGAGCTAGCAACCACAGTCCTTCGCCACCTAAGGTAACAGCAAATCTCAAAACATCTAGAATTAGAAAAGCATGCTACAGATTTCAGTTTCAAGTTTTCAACCACGAAAATAAACCCTCAAAGCATGCTCCCAATTCTAAAATTTCCAACTAGGAACCTTAAACATTCAGCCTACCAATACTCAGTTTCAAAACATTTTCCTTATCAAAACCTAAACTCCTAAGCATGCCATCTACCATTAGTCTTGGTCAAAGAAACACCCAAGCCTAATCAACATCTGAACTTTGAACAAAATAAAAGAGGAAAGGATAACACCTCAATCCAATTTCAGAAATTGAACCACAGCCTTATAACAAATCAACCACAACATGTTTAGAACTAGAAATAAAACCTAAGACTAGAAACTTAAACAATTAATAGAAGGGCAAACACTTAGCTTAGAATCGAGAACGAGATCGCGACAACGGCAGACCGGAACTGGAGCCACGACGACGAGCAGCAACGGGCAGCGGTGACATCTCGAGACTCTCAACGTCGTATCTTCGGAGCTGCAAGAGTTGCGCTAAGGAAGCCGCTGACCGAAATTGAGCCACCGGACGCGATTCAGAGGCATCGGACGGCACCCCAGAAAGACACTATCTCGCCGCAGCATCGAAGCCTATCCAGTAGCTGGAAATGGCGTGCGTCGCCTGAAGTAGATGAAGACGATCGGAGGAGACCTCCGCCCTGATTTCAAATTGGGGATTTCCGTCCAGATTCGGTTGAAAAGAAATAGCCACATAGAGAGATTAAGGGGGAAGGCAACGGCTCGTCGATGGAGGTGTCGATCCTCAACTGTCGGCGGAAAATCATGAAACCTAAGAGAGAAATGGAAGAAAGAAATCGAGAGAGAGAGAGTCGAGAGAAATTGAGTTTCAGCGTGAATGAAAGAGAAAGGGGGGCTTAGGGCTCATGTCATCCACCGGGCCGGGTCGGGTGTTCATGGACCGGGTTTTAATTGGGCCAAAGAACGGGCCGGATTCCGGGCTAGACTGAACGGTGGGCCGACTTTCACCTTTACTTTTGGGTCACGGCCCAATTAATAAATCACGAGCCAAATTCCAAATTAGTTATGGACCGAGACACGATTAATTAAATCGTATTCCTCCGTAATTAAATTTCGTAAGGATTTATTTCACGAATAAAAGAATTAACTTAAGACAAGTTAATTAACCAGAATTTATTAACTAAAAGTTAATAATTAATCGTAATTGATTAAGCTAATCAATTACACAGTTAGAATTAATTAGCTCAGTTTCACAATAAAACAAAGATTGATTTATTGATAAAAATCTTATGAACCGTTCACATGGCGGGATTTATAATTCGAGCCTAGATAACAGTAACCACGTTACTGGATTTAGAATAACCTCCGATCAGAATTTTAAAACTAAAATATTAGATAATATTTTATTCGTTAGAATACGAATCTTACCTCGATATTTTAATCGAAGGGTACGCAAGGGAGGGACAGTAGCAAAAGCAGAGATCAAGCCTCGTTGCAGAAGAGAAGAAAACAACGAGGTGGGCTTTCTATAAAACAAAGCATGTTTTATTAGATCAGTAGCTCTTTTAAAAGTATTGTCATGCCATAAATGTTTTCAGTTTATGTATGATGCCTATCTGTTAAATGGCGAAATGTCAATTCATAAATCGAATTCGGGTCCTTGAATGATTAGCTATTATTCTTGGACTAGTGTACACATTGATCGTGTCATTCAGATAGTGACCGATCAGGTGACCGAGTGAGGTGGCCAACTCCTCGGGCACAACAAACTCAGATATGGTAGATTACTACAGAACTTAGTCTGCGCAGACGCTTTTAACATAACTCAGTTTTTCGTGAACATAGGCCTTTCAATAAAACCCTATGCTTCACTATGAATGGCTTGACAATAAAAGAATGTTTTGGGCATTGTGTCCACTGAGTACTCCGTACTCATGCCCTGTACATTATTTCCAATGTGCAGGTTGAGCTGGATGACGGAAGAGTGACCAGCGATGTTTTGTCGAAGTTAGCGATTAGTGTAGTTGATGAACACTCTTGGTAATACGTGTCTCCATACACGTATTTCCACACATTTCCGCTGCGTACACTCTAATGTTCTGAATCATCTTCAATTTGGTTGTAATCTAAGTCAGAATCATGACAAGTCGTGTCGTACTACTTTCAACTATTATGCCCACTTATCTATGTTGCTTTATAATTTGTGAGCGTCAAATCTCGAAATTTCACTTTCTTTTCTTTATTATTCGTAAATTCCACCATAGTCACGAATCACCGAGCTTTGCTATTAATTAGTAAAGTGCGGTCGTGACTAGAGTGGTATCAGAGCCAGGTTTTGCTCTGAAACCCAAGAGTCTTCTTCAAAGTATAGTCTAGACTTGAATTGCTAGACTAAATAGAGTCCTTCGACAAAAGCTCGGCACTCCAACTCATCATGCTCAACGAGGAAGTGAGGAAAATGCTTTCTTCAATTGATTAAAATTGAAACTCCTTTTTGCAAGAACTTAGCAGAAACTAGTTCTTAGATCACTTAGAAAGAAAAAGTGAACTTCTTAGAGAATATAGTGCTTTAGACACGTACTTCGAGGAAGTAAGTCTAAATTAAGATTGGAACGAAGTTCCTCTCTTCTCCAGGCAAGCAAGGAAGAAAATGAACAGCAAGGCAAGATAACAGAAGACTAAATACAAGAAGCAGCGTGAGGATCGAGACGCTTTCGTCAAATGTTATAGGTTTTCCAAGGAAACCATTACACTAGGCTGCTAATGCCTTTAAAATTTAGCATACAAGTAGAAATTAGAAACACGAACCTTGTGGCAGCATAAAATAAGTCCACCTCATTTGAACATGTTACCGCATGTTCGATAAAAGAAGAACTAACGAACTAAGTATTATGGAACTAAAGGATAGATATACGCTAAGCACGTAGATATAGAAGTTATCACTATCGCCTTCATATTTCTTTTGTTATCAGAACTGATTAGGATCATGTTTCGTGTAGGATGGCGGGACGGATGTTTACGCATAGGAGGCCGCTTCGTCTGGGACCCACACCAGATGAGGTGATTCGTTACTACCGCTCCTACCAGATGTGCCACGGTGATAACGTGGGCCAATTCTTGGCCACCTATCATCGACTTTGGGCCCGCGCCCACACACACGGGGTTGGAGAGATCGAGGACGTCCGTCGACTGGTGCCACTACTGCCTGCCAACTGGCAGGGATGGGCTGAGCACTTAGCCCAGGCACACACCCCGAGGCACCCGGATCTTCTAGAGGATGTAGGTGACTACTACGGCTTCATGACGACAGTGCAGACGACTTTCACTCACCACGGTGCGCCACTGAGAGAGTTACCTGCGGTTGGTGGGGCGCCCGCATCGCCACTTGAGGCACCATTGCCCGAGGTTCTCCCACTGCCGAGCTCACCGCCACCCGAGCTCCCACCGCAGCCGACGTCACCTCCACCCCTAGCTGTTTTACCTGCGTCACCCATCTTGGGACGACGAGAGAGAGATGAGTCTGATAAGGAGATGGAGCCTTCTCGTACTCGAGCGAGGGTCACCCCGGAGCAGCGGGACTGGGCTACCTCATCTGGAGGTAGTAGCTCCATCGATTCAGCTGCTTAGGATCGTTCAGTTAGGCTCTTGCGAGCACTGCCCCTCAGAGTTGGTGATCGCGGGAAGGCCCCGATTGTGATTAGTGACAGCCCGGGGGAGGAGCGAGAGGACCGAGAGGAGGAGTGGCGTTGATGCCACGTGGAGCTGAGCCGCGTGATCTCGGTTGCGAGGCACAGCTTTGGCGGAGACGACGAGCACCTTAGGCGAGTATCTGAGGAGTACGCGCGCTTCGTGCGGCAGCAGGAGCATGAGCACCGTTTGGAGCAGATAGACGGGGACCATGAGCGTCGTATGAGGCTGATTGAGGAGTTAGACCGTCCACTACCAGGGGTAGGACGGGCAGAGGAGCGACGCTGACAGTTCGATGTGGCGAGAGGCATCCTTAGGGAGATCGATCTGGTGAGATCTCGAGACTCGGAGTTGGATCGGAGGATGGAGGCCTTCCATCAGGAGACTGAGGAGATTCAGAGACGCATGGCGGAGTACCGTGCTAGGTACGAGCGTTCACGTCAGTACATGGAGAGCCTCCGACAGCCGGGGAGTAGTTGGACAGCCCTAGTCCGGCAGCAGGCCGATCTAGCCCGAGTGGACGAGGAGCACGTCCGACGGGTCGACGAGATCGAGGGACTGAGGCTACCCGAGCCTGAGCCTGTGCCAGGAGCTGGAGCGGGAGTAGGGGCAGAGGATCCCGATGAGCCGAATTCTAGTGATGATGAGGAGGATCCCGAGGAGGGTCCTGAGGAGGATGTTGATGAGGAGGACGATCAGGTCGCCCCTATGGCGGGGGTATTTGAGTTCGGAGCAGGCATCGAGGATGATGAGGATGATGAGATAGGTCTTCAGTTCCACTTGGGAGATGATGAGGACCCCTAGGATTTCGGTCTCCACGAGGATGAGGACGGCCTTGAGGACGAGGTGGATTACGGCTCGGATCACAGCACTATAGATTCAAAGTGACCGACCCTCGTACCCTTTTGTAGTGGTTGAGAACGGCGCTAGTAGACCGTACTCACCCTATTTTCTTATGTCCCAGTATTATGTATCTAGACGAAAACGATTAGATCGTTTCGTAGTATCGTAGCTATGATCAGTTAGTATGGATGTTAGATACTCCGTGACTAAGTACCTGAGGTGATGTCACATAGCTGGTAACATCATGTTGTGTACTTAGACAGTGAGACTTTTGTAGATGTACTTAAGACCCATTTCGGGCAATTTTCTCTTATCTATATGATGCCTATTATAGTTTATTCCTTTGTATATAGAAATAATTCAGAAATATTTTCCCACCTTATCAAACGACAATTATGAATAACTATATTATAACCGTGTAGAATACAAGAGGACGAATGCTACATGTCTATATACAAGTATATCTGTGTATGCGTACCTTGGGTTGAGGCAAGCCTCAAAGAGGTTAGAACTTAACCGTTGTTGATTCAGCAGGATGCCACCAAGGAGAGCACCCGGACGTCCCAGAAGGGCACCCGTAGCTGAATCAGTAAACCATGAACAAGGTAATCAGGGAAATAACAACCCACCACCACCTCCACCTGAGAGGAGAATCGAGGAGCTATTCCTTAGACAGAATCCACCCGTGTTCAATGGCATCGGAGACCCAGCCGAGGCAGAAATCTGGGTACAAGCCATGGAATGGATATTCAACTTCCTACACTGCACTGACCAGGAACGCTTAACCTGTGTATCCTTCCAGTTGTCGGGATCAGCTGACTTCTCGTGGGAGGCACGAAGGAAGACCATGACCCCTGAACAACTTGAGAACCTCACATGGGACCAATTTAAGACTGGAATTTACGACAAATACATTCCAAAAAGTTACCGAAAGAAGAAGGAAAATGAGTTCTACAGTCTGAAACAAGGAAAAATGTCTGTGACTGAGTACGACAGAGTGTTCTGTGACATGTCCCGCTTCGCGCCGGATCAAGTAGACACCGACGAAAAGATGGCTGAGAAATTCTATGCCGGTCTGAGGCACGAGATCAGAATGGCGCTTGCAAGCCATGGCGGACTATCATACACTGAGTCTCTTGGAAGAGCACTGGACATCGAGGTAGCGATGCCTGGCGACAAGCCTGCGTCTACCCCGACGCCAACCCCCACTCACTCTCAGCCACAGCACGACAAGGGAAAACGGAAGTGGGACAATAATCACGGGAATCGAGGTGGAAAGAAACCGTGACAAGGACAACCACGCCCTCAAAAATCTGAGAAACAAACTGCACTGGCTCCGACCGGGAACTTCCCAACCAGATACGCCCAATGCCCCAAGTGCAACAGAAGACATGAGGGAGTCTGTAGGGCGGGGAGCGACAGCTGCTATTCATGTGGACAGAAAGGACATTTTGCGAACAACTGCCCCAAGAAGCAGGAGGGAACGACCTCGAAGTCAGGTCAACCTAGCCAGAACCAACAACTTCGAGCAATGCAAGCTCAGCAAGGACCGCAGCAACTCCCCCCGTTCCACCGCAACCAACAGTTCCGGCAACATATGCAACAACAGAACACAAAGGTTCATGCAATGAAGCAGAAGCAGCCCGCTAGGAATCAAGGAAATCAGGGAAACCTGGCAGGTATGGGCATACTCCGTGAGATACCTGTAATTATTTTATTTGATACGGGTGCTTCGCATTCATTCATCGCAAAAGCATGCGTAGAATATCTAAGTCTGAGAACGGAACCAATAGGGACGGATATGCGAATTACATCGCCTGTAGGAGGGAACATCACTCTTACGCACCGTTGCTCAAACTTAGAACTGAACCTAGGATCACACAAATTCCTAGCAAATAACCTGAGCGTCTTACCGATGAAAGACGTAGACATAATTTTAGGAATGGATTGGCTAGCTGAAAACTATGCCACCATCCTCTGCAAGGAGAGACAGATTTCCTTTAGAATGCCGGGTAAGGAACTGACAACTTTCCACGGAATTGCTTTAAATAAGCGAAAATCGGTGATTTCCGCCATCCAAGCAGCAACCTTGATAAGAAAAGGGAACCCAGCGTACCTCGTTTACCTGAATGAGGAACCCAAGGACGAGAAGGAGAAGAAGATCGAAGATGTTGAAATCGTTCGTGAGTTTCCCGATGTTTTTCCGGACGTACTACCAGGACTACCACCTGATAGGAAGATAGAGTTTACCATCGATTTGGAACCTGGATCAGCCCCGATATCCAAGGCACCATACCGAATGGCACCAAAAGAACTGGAGGAACTAAAAGTACAACTCCAAGAGCTTCTAGACCTAGGTTTCATCAGACCTAGTGTGTCACCATGGGGAGCACCAGTACTGTTTGTAAAGAAGAAGGACGGCTCCATGAGGATGTGTATAGATTATCGAGAACTGAACAAGCTAACCCTTAAGAATAAGTATCCATTACCAAGGATCGATGATCTGTTTGACCAACTCAAGGGAGCGAGTGTCTTTTCAAAGATAGATCTTAGATCAGGATACCATCAACTGAAGATCCGACCGGAGGATATACCCAAGATGGCATTTCGAACCAGATATGGCCACTACGAGTTCGTAGTTGTACCATTTGGGTTGACCAATGCGCCAGCGGTATTCATGGATCTCATGAATCGGGTTTTTCACCCGTACTTAGACAAATTTGTCTTAGTTTTCATAGATGACGTCCTGATTTACTCAAAGAGCAAACAAGAACATGAGGACCACCTGAAGACAGTATTAGGAACTCTGAGAATAGAGAAGCTTTACGCCAAGTTCAGCAAGTGTGAATTTTGGCTAGAAGAAGTAGCATTTTTGGGTCATATTGTGTCAGCTGAAGGAATTAAAGTGGACCCCGCAAAAGTCGAGGCAGTTCAGAATTGGAAATCCCCATCAACACCAAACGAAATCCAAAGTTTCTTAGGATTGGCCGGCTACTATCGAAGATTCATAGAAGGATTTTCTAAGATAGCCAGACCAATGACACAGCTCCTAAAGAAAGGGATCAAGTACACATGGACACCGGAATGCGAGTCAAACTTTCAGCAGTTGAAGGAGAAATTGACTACCGCTCCTATTCTGGCAGTCCCAGACCCGGACAAGGAGTATGTCGTTTACACAGATGCCTCCAAGAATGGGCTAGGATGCGTCTTAATGCAAGAAGGGAAAGTGATAGCTTATGCTTCACGGCAGCTTAGACCACACGAGCTCAATTACCCAACCCATGACTTGGAATTGGCGGCAGTCGTGCATGCCCTGAAGATCTGGAGACACCATCTCTACGGAGTACGGTGTGAGATTTTCACAGATCACAAGAGTCTCAAATACTTTTTCGAGCAAAGAGACCTTAACATGAGACAGAGAAGATGGCTCGAATTAGTGAAGGACTATGATTGTGGAATCAACTACCATCCGGGCAAAGCTAACGTAGTAGCAGACGCGGTAAGTCGCAAGGCACAGTCAAAGGTAGCATTTCTTTTAACTGAAGAAGAGAAACTTATCCTAGAATTCGAAAGGATGAACTTAGAAGTGGTACTACCACCAGCAACGGTAGAAGGGATAATTGCCACCCTAACCGTAGAACCCGACTTGAGAAGTCGAATTCTTCAGGCTCAGAGGAAGGACGAAACACTCGAGAAGATACGCTTGAAAATCAGAATGGGAGAGCCCGGAGAGTACCGCGAAGAACCAAATAATGCAATAACGGTCGAAGGAAGACTGTGCATTCCACCTAACGAAGAACTTAAAAATGAAATTCTGAGTGAAGCACACGATACACCGTATACCGCGCACCCTGGTAGTACGAAGATGTATCAGGACCTCAAGAAGAAATTCTGGTGGGATGGCATGAAGAAGGACATAGCATCGTTTGTGGTAAGATGCCTAGCCTACCAGCAAGTGAAATCTCTACATCAGCGACCTTATGGCAAATTGCAACCCCTAGAAATTCCACAGTGGAAATGGGAGCATATCGCCATGGATTTTGTTACAGGATTGCCGAAATCGAGAAGAGGAAATACAGCCATCTGGGTGATCATAGATCGACTTACAAAGAGCGCACACTTTCTCCCGATCCCAATAACGTACGGGTCAGAGAAACTAGCCCAGTTGTATGTTCGTGAGATAGTACGCCTCCATGGAGTACCAATCTCGATCACGTCAGACCGAGATTCAAAATTCACCTCTAGATTTTGGATGAGCTTACAAAGAGAACTTGGAACCAGATTGAATTTTAGTACTGCTTTTCACCCTCAGACCGATGGGCAGTCAGAAAGGACCATACAAACCTTAGAGGACATGTTGAGAACGGTAGTACTTGACCGAGGTGGTCATTGGGAGCCAGTATTACCACTGATCGAGTTTGCCTACAACAATAGCTATCAGGCGACCATAGATATGGCACCATACGAAGCACTGTATGGAAGAAAGTGTAGATAACCGCTTTATTGGGATGAGGTCGGTGAGAGAAAAATGTTAGGCCCTGACGCGATCAGCGACATGATCGAGATCGTGTGCCAAATTAGAGAAAGAATTAAGGAAGCTCAGGATAGACAGAAATCTTATGCCGACAATCGTCGAACCGAGATTTAGTTTGAAGTAGGAGACAATGTGTTTCTAAAAGTATCTCCTTCCAAGGGGATAGTGAGATTTGGAGTTAAAGGAAAACTGAGACCCCATTTTATCGGACCTTACGAAATTTTGGAAAGAATCGGACCAGTAGCCTATAGGCTGGCACTGCTGCCAAGTTTGGGAAACGTACACAATGTTTTCCATGTTTCGCAACTTCGGAAGTACGTGCACGACCCGAAGCACGTAATCCATCAAGATGAAGTAGAACTCAATCCAGATTTGAGTTATGAGAATAGACCAGAGGCAATCTTAGACCGAAAGGTACAGCAGCTCAGAAATAAATCCATCACCTCAGTGAAGGTTTTGTGGAAGTACCACGGTCAGGAAGAAGCTACGTGGGAGCTCGAGGATAAGATGAAAGAGAGATATCCGGAGTTATTTAACGAAGGTACGTAAATTTCGGGACGAAATTTCTTTTAAGGGGAGGAGGATGTAACGCCCCGCATTTTACTTAACTAGTTAACTAACTAATTTTGATTTAAGTTAATTAATTCCGATTGATCGAGTTATGCTATCAACTTCCAGTATTCAAGAACAATTGCTTAGAGAGCAATAATAGAATCGAGTAGCAATTAATCAATTAAGTGCTCGAGTAGCGACTCGACATAGTTAATTAGTTACGTTGTGAATCGAGTAGCAACTCGACTTCTATAATTTGTTATCGATGAATAATCGATTAAATGCTCAATTTATTAAGCGATCGATTAACAAGTCTCGATCATTCTTAGCTAAGTATTAATCTTTTAAGAATATTCCAGTCACGAGTTAGTTACTCGGCTACTCGATTGAGAAATTGGGCCGAGGCCCAATTAATTAGAAACTGGGCTGAGCCCAATTGCAAATTACTCGAGTCAAACCCATTTGACTAATTATTGGGCTAAGCCGATAAGCAATTCACTAAAGTGGAAGGTATAGCTCCAATATATATATATATATACCAAGAAGTTCTATATTACAATATAGAGGATAAACCAAATTAATTACATTCTTAATCCTTTTATTAATTGAGGAAATCACGTGTTGTACTAAGTAGGCAGACTTCAAATCCCTACAATCCCTGTTACAGCCTTACGAATCAAACGAATTAATAACATCTAGCCTAAAGAGGAAAGCATCTTCTCCTTGATAGCACCAAACCCAGCTGCAACCAACATTTTTTGATGGTTCAAATTTTGCAAATAAAACAAAGTAGGAAGAGGTGAAAGCCAGCTTCGCAAACCATAAGAATAGGTTCAAATTCTGAAAAAAAAAAAAAAAAAAAAAAAAAAAAAAAGACAAAACATTGAGGCTAAATGGAGAAGAGAAATCAGCCCTCTCCACTCTAGATGGCTGCAGAGAAACAGCAGGTATCACCTTGGTATTACCTGCAAAAAGAAGAGAAATCAGAACTGCAAAAGAAAACAAAATATGTGTACTACCTCTCCACTTAGAACCAAAAATAGCATGGAAATAGAAACATTGAGAAACTACAAACCATTCCTCTCAAGTCAACTTACTACTCTAATCCTAGAAGCTCAAACGACTCTATATACACTCTCCTCTTCTCTCATTTCAAACCACCTTCATCACTATCACTTAGAGCAAATAGAGAGAGTGAGGAAGAGTGAAAGAAACTGCAGCAACTAGGAAGGAAGAGGGGAGGGGAAAGAGCTAGCAACCACAGTCCTTCGCCACCTAAGGTAACAGCAAATCTCAAAACATCTAGAATTAGAAAAGCATGCTACAGATTTCAGTTTCAAGTTTTCAACCACGAAAATAAACCCACAAAGCATGCTCCCAGTTCTAAAATTTCCAACTAGGAACCTTAAACATTCAGCCTACCAATACTCAGTTTCAAAACATTTTCCTTATCAAAACCTAAACTCCTAAGCATGCCATCTACCATTAGTCTTGGTCAAAGAAACACCCAAGCCTAATCAACATCTGAACTTAGAACAAAATAAAAGAGGAAAGGATAACACCTCAATCCAATTTCAGAAATTGAACCACAGCCTTATAACAAATCAACCACAACATGTTTAGACCTAGAAATAAAACCTAAGACTAGAAACTTAAACAATTAATAAAAGGGCAAACACTTAGCTTAGAATCGAGAACGAGATCGCGACAACGGCAGACCGGAACCGGAGCCACGACGACGAGCAGCAACGGGCAGCGGCGACATCTCGAGACTCTCGACGTCGTATCTTCGGAGCTGCAAGAGTTGCGTTAAGGAAGCCGCTGACCGAAGTTGAGCCACCGGACGCGATTCAGAGGCATCGGACGGCACCCCAGAAAGACACCATCTCGCCGCAACATCGAAGCCTATCCAGTAGCTGGAAATGGCGTGCGTTGCCTGAAGTAGATGAAGACGATCGGAGGAGACCTCCGCCCTGATTTCAAATTGGGGATTTCTGTCCAGATTCGGTTGAAAAGAAATAGCCACATAGAGAGATTAAGGGGGAGGGCAACGGCTCGTCGATGGAGGTGCCGATCCTCAACCGTCGGCGGAGAATCATGAAACCTAAGAGAGAAATGGAATAAAGAAATCGAGAGAGAGAGAGTCGAGAGAAATTGAGTTTCAGCGTGAATGAAAGAGAAAGGGTGGCTTAGGGCTCATGTCATCCACCGGGCCGGGTCGGGTGTTCATGGACCGGGTTTTAATTGGGCCAAAGAACGGGCCGGATTCCGGGCTAGACTGAACGGTGGGCCGACTTTCACCTTTACTTTTGGGTCACGGCCCAATTAATAAATCACGAGCCAAATTCCAAATTAGTTATGGACCGAGACACGATTAATTAAATCGTATTCCTCCGTAATTAAATTTCGTAAGGATTTATTTCACGAATAAAAGAATTAACTTAAGACAAGTTAATTAACCAGAATTTATTAACTAAAAGTTAATAATTAATCATAATTGATTAAGCTAATCAATTACACAGTTAGAATTAATTAGCTCAGTTTCACAATAAAACAAAGATTGATTTATTGATAAAAATCTTATGAACCGTTCACATGGCGGGATTTATAATTCGAGCCTAGATAACAGTAACCACGTTACTAGATTTAGAATAACCTCCGATCAGAATTTTAAAACTAAAATATTAGATAATATTTTATTCGTTAGAATACGAATCTTACCTCGATATTTTAATCGAAGGGTACGCAAGGGAGGGACAGTAGCAAAAGCAGAGATCAAGCCTTGTTGCAGAAGAGAAGAAAACAACGAGGTGGGCTTTCTATAAAACAAAGCATGTTTTATTAGATCAGTAGCTCTTTTAAAAGTATTGTCATGCCATAAATGTTTTCAGTTTATGTATGATGCCTATCTGTTAAATGGCGAAATGTCAATTCATAAATCGAATTCGGGTCCTTGAATGATTAGCTATTATTCTTGGACTAGTGTACACATTGATCGTGTCATTCAGATAGTGACCGATCAGGTGACCGAGTGAGGTGGCCAACTCCTCGGGCACAACAAACTCAGATATGGTAGATTACTACAGAACTTAGTCTGCGCAGACGCTTTTAACATAACTCAGTTTTTCGTGAACATAGGCCTTTCAATAAAACCCTATGCTTCACTATGAATGGCTTGACAATAAAAGAATGTTTTGGGCATTGTGTCCACTGAGTACTCCGTACTCATGCCCTGTACATTATTTCCAATGTGCAGGTTGAGCTGGATGACGGAAGAGTGACCAGCGATGTTTTGTCGAAGTTAGCGATTAGTGTAGTTGATGAACACTCTTGGTAATACGTGTCTCCATACACGTATTTCCACACATTTCCGCTGCGTACACTCTAATGTTCTGAATCATCTTCAATTTGGTTGTAATCTAAGTCAGAATCATGACAAGTCGTGTCGTACTACTTTCAACTATTATGCCCACTTATCGATGTTGCTTTATAATTTGTGAGCGTCAAATCTCGAAATTTCACTTTCTTTTCTTTATTATTCGTAAATTCCACCATAGTCACGAATCACCGAGCTTTGCTATTAATTAGTAAAGTACGGTCGTGACAATAATCAAAAGAAGACAAACATGCTTTTCTTGATTAGTCAAAAGTTGATCAAAGACCACCTTCTCCTGTCGGCCATTCTTCAAAGTAACACTAGATGCCAACAACCATGGGGCCATCCTTCCACTCATCAAGGGAACTCCCTCTCTATTTAAGAAGACTTCAAGACTCAAGTGAAGACATCGAAAATTCACGGAGCAAGTGATTTTCTAAAACCCTCTGAAGCTTACAAGCAAGCCAAAGCCTTTACTACTATAGTTCTTTTATATTTCCCATTCCAAAGCCTTGTATTCAAATTCTCTGTAAGTTTTTGTATTTCAATTATTCTGTAAAATATTTCATATTTCATTTTCTGGTTTATGAATCCATATAGACCAATTTCAAATCTTGATCTTTTTACACCTCCTCCTTACGAACCTCTTGATCCTTCTCGTTTTTATCCTTATAAAAAAGCTTTATCTCTCAAAATTAAATACGCTCAAGAAGATATTAATATTTTCAAAAAAATACTTGAAAATCAAGAAACTGATTATCCTCATAGAATTTATATTCAAAACTTATTACGTGATACTACTAGATCTTTGTTAATTTTTCAAAAACAAGCTTCCATACTCTCTATATAATCATACTCTGCATCATGCGTTTTACCATGCATTTCATTAGATTTAACCTGGGTACCATTTGGTATCAGAGCCAGTCATTATATTATCTAAGAAAAGAATATTTCTTTACTTAGACACTGTTATACAAGTTTGATTTCCAAAGTTCTCTCAAGAAATTTAGTATTTTCGGTTTGGTCAGCCCTTGTTTCTGTTTGGTCAGCCCAGTTGTGGTGGTCCCAGTTGGTGGTCCCTGGTTATACTTAATTTATTGCTTGAACCTTGCTTAATCAAAATTATATTTATGGCGTTTCGATTAAGAAGTTGGTGGTCAGCCCAGTTGTGGTGGTCCCAGTTGTGGTGGTCCCTTGCTTAATCAGATTCGTAAAGGTGGAGGATGAGGAATAGAGACGACCGGCGTTTGTACTTAGAGCCGGACATATGCATATACGGAGAAGAGTTTGAGCTATGTCACTGATCATATCAGATATTGAGGGATACAATTTCGAGAAGGCATTAGGAGTGATGCAATCATTTGATTGCTCTACTAATGAAGGGGATTTCGATGATACTAGCAAGGGTGGAATCACGATGGTAGCACTCCAACTAACAACATTGAGAGTTACAAGAGATGATGATGGATAGATAATAAGATGATGACGTATGTACAACTAACAGCACCTCCGACGACACAACTTTTTGTTGAGAGCACCTTACGAGCTACCCCGCCGAGATCTCTAAATCTGCATCCATTTTGCATCTTGCATCTTATGTGTTTATATGCTTACATATTTGTTTTGCATAACCTCCCGAAAGTCTCTATTATTTTTGGTAAAACCTTTTCGTTTCAAAAACTTTATCAGTTGTTTTAAAAAAAAATGTTTCTTTTCAAAAACGTTTATTTCAAAATCCGTGTCTTATTATGTTACTTTAAATTATTAACTATTACGCCTTATTAATTGCAATCAAGCATGCTTATGTGAAAATTGTGATAACTATGTCAATATGATTATGTGAATTGTGGAATTTTGTTACTCAAAAGTATGACATGACATGATTATGCGAAGTTATGAGGCATGAATATCTGGAAAGTGGTTATGTGATGGAATATCGATTTGAGCACTATCTTGGCTACGAGGCCAAGTGATTGAGATTGTTATATCAGATTCATGATATATGTTGAGATGGTTATATCAGATTCGTGATATATGATTGTGGTTACGGGATTTGAAAATGTTTATGGAATGAAGAACCCCACCGATGAGTAATTAATGATTTCCGAAAATGGGGTAGATACGTATTATTTGATTATGACTTGTGAATTATAGTACTAACATGTATCGACTTATTGTCCAATAGTTATCCCTAACCGACTTAGCAATGGCCCGTAGAGGGAATGCCACCGAAGGGAATCTAGATACCGCTAGAAACGATAAGAGTTTCCGTAGATAGAACCCGTCTTTGTTCGATGGGCTCGGTGAGCCTAGCAACACTGAATGATAGATCCACGTGATGGGTAAGATCTTTGATCGTGAGGCCATGTATCTCACCTTCATTAATCGACTCTCCGATGAAGCAGACCTACAAGAAATACGTTCTCAAGTGCTACCAACAATGCCATCAAAATGAATCCTTAAACGTGCGCCGAAGAAGGAGGACCGTTACAGAATGCAATTTGCTTAATCGACCAGCTCTCCCGCTGAGCCCCATACTTGGTTGAACCCCGACTCTGCCGACGCCAACAAATTTTGCCGCAGACTTCATTCCGAGTCCAACATCCTGACCATGATGCTTTGTCAAGTGCACAGACGTCAAGCGGTGCCATATGTATCAAATCAATGCTTCCACCAGAAAGAGAGAAAAACAACAAACGAGCAAAGACAAGCCGATCCATGCCATACCACTTGCCTGCAATTCGGAAGATATTTTTCTTCCAACCAACGTGCCCGGATTACCTCCCGACCGACAAGTCAAATTCCTAATCGATCTCAAGCCCGGAGCAGCACCCTTATCAAATGCACCACATCAAATAGCCCCGAAGGAGTTGCAAGAGTTCAAGGTTCCACTATAGGAGTTACTCGATCTAAAGTTTCATCCAGCCTAGCGTATCGCTACTTGGAGCGCCCATGCCATTCACGAAGAACAAAGATGACGACATGAGAAGATGTATCGACGAACTATACCACCAACTTGAAGGAGTGTGTATGTTTTCAAAGATTGACTTGAAGTCTGGCTACCATCAACTCGACGTCCCGAAGATAGCCTTCAGAACCCGATTCACACACTACAAGGTCACCCTTGTGCCATTCCACCTGACCAGCGCCATGAATTGAATATTCCACCAGCATCTTAACGGTGTCATGCTCATCGATGACATTCTCATCAACTCCAAGAATTGGCAACAACACAATGAATACCCTCGAATCATTCTAGAGATGCTACGCAATGAGAAGCTCTACACCAAATTCAACAAGCAAGTTCTAACTCCGAGAACTTATGTTCCTCCACCATATCATCCCCGCCGAATTAATCAATCTCATCCCTGCCAACTAGAAGCAGTCAATGGATGGAGAATCCCGACCAATGACCGCCCCTCACTCGCCTCAATCATCCTTGCCGGTACCTCAAAACATGTTCCAGATGTGTTTAGATGCAGCACGAGAAGGTCATCGCCTATGCATCCTGTTGATCGAAGCCCCGAGAAGACCGACGCATTTGCCAACGCGCTAAGATGGAAGACCAAAAGGAGTTTAACATATTTCTCCACCGACGAGGAGAAGCTTGCATATGAGTTCGACGCGCCAAAATTTAGGATCGTTCGTTTGCCCACGACACGCTGTATACCACATCCTAGAAGAACGAAGTTGTGCATGGATCTATGAAGATTTGGAAGGATCCGTGAAGAAGACCATCACCTCATTCTTTGAAAATCGCTTTGCTTTCCGACAAACAAGGGCCACACATCAACAATCGTGTAGAATGCTACGACCGCTACCCATTCCTGATGATGAAGAACCACGTCCACATGAATTTCTTGACGAATATTATCAAGATGCAACGAGGGAACATCGCCATCGTCCCCAATCAACTCACCAATTTGCGCACTTCCTGCCAATAGGAACGATGCTTAGATTCAACAAGCTGCCGCATTCTCATTGAGGAAATCGTTAGGTTACAAAGGATCCCAATATCATTTATTTCCAATCGTGACACTCAGTTCATGACAATATTCAAGGCGAGCCCGCAAGAAGCCATGGGAATGCAACTGAAGGTTAGTTTGATTTTGCCCCAAAACCGACGGACAATCGAAGCACTTTATCCAAGTGTTGGAGAATACACTACGAGCCTTAGTCGCCAATCAAAGGGAGGGCTAGGAAGAAACTTTACCACCGATGGAGCTCGCCTTTCAACAACAACCATCAAGCAACGATTGGGTGGCACCACACGAAGCTATATATGGAAGGAAGCGTCGATCGTCGCTCGACTTCGATCAAGTAGGAAAACGGAACCAGTTAGATCCTGAGTTCGTTCAGAAAATGGTGCCAACCATTGGCACAATTCACTCTCGAATCAAGAAGGCTCAGATCAACAGAAGTTCCATGCCAACCAGACGGATGAACCTCTAATTCACAATACGAGACAAAGTCTTCCTCGAGATATCTTCGACACACAGCATCACACGATACAGAAAAAGAGCCAAGTTTCGCCCTCACTATATCGATCCATTCGAGATCTTCGATAAGATAGGAAGCGTCGCCCACCGACTTGCCTCACCACCGACCTATCCGACGTTCGCGATAAGTTCCACATTTCGGCATTTAAGAAGTACGTGTTTGTTCAGTTCTGAGTCCAGACTTACGATATCAGATAAGCCAGTTTAGATTCTCGTAAGAGAAAGTCTTGAGGAGTCACCACGATATTGAAAGCAACGTGAGAGTTGAAAGAAAGTATAAACCCGATACCCCGACCTAGAATACGCAGGTACGCCAAATTTCGGGACGAAATTTCTTTTAGGGTGGAGGGATGTAATGGCCCGGAAAATTCGAATTAGGATTAATAAAATTCCTAAAAATATAGAACTAGTTTCCTTAGTCTTATTAATACCTCAGGAGCCTAATGAAAGAAACTAGCTATTTTTCAGACTTCGCATGCAAAAGATTCTTTTTTCTATATCATCCGTTTTACTTCCAAAAATTCCGTAAATATTTTTACAACTCCTTTCGAGTCTTTCTCCGTGTCATTTGATAAGATATTTTATTTCGAATTCATAGCCGTTTGAATTTCTAAAATCAGAGTCCGTTTGCATTTTGAGCATTATTTTATTCGGAAGACGAGTGAAACCGGGAGAGGGAAATCTCCTATAAATAGAAGGGCTTGGCAGCCCACTTTCTTCACCATCAACTCGCGCCAACATTCAGCCCCCTTTTTCTCATTCTCGAACATACCCCCTTTTTAACTTAGAAACATAGCCCCCAATTAGTTAATCATCATCATCATCACTTCCGTCAAAGCCATAGCCCCCATTTATTTGATCATCATCACCACCTCAATTATTTTCATCATCATCATCAACTTAAACATAGCCCCCTTATTATTCACGACATAGCCCCCTTTCTCAAACAATAAACATAGACATTTAATCACCATCACCACCGTCCATCATCACCACCGCCCAACCTCACCACCATCATCATCATTTCCGTCAACTCCCAAGAACAGCCCCCTCCCTCTCCTCAATCCTTCAAGCCTCCATTTTTCTTGTGTTTCTTCGCAACCGTCTATCCAAACGACAATCTTGTGGAGATACGACGGATCTAAGGGCATAGATAAATCACCACCTCGACCATCGAGCTGCTGCCGGCAACCACGGACAGCCGCAGCCATTCCAACACTCATCCCCTCCTTCTTCCAATTTTTATTCGGTTAGTGTCCATGCGTTCACATCCATGCATGCACCTCAAATATGCTATCGATTTCTATTTTCACTTTACGGTTCTTCCTCTTTATTCAAAATAGTGTCATGATCCCCATACCCTAAGCTTCGATGCATGCATGTATAGTTTATCTCTTTAAGTCCATGTCGAGGCCCTGGTCATTTTTCCCTTCTACCGTTTTTGAATCCGACGACCCGAGTTGCCGTAATAAGCAAACCTACTTGCTCGAAGGCCATCAATGGCCGCCGGCCACCCCCATCTCTCCATACTCCACTTTTTGACTAAAATCTCTTTACTAAAGTTGTTCCTGGTATTTCCCTAGCCTACTTAATCGGAAGGTTTTTCTGATTTCGTCAACTTTCGGTACGACTTTTCTCCGTACCGAATTAAATTCCTTAGACAGTTTGGGTGCTACCCGAATATTATATAAATATCCGTGTAATACCTATTCAGTATATTCTAGCATGTGCTAAAATATCAAACCCATCTAAGTTACGGTTTTCACGCAGTTATAGAAAATGTGTCCCAATGGTTTTAGCAAAAAGTCCAAACACCTTGCATGGCTGATTTCTCAACACCAAAAATCTTTAAAAATTATTCTAAACAACTTTCTCTTCTGTATCGAAGCCATGCGAACGTCCGAAATATGTTTTCTATTACGTCCTACGTTAAATTCGATTTCTTAGCCGTTAAGACTTTTGAGTTAGGAAATTCCTTTTAACAAACCAAGAGTTCCTAAGTGTCCTAAAAATCATTGTAGGAATATTCCCTGAGGAACCCGGAGATAGAGTCTGACTCGAGAGGCACGCAAACCGAGAAACTATTATGTTGGTAACAGTAGGGATATTTTTCTTGACATCTACTTCCTTCGGGTTATTAAGCCCAATATTATTGATGTTTTCAAGAGTATTTGTGAATCCTACTTTTCAATGTTTAAGGCTCTTACTACTGATCAGACTCTCGGTCGGCTTGAAATGTTGGGCCGAGGGTTGTGCACATTCGAGTAGTGAATCCACGAATACGTATTGTGATGGTAGTGAATCCACGACTTGATGTCATGATGAATGGAATTATCGTGACCGAGTGTCGCAAGAGTAAGAGTAACATGAAAAGTATGGAACGTGGGCCCAATATTGTACGACGACATTAGTACTAAATGATTATTTCTATCTCTAACTCTTTGAGTTTCCTCCACATTTGAATTCGTGGCAATGATCCCTACTGGGTACAATAGTACTCAGCTCTGTCGAACTTTCTTTGTTTTGCAGAATGATTATTGGCGGAGCGAGTGGGACCGGGCGGAAAAGAAAGGGATCGAAGAAGACGGAATGCTATCTCATTATCATTTTCAATCAAGTGCTTTGGCACAAAATTCTATCTTCCTTCTGAACTTCCAAAATTATAAACCTCCATTCGGAAACTGTGATCTATTCGAGTCTTTCTATTTGAGTTACTAACGACCTTTACTTTCCGTCATTTACTTTAAAGCATTTACATTTACGCATCTAACTTCTAACTTCAAACTCTTTTCGAAAACCAGTTAAAGTGCGAACTATCGCCGCTATGACTAACACTTTCTAACAAATATGTGCGGATGACCGTCACTATCATTATCGTTTTCCTTTACTCTACGCCATTTACATTCAGTTGATATGTGCAGACAACCGTCACTGTCTATACCGCTTTTACTTATATATATTTACTTTACGTCATTTACATTCAGTTGATATGTGCGGACAACCGACACTGTCTATACCGCTTTTACTTATATATATATATTTACTTTATGTCATTTACATTCAGTTGATATGTGGAAAGAGGGTTTCCTCGACTCAACTTCAATTCTCACTTTGTTCGTTGTTTTCTAATTTCACTTGTAATCTTCAATATTTTTCATTGTAATTTGTTCACCCAGCAAGTTGTACATTTCCAACAATTAGATCCTAAATCATTAGTATAAAGTTAACCAGTGTCACGGATGCGTGTCATGAGATTACGGATGTGTGCAGAACCATGCTTCCCAAAAGTAAGTAAGGTGATGATCACTGCAGCATCCATCTCGATCCAAATCTGTGGGGAAATGTGATAACCGAATCAAGCCCATGTAGAAGAGCATAGAACTCTGCTTCAAAGCTAGATCCAGCTTCAATTGGAGAGCAAAAAGCACGGAGCAAGGCGCCATGGTGGTCACGAACCAAGCCACCACCCGCGCACTCCCAGAAGCAACATCAAACGAACCATCAGTATTAAGCTTTACCCAAGGTGCCTCGGGTGGGATCCACCGTACAATCCTGGACCTAAGAGACCTTCTGACGGGCTCAGCTACAGGCATGAACGGAACCTGAGGCCATCATCCTTGCCAATGAACTGGCAGGAACCTCCTCGAAGCAACTAGAGTATGCAGGTGATGTTTAACCTGCCAAATGATGTTAGAAGAATGAAAAGGAGTGCCACGGTGCTTGTGACTATTCCTCTCCATCCAAATAAACGAAGTGATGATGCAAGGAATCAAGAATTAAATGTGTATGCAAGTGGCTCATGAGAACGAGTGTTTCCACCATCCTAAACTACGTGCAATGTCAGTGCTCGTGTATGCATGTGCTAGTGTAGGGAATCAGTCCAAAAAATATGTCCATACAGTTCTAGCCGATTCACTCCAAGAGAACACATGCATGATAGTTTCGATGTGGGGAGAGGTGCAGCACTGGCAGACCAAGAAGAATGCGCTACAGAAAGACAGAAGAAGAAGGCGCTACAGAAAGACAGAAATGGTGAAGGTAAGGCAGAAGTCACAGTGAACTCGCTGTGGCCAGTAAGACTCCATCTCATGACATCCTCCCCACCCCACAATACCGGCATCCGGCTCAAAGCAATTAACTTCTTCTTCTTCTTTTTTGTAAATGATTGTTATATTTTTTTCTTGATTTATTATTATTTGAGGAAGTTGTTTTTTTTTTTTTTTTTTTTTTTGAGAATTACAAGTTGAATCTATTACAATTATAGCTTTTTTTTTAAATGATTTGTTTTATTTGAGGAAGTTGTTTTTTTTTTTTTTTTTTTTTTTAGAATTACAAGTTGAATCTATTACAATTATAACACAATTCTACTCATATACATGAGAAACTATATCGGTGGGAAATGAACCCGAGACCTCTTACTAAGGAGAGATTCTAGGTGCCTCCACCTTGCCACTAGACCAAGGCTTCCTCGACACTCAGAGCAATTAACTTAGCAAGTTAACATTTAGACTCTCATCTCTTTTTCCTTTTTCAATTGATGTTTTATTAATTATGAAATTATATACATAATATCTTCAATAGCTAGATATATGCATTATTTAAAATAGATAAAAAATAAAAAACTTCGTAGTATTTTTTTCTTTCTAAATTTTCGGGTTTTTTCGAGTACCCGAATACTCGAATGGGATACCTAAACTGGTATTTGGGTACCTGAAAATATTTTCGGGTTCGGATTTGGGTAGTGAATTTTTAAATTTCCGGGTTCGGGTACCCGACCCGTACCGAATTCTCATCCTTAGTTAAGCATACCATGGTTAAAATGGGTTCACTTTTGACGGCTCAATGAGAGGAAACCGGTTTGAAATTCCCGCTTGGCTCGGCTTGGCTGAAGTGGACTTAAAGGACCGGGACACGTGTCAGCATCCTAGTGTTGATATCCACTTTACCGGATTTTATGGTAAAAAAATCATTATTCTTTATTATTTTAATTATCTAAAATTTTGTTTCCTTTCAAATTAGGATTTGGCTTTAAGCTTTTAAATACCTAGACAAGACAGCCTTAGTAGATTATATCATTGTTTCTCGTACTCTCTACGTTAGTTTTTGGTTTAGGGTTTTCACCCGCCAGAAAGAGAGAGAAATTGGAGTTCCTGCAATCCGGAGCCATGTCGTCGGTGATTGACGATGATTGGGAGCCAATTTTTGTTCCGAAATCGGAGAGGGTTACGATTGAGGAAGATTCAACGAGGATACAGGCTGAGGGATGGAAGAGGGAAGCAAAGAAAAAGATTATGGAGATCGAGATTCAGAGAGATGATGATGTGAAGGAGGGGGAGAGAGAGAGAGAAAGAGTGGGGAGGGAAGCTATGAAAGAGAAGATAGAGTTAACGTTTAACAGATACTACTACCCCGACTCGAGTATGTAAGTAATCATCTTGTTCAAATCAAATTAATGTGTTTATTTATTTAATCACAATTTGATAAATAAAATTTGTTAATTAATGCTCTGCTCTGCTGTTAAATTGAATTAGTTGAGTTGAGGGTAGTAATAGTATTAGTATTAGTATTAGTATAGTTTGATTCTTCAACTCCACTATATGGATTGGCGATAGCTCAATTCAATGGCTAGAAATAGAATTATCAACTTTATATATGATTAGATCATGAAAATGCAAGCAAGTCCTACAAATTAGATTAGATTAGATTAATTCTGTGATAAATGTGTGTATGATTCTGTATCCGGGCCTCATTAAAGCCTCTCGGGGAAAACCAACATACAGAGGAAATTAAGAGTACCCGTCTAGTGGATAATACACGTGAAAGAACGAGCATAACGATCCATATCCACAAACTGAACTCTCTATTGGCTATTGCTGGTGCATTTGATATAATGTAATATTGCAACTCTAAAGCTATTGTAAGTGCATGACAAAAGCTTGACATTAGTGGGAGGAAAGGAATCGTGTTTTTCTTTTCTTTTTACATAACACTCTGATAAATCATTATATATGTTTTTGTTAATTTTGACTATCATATCTGTGTAGATTATGTTGTATTGAATGATTCTGATTATTTTCAATTCATGAGTTTTTGCATGAGATTAATGAAAGTGTGAATAGGAGATAAAACACGATTAATTACCTTTAGCAGAATGTGGAGGTGGACCTACGACGAGTCTCTTCAGACCAAGTACAAAGAGAAGAAAAAATCTCAAAGTGAAGACACGTTGATGGATGAAAAGGAAAAGGAAAAGGAAGAAGAATCTGAATGTGAAGATATATTCCGAGAGAGATGTGAGAGAGAATGAGAGAAGATCAAGTTAAGCTAGAAGAAGGGGAGGAACCTTAAATTAATTATCTCGTTTTATTCCGATACTGTTTTCTTTCTTGTTAGATTATTATTACTAATGTGTGTAAACTTTATCTATCGTTATGGAATGGAGAGTAGATATATGTGTCATAACCTTTTGTCGATCGGTTCTAAATTCTAATAAATCAAAGAATGGGTCAAGGAATTAAAATACTTCAGTATTTCATATCTTTGATAACTTGTACAATCAGTTTTAATTAAAGCCAAGTATGTTTTAAATTTAAATAGTTGTAAAATCTTAACAAAATGATCTTTACATACAAATATGGCAAATTTAAATTTTGGTATATTCTTGCAATGCTCACAAAAGTATGCCTTTTCAGATAACAATGGCGATTGCAAGGGAGGTTGCATCCGTTACCCGGCTTGGAATTGGGGTAGGTCTGTATAGTACCTATTGTTTCAAAGTAATTTATGTTTATTAAGAAATTAGTTATATTATTGAAGCAAGACCTTGATTTTTCTGTATTGTCTTCTATGATCAGCCATTAACATTTCCCCCCCCCCCCCCCCATTTTTTTTTGTTTTTTTTTTTTTTTTTTTTGGTAAATAGTGTATATTCATTTACCAATAGGAGAAGTTACAACACACACCATCACAACTAAACACACAGTACTCTACTATCCAACATTCTTTCTAACCTTTTGTTCTTTTGGCCACACACAGCCATCACAAGCTTCCTTGATTCACTAACTCCTCCTCTACTCTAGTTTGCACTCCCTTCATTCTTCTTGCATTCCTCTCCTTCCACAATAGGTACACAGATATTGTAACTACACTCCGGTACATGCTTTGCTTCCCACTTTTAGACTTACATTGCATTAAGAGATGTGTTCTCTCCAAATTCCAACTCTGCCTCCTTCTGCTAACACTGCGCCAAGTTGCGAGTTGTTCCCAGAAATCTCCATTAAATTCACAGCTGAAGAACAGATGATCTAAACTTTCATCCTTCTGCCCACAGAAACAACAAGCCCTTTCCACCATTACACCAATCTTCTGTAGATATTCACATGTAGCTAGTCCCCTATGCATGAGCAACCAACTAATGAAAATATATTTAGGAGGTGCCGCATTATGGGATATCAGTTTAGTCCAGCCTACTTGTAGTATCTCACCAATAAGTTCCAAATACATCTTTCTTACAGAGAAAGCAGGCATAATTCCCCCACCCTCCAACCTCATATGTTTCCTTACTTCCATTATCTTTCTTATCATCCAAGAGCATTGCCCTGGGATAGCCATCGTTTGCAAATCTTTACCCTTTATGTAAAAACCATGCCCCCCCCCCATTTTTCATTCAACAACTAGGATATCTTTTACACTTTTTTTATGTATATTATGCACACCATCAGCTATCTATGTGGGTAATTCACTTGCCATTCCGATGGATTCTATTTCTACCATGCAGATTCTCATTTCGTTTAAATGCTGGAACTGTTGCTTGATTGATAGCACGGCTCCGACGATCAAGGTGTATAAGAGGCGAGAGCGGAAGTCGGGGGCCTTGCTTGCATGCATGGGCTTTAGTCTTTGCTTAGTAGTATTTATTTGACTCTTGGGGTTAGGGTTTGATTATAAAAGAAGTATTATTGTTGGCGGCACCTTTGCTGTGGCGGAAATCTGCGATTTCCGAGCTTGTGTTATTGTTTTCTTATTTTCTTCTAGTTCGTGATCTTAACTCCATCAATTGGTCCGACCTGCCGGATCGATGGTGAACCCCGACGCTGTAGAGACTCGCATGGCGGCTCAGAACCGCCGTATGGAGGAATTGGAGAAGACCACGAAGGATCTCTCGGCCAACATGGGAGGGGTGCAACTCGCCGTGGACTCGCTGCAGTCTACGGTCGGCTGCATCGAGTCGTCCGTGGCCCAGATCGCTGCTCAACTTAAGCTGCTCACCACCGGAAGTTCCTCCGGTTTCACAGGGGCGCCACCCCCCCCGCCACTGACAACACCCAACACAGCGGTCGTCATGCCGCGTATGGAGCTTCTGGGGTTCGACGGCACCGACCCCATTGCTTGGCTGGCACAAACCGAGCAGTACTTCCTCGTCCACAACACCCCAACCGATCAACGCGTCGCCACCCGCCTTGATCGCGATGTCCGGGAAGGCCATGTTCTGGGCCCAATGGCTACTTCGCTGCACAGAAGCGATTGAGTGGACAGAATTTTCTAATGAAATTATCGCTCGTTTCGAAGATAGCTCGGCAATCAACGCGTACGAGGCCATGCACCTCACGCGTCAAACAGAATCTCTCGAGGACTACCTCTCCTTGTTTGAAGAACGCGTAGCGCAATTACCGTCGCTGCCAGCAGAGCACTACTTGGGCACGTTCTTGGGCGGTCTCCACTCGTCCATTAGAGATCGCCTTCCTGAGTCGGAGTTGGCCAATGTGTTCGTGGCCATTAGAGCAGCCCGCCATCTCGCTCGATCGGGGAGGAACTCGGCTACCCCATCGAAGCCGGTGCAGACAGCCAGAAATTTCTCGCGATCCACTGCGACCTTTCAGCGGCCGTCTCCGGCAGGCGAGCAGCCACCTGGCCGGGGTACCACAAACCCCATGCCGCGGAACTCTCGACGTCTGACTAGTGCGCAGCAGGAGGAGTATAGGGCTAAGGGTTTGTGCTTTCGATGTGGTGGAAAGTACGGGCCGTTGCACAAATGCCCCCCAAAAACACTGGCAGTTATCTTGGATGCAGATGATGATGATGTTGATTCCGACACCGAACCTCCCAATCTGCAGGATAAAGAAACACTGGAGGCCGAAGAATTTTCCGAGGAGCAGAATCCTCTACAACTTTCAAAATTATCTTCCCATGGCATTGATGGCGCCCAGACGTTGAGGTTATTCATGCAGGTTGGAAACTGCCAGTTAAGGGCTATGATCGACAGTGGGGTGAGCCATTGCTTTATCTCGAGCATGGTGGCCCAGCGACTCGCACTACCAGTCACGTCGGCCCTATCATTTGCGGTGGTGTTGGGGGATGGTTAGCGAGTCACGTCCCAAGGTGTTTGCACCTCGGTTCCGATCTACATAGCAAATCACTTGTTCCATATCGATTTTTACGTTTTCCCTCTCAGCAGCATTGACGTGATTCTGGGGGGGTTTCATGGCTGGCTCAACTAGGAGATGTGGTCGCCAACTGGGCAAATTTGACCATGGACTTCGTTCTCGATGACAAACGCATTCGGATCACCGGAGACCCGGCGTTGACTCGACGGGAGTGTCGTAGGACCGAGCTCACTGCACTAGAGGCGGAGGATGCTGCATGGGTTTTGTGGGCTTTGGAAGGAGAGCAGTCGGGGTTCCCTACGCCATCCGAGCTGTCCGCCAAACAGTTGGAGGAATGGAAGGAGCTGATTACGCGATTCCCGGCAGTCACGCAACCGGTGGGGCTGCCACCTCCTCGGCCAAGCGATCACAAGATTCCCCTACTAGACGGAGTCACTCCAGTCTCGGTTCGTCCATACCGGTACAATCACTTACAGAAAGATGAGATGGAGAAGCTGGTGACGGAGATGCTCGCAGCAGGTATTATTCAGTCAAGCTGTAGCCCTTACTCAAGCCCGGTGCTGTTAGTACGCAAGAAAGATGGTTCGTGGCATTTCTGCGTGGACTACCGAGCTCTGAATAAGGTTACAGTTCCGGACAAGTACCCCATTCCCGTCATTCAGGAGCTGTTAGACGAGTTACACTGGTGCTCGATGGTTTAGCAAACTCGATCTGCGCGCGGGTTATCATCAGATCAGAATTGCACCGGAAGATGTTCACAAGACGGCCTTTCGCACCCATTCCGGCCATTATGAGTTCCTAGTCATGCCGTTTGGATTGACTAATGCACCTGCCACATTCCAGAGTCTCATGAACGATATTTTCCGACCATACCTGCGAAAATTTGTTCTGGTTTTTTTTGATGATATTCTCATATACAGTGCATCTTGGGCGGAGCATATGCAGCACTTGGAGATGGTGTTTGGCGTCCTGAACAATAACTCTTTAGTGGTGAACCCAAAGAAGTGTGTGATTGGCCGGTCTCAGGTGGAGTATTTAGGCCACGTCGTCTTCGAAGGAGGAGTGCAGATGGACTCGACCAAGGTGAGCGCGGTTTTGAAATGGCTGACATCTTCGTCGCTGCGGGGGCTACGGGGTTTCTTAGGTCTCACAGGCTACTATCGTCGTTTCATTCGCGACTATGGTAAGATCGCCGCCCCTCTGACTGCATTACTAAAGAAGGATGGGTCCAAGTCATGGCAGTGGTCGGCAGAGGCCGACGAGGCCTTTCAGAAATTGAAGACGGCTCTCACTTCAGCTCCAGTGCTAGGCATGCCTGATTTCTCTCAGCCATTCGAGATTGAGTGTGATGCCTCTGGCCGAGGCATAGGCGCGGTTCTTATGCAGGCGCGCCGTCCGATTGCTTACTTCAGCAAGCATTTTTCAGGAAGGGCGTTGTCGAGGTCAGCTTACGAGAAAGAATTGATGACTCTTGTACTTGCGGTGCAGCATTGGCGACCGTATTTGCTTGGGCGTCATTTCGTGGTGCGTTCCGATCAACGGAGTCTGAAGCAGCTCTTATCTCAAACTCTCACGACCCCGGCACAGCAGAATTAGGCAGCTAAGCTACTTGGGTACGACTTTGAGATTGTGTATAAGGAAGGGAGGACGAACAAAGCGGCTGACGCTTTATCTCGGCGAGACGAGGAGATGGATCTGGTGGCAGTCTCCATTCCGAGGTGGGTGGACTGGAAATCGTTGCAAGGGATGGTCAAGGCTGATTCTCGTCTTGGCCGAATTATGGCTGCATTAGAGGAAGGCCGGGAGGCACCAAAGCATTATGAGTTAGTGCACGGGACTTTGTTTTATAAAGGAAGAGTAGTAGTACCAAAGGATTCGCCGTGGATTCTGAAGTTTTTTGCTGAATTTCATGCCTCACCTTCCGGTGGGCACTCCGGGGCCTTCCGAACGTATCGTCGCATGGCTTCGAGTCTGTATTGGCCCGGTATGATGAAATCAATCATGGATTTGGTAGCGGCATGTGATGTCTGCCAAAGAAATAAGTACGAGTCGAAGAGTCCAGCGGGGTTGTTGAGTCCCTTACCAATTCCGAATATGATTTGGGAAGATCTCAGCATGGATTTCATATCCGGTCTTTCGCGTTCTGGAGGAATTGATTGTGTGTTTGTGGTGGTGGATCGTTTGTCCAAATATTGCCATTTCATGGGGCTAAGGCACCCCTACACGGCGAAGACAGTGGCGGACGTTTTCATGCGGGAGGTTGTTCGTTTGCATGGGATGCCTGCTTCCATCGTCTCCGATCGTGATCCCGTATTCCTCAGTTCCTTTTGGAAGGAATTGTTCCACACATCGGGAACGAAGCTGCGCATGAGTTCCGCCTACCATCCTGAAACGGACGGCCAGACGGAGGTGATGAATCGATGCTTGGAGACTTATCTCCGTTGTTTTGCTTCTGCGCGACCCAAGGGGTGGAGTAAGTGGTTGGCTTGGGCAGAGTATTGTTTCAATACTGGGTTTCAAACGAGTGCAGGGATGACTCCATTTGAGGCTGTGTATGGCCGTCCACCTCCACCGATTTTGCCGTTCTTGCCGGGGGAAATCAGGGTGCAGGCACTAGCGGATTCGTTGCGTGAGCGGGACGAGATCATGGGACATCTGCGGGTGCATCTTGAGCGGGCTCAGGCTCGCATGGTATGCGAAGCAAATAAGCATCGCCAGCCTCTCGAGTTTCAGGTAGGAGATCGCGTGTTTCTTAAATTTTGACCGTATCGGCAGCGCAGTTTGTTTACGGTCTCTCGACAGAAGCTGGCACCGCATTTTTTCGGGCCTTATGAGGTCGAGGAGAAGATTGGTTCCGCTGCGTATCGGCTGAAATTGCCACCGGGATCGAAGGTTCACCCCGTCTTCCATGTTAGTTTGTTGAAACCCGCGATTGGGTCGGCTGTGGCTTCTCTCGCATTGCCGGAGACTTTGATGGCGGAGGATCCGGAGTTTCTTCCGGAGAGTGTGCTGGAACGTAGACATATAATTCGCAATGGGATGGATGTGGAGCAACTTTTGATTAAGTGGAGTGGGATGCCAGTTGAGGATAGCTCGTGGGAGGATGTTGCAATCGTGCGTGGTCAGTTTCCTGAATTTAACCTTGAGGACAAGGTTGTTTCGGCGACGGGGGCAATTGATAGCACGGCTCCGACGATCAAGGTGTATAAGAGGCGAGAGCGGAAGTCGGGGGCAGTAGCATAAGGGAATTGGCGCAGCAGAAGTGTTTTTCTTTATTAGTATTAATTAGTATTATTAATTATTGATATTATTTGTTATTAGTAATTAGTGGGCCTTGCTTGCATGCATGGGCTTTAGTCTTTGCTTAGTAGTATTTATTTGACTCTTGGGGTTAGGGTTTGATTATAAAAGAAGTATTATTGTTGGCGGCACCTTTGCTGTGGCGGAAATCTGCGATTTCCGAGCTTGTGTTATTGTTTTCTTATTTTCTTCTAGTTCGTGATCTTAACTCCATCATTGATGACCTAGATTTAGTGTATGCTATGTTAGATATATATCTGTAGATCAAGCAGAGGTTTGTGAACACACTTGATAAATATTCATAAACCTTTCAGGATGCAATTGTTGTTGGTGGAGGAAATATCTTTTGTGGGCAGGGAGCAGTGGCCTTGATTGCTCGTCCACTGATTTCTGGTGCTTCACAAAGATTTACATACAGATCAATTCAGGTGCTTCACAAAATTTGAGGTTCCTTAACCTCGTCTTCTTTTCCCACCAAAACGTTTCAAATAAATCAAGAACTTAGCAAGATAACATGGCCATTTCCTCACAGTACCTCTTCACCATAGCCTCACAAAAAGTTTCAGCATAACATATTTATTGTAGGTAATTACTTGTAGCCTTCTAATTTTGTTATTGGAATCTTTATTAACTTTATTCTAGACCATCTACGTTGGACTTTTTTGGTTTTGCATCTTGCTCTACATCATAATTGAATATATTTCTTTCACTGATCTTCAGCCAGTGCTAGTGGTGTCAATATTGAATTGCTGGTTCCAGATTTAGGACATATGGCTGTAGATTATTTAATAAATTTGAAATAAATTCCAAAGTCATAATCAGGCCATTTACAATGGCCTGGTATAGTCAAGTTTTTGACCTCTTTGTATTACCAAGAAAGCGGATAATTATCTGAAAAGTCGCATGTCAAAGTATAATTTGTGAATGCAATATTCTTGCAAGCTACAATGGAGAGCATTGGCATCCCGACAAGAGTCCAGACAACTTTTTTGCATGTCAGAAGTTGCTGTGCTGAACTCTGTATATGAAGACGAGCTGTTTGGCATTTAGAGAAAGGAAGAGTTGTAATTTTTGCATTTGGGACTGGGAGTCCCTTCTTCAAAACAGATACTGCCGCAACCCTTTGTACTGCTAAGAGTGAGTCTTGGTCTTGGACCTCGATGCTTATGATTTTGATATTGTTAAGAGTAATTGCTTTCATGCTTTTAGCCGGTACATTATTGTTGCGAAGAAGAAAAAAGAATAAAAATCTAGTGTTTGAATTATTCTTGTATTTAGTTAATGCTCAGGTGGTGCTGAAAGCTACAAATGTTGATGGAGTTTATGATGTTGATTGATGACCCTTGGTGCAATCCTAATGCCCATCTGCTTGATACTAACATACCAAGATGTAATTTCAAAAGAACAGTCTGTGATGGATGTGACTGCAATTACTTTGTGCCAAGAGAACAACATTCCAGGTACCTCCATTGCCTTAGGATTAGGTACAGGTAATCTTCCTCCGTTCCCCTCGTTTCTTGAAAACATGAAGTAGAAAAGATTTCGCCATGACTTGATAATATGCCAAGCCAAAACAATATATCACCTCTGCTGCATTTCACTGAGTAATAACTATGTTATATTGTGTGGTGCAGTTGTTGTGTTTAATCTCAATAAACCTGGTAACATACCTAAAGCCATAAGAGGTGAGAGTGTCGGCACACTGATCGGAGTGACTTAGAGATCGTCAGTGACGAGAAAATAGTAAGTTTTTGTCATTCGAGAGTCTTCGCTTTAGATTAAACTTTAGATCACAATATACGTAGATTGTTTACTTATCTTCCTCCTATTGAATTGAACTTGAGGAGGTTGGAACTGGAGAGCCCTTATCTTTTTCATTGATTGCTATGTCTATTTAATTTTGACACTATAAATAATAGTGACATTCTCACATAGCGCTACCCGCTCTCAGTTTTGTGGGTTGTTTCGATGCACATAGACATGTATATCGATCACACAATCTTAAAAGTTCTTCTCAGAAATATTCTCGTAGAAATAACTAATTTTGAAGTTTTTGGCTGTGGCTTTTATTATTTTCTTAGATTAGTTGCTTGTTATCATTTGTGTGTAGGTTTCATATTTCACAAATCACTGTTCACAATGTACTAACTACAGTAGATTTCTCCATCATCTCTCCTCTGTCTCTCTCCAAATTTCCTTTCCATAATTTGTCTTCTGTCAGATTCAGTTTTTCAACAGTTCTTTGGTTAATGGTTTTTTAGAGCTAGTATGTAAATTCAAATCAAAATAATATGTGAAAATCATACAGAACAAGGGAAGGAGCCTGAGAAAAAGTGATTTTCAGAGCAGTATGCATGGTTTTTTGTCTTAATCTCGCCGATAATTTCAAAATATGGGTTAATGCACATTTTTGTTTTCTTTTTTTTTTTTCCTTTTCTTGTGAAGCTTTTTTTTGGGAATGTGCCTCTCTGTTTATAACTTTTGTTGAAGTGAATCATGTACTCATTTATGAAACATACTGAAATATACGATTTGTATTCAACTATTCATTTGTGGGACTGGTTATTTACCTAGTGTGTTTGCATTGTTGAGTTAACCATATTTTATCAATGTTTTGGGGGGAAATTGAGGTTGATTTTAGAGATTATGTTGCATTATTGGTTCATTGCATTGTTGTGTTTGCCATTTTTTAATCGATGTTTAGGGGGAAATAGAGGTTGATTCTAGCGATCATGTTACATTAGTATCAGTACCAAATGACATTTAGAAAGTGATCGTATATCTCATTTGTTTTAAGAGGAAACAGGGCTTCTTATCTATTACAGGAATTGTCGGGATTCTGTTGTTCACCAGTATGTATTACCAGCAAATTCGTTTCTATGTGTAGATTTATCAATGCTCTTCTCAAATGAATGTTGATTCGTTTGCTCAGTATGTCAACATGCTTTAGTGTCTTTGAGTTAGATAATAGAAATTATCAACTGGTGGTGCACTTCAAAGAGTTTCCCTCCAATGCTATTGATTAACACGTATTTTATGTGTATGTTGAGTGTGTTTTGTATGTGTTTGAGGCTCGATTTATGTGTTTAAATGATAGAATTGCTAGGATTTCTTAACTTGTAGCATACTTTGTACTTTTCTCGTTTTCTCTCGATTTTCGACTTATTTTTGTAGGAATTGGAACGGGCATTGAAGTATCTAAGGATCGAGGGCCATAAATGAGAAAGAATCGAGTTTCAAGAGGAACCGGAGTTGGAAAGCCGGTTCGAAAGGAGAAAAGAAAGAACCGAAAAAGGAGAAGAACCGGACCGGGAAAGAGGAACGGCGGTTTGAACGGCGGTCTGGCAGACCGCCGGCCAAATCGCCGATTAGGTGGCCGGCATTCAGCATCAACGGCGGTCTAGGTGGCGGTTTGAACAGCGGTCTGCCAGACCGCCAATCAAACCGCCGTTGTGGCGCTCCCTTTTGTTTCTTGACCGAGTTGGTTCGACCAACTCGGTCCAACTCAACCCAAAACTCAATTTTAATGTATATTAACCTCAAATCTTCCCCAATTGGATATCTTTAGCTTGAATATTCATATTAGAACCCTAGAAACATTTTCCTCTTTCTACTTTGGTATTTTCATCAATTGTTGGAGAATTACTTTGAAGATTTGAAGATCCTTCCACTATTTTGTTCTATTTTGAATTCTGTATCTTTTGATTATGGTTTTATGCATTTCTTATGGTTTATTTTCTCTAATCATATCTAGCTAATTTCCTTTGTAATTCCAATTATATGTAGATTAGGGATAAGTGATGGGATTAGGCTCTAATTGTGAATTTACCTTCTAATTTCATGTTCATTTCTCTTGGGGCTATGTTTTATTACCATAGTTGCATATGAAGTGTTTGATCTAATGCTTAGGAGGCTTAGATTAGATGCTAGGAAACAAGAGATTTGCATACTAGAGAATAGTAGGGCTAAAGAACTCCATAAGCTATTGGGAGTTAATGGATTGCTTGATATCTTAGTAGGAGTTAAGTCTTTCATTAATCTACTTGATTTCATTACAATGAGAGTTGAGTGAATCATACTTAGGAGGTTTTCCACATGAATTTGGATTAAAATGGCTAATTCTAGTTAAAGTCCTATATCCCTATCACTTAGACCTAGTTGAAATATAATTGGAGTCACTTTCATTTTCTATTGAGTTTATATCCTTTGATACTTATTGCTTATCGTTTGGTCTTACACTTTGTTGTGATGGATAAGCCTGCAGATTTTCCATATGTGCTTGTTTGTTATCCACACATATTCCTGGTTCTTTATATTTTTTTTTCTGAAAACATCTTTCCTTTATTTATGCAAGAAGCTACAAGACTTAATGTCAAAGACTAGTTCACATGATATTATTCTGATTTGTATTACGAAAGCCAGACATCATAAATGAAACCAGATGTTTAACAAGAAGCTCATCATCTAACTTGGGATGATATTATGGTTTGGAAGCTTTTTGATCCAACAGTCACTTATATATGCATGTTTACCTTAAAGAAGTTTTTGTATTTGTTTGCACTATTTTACTATTATCATAAGGCGTCAGTATCTTTATAGAATTCCATTGCTTCTACGAGTTATGTGAAGCTGGTTAACTTTATACTAATAATTTAGGATTTATCTTAGAAATGCCATGCTCATTGCAATCTTATAATTTCCAACTATTGCATGGAGACGATCATCCCTGATGACGATAATATCATATAGTGTTGTAGAGGGAAAGATATTATCAAAGCTGAGCCATCAAGGAAAAGTGAACGAATCAGTTTCAAAAGATAAAAAGCTCAAACTAAGAGAAATTATTGGAAGCAGAAGCTCAATTGAATGAAGAAGCTGGTTTGGATTAGTAAAGTCACCAATGAAAATGGGGGTTTGGAAGCAAATTTGGCAAAGAGACTTGGGCGTCCTGGAAAAGGAGAAGTCAATTCCTGAGATTGTTTAGTATCTCCGAACACAATGAATCAATTAATCAAAGAACCTACATTTACTACATACAATTAACTTCCTGATGAGCAGGAGGACAAGGTCAAGTCGTTTGATGGGATACCATAAATTCCAGAGTCTGGAAACAACGACAAGATCTAACTTGTCAAGGATAACAATGCACAAAATGATGGCAAAGATATGGATCTTTAGGTTTCTATTTTAACGGCTGATAATCTTCCTTCGACACCAGATACCTAATGCAAACAGCCTTATCTAAAACCTGATGATTCTTTCTCTGGAAAACCTGTTATTGCTCACATATGGAGGTAAATCTCATCCTTCTTCCTTGCCTTATATTCATATGACAATCTTGGAATATGCAATGAAATACTACTTATATTAGAAAATGAGATATGGTTGTGATTTAGATTGGAATCCAGTCAATTTAATGAGCCTCTACATAAAATCTCTTTTCTGATTTGCTAACTTTTTCTTCAACATTTTACATTCAGATTTGGATTACTTGAGTTTTAACATTTTGAATCTTTTAGAGTCAGTTTTTTTTTTTTTTCCCCCCCCTTTCATAGCATTTATTCTGAGTCTGCATTTTTTTCTAGCTTCTTGAAGATCACTACTATGTATATTTGAGGATAATTAGTTTTGTTATAACACTTTATGAAGTGGCATCACTTAAATTACTAAAATAGTCCAATTATTTGATCCTACATAAAAATAAAAATAAAATTATTTACTTACATTATGCTTGCAATTTTGAGTGTACCTACTACTATTCCTCACCTCTCTTCAATATTTGATTAATTTTAAAAATTTGAAGGGGATGGTTTAATATCAAAGCAGAAAGTGAGATCATATGTATTGAAATTTTAGTTCATCTATCCAACAAAGCCTGCTCGAAAGTCTCTGAAGCAGCATAAGCAATGCCACCTATTTTCAACCTCCAACTCGTGGACTAGCACGTAGCATTGCCAAAACCTTTGAGGGTTGTACCTACTATAGCTGCCAACATCGGTTTATATTTGTTTCATGCATGTGCAAGGTAAGGATCCTCACATGAACATGACATCCACTTATCTTTGACTTTTGCAGCTTCTCACTGATTAACGTGAGCTGTAGGGATGAGCGAATTTATGATAGCTACTTGATGAGGTCATTGAGAGAAATCTTGCTCTGAAAGTGGTAATTGATAACCTTCAATTCTTGATCTTTCCATCATCCGAACTACCTCTACGAAACTGGAGTAAGTTCGTTGGCCTTAAACTTTTTAACCTTTTCAAGATAGGAACAAGATTTTAATTCTCTTTTTAATATTGGATGGATGATCATAGGGTATAACATCAATATCTTTTTATGGGTTGTGTTCAAGAAGACACGACGGTCTTGTACATTTACAGAGGCTTCCTCGTCCGGGCAACAGAGCACCAGCACTCAGCTTTTGGAATTCTCCGAGGCTATAGCCATAGGAAACAAAGAAGATTTGGTTTGTTCTGAACATGCAGATTATCCAAGTCAGAATGATCAATGTCCCATAAGCATAAAAGCAGCCAATCATCTAACATTCTTCCTTCCATGTAGAACACACCTCTCTCTCTCTCTTTCTCTCTATCTCTCACGAACGAGTCGGTGGTAGTAAGATAACTTCAAATGTTAGATGCTTCAACAACAGATATGGCAGAAAACCAAAATTTTGGGAGACGATATAAAATTTGTTAAACAATTGAATTGTCTACAGTTTGATTCAAATGCCACATGTTTTTGTTTGATGATGTGTATTTTGTATGCATCAAGCCAAAGGAGGTTTCCTTCTTGTTACGGCATGTTATTTTGAGACATGAAATATTTGGGTTGAGCCCGAAAGGCTCGCGTGCAGCTTGTGACTTTTTCGCAATGTGGTTGGGGCTTGAGGAATTGGGCCGTTAGGTGCGGGGCCGGAGCCCCTGCGGTACGGACCTTATAAATTCTCCATTTTTTATTTAGGGTTTGTGAGATGTACTTTGTACCCTACATCTGAAGCAACGTTTGTATTCTTATCGTATGGTGGAAGGTACGTCTTTACAAGATCATATTTCAGCGTTTAAGGAAACTGTTGCTGATTTGGAATCCCTAGAAGTAAAGTATGACGATGAGGATTTAGCTTTGATGTTACTGTGTTTGTTGCCTTTGTCTTATAATACTTTTTGAGACATTATTCTATATAGTCGTGATATACTGACTCTTGATGAAGTTTTTGATGCCTTGTTTTCAAAGGAGAAGATGAAGGAGCTTGTGAGCAGTTCTGAGACCCAAGGAGAGGGTCTTTTGGCTCGAGGAAGACCATAAGAATAGAATTCTGGTGGTGAGAGGAAAGGTAGATCGAAATCATAGAATCCTAACATTACTTGTAACTACTGCCGCAAGCCTAGTCACATTAAAACTGAATGTTGTAAGTTAAAGAAGAAAAATGAGAGAAATACGGATGGTGGCAACATGCCTGGTAGACAAAAACCTAAAGATGATAAAAACAGGTGAGGCAGCGTTGCCGATGGTGCTTCCAGCGATGGTGAGCTTCTTGTGGCTACTGATCCAGATCCTAAGCCCCATGACGAGTGGATTTGGATTCTGGTTGTACGTATCATATGTGTTCCAATCGGGACTGGTTTTCATCATAAGATACGGTTTCTAAGGGGGCAGTGCTTATAGGAAATAATGCGTCTTGCAAGGTTGCGAGTATTGGAGCTGTCAGAATTAAGATGTTCGATGGAGTTGTTCATACACTTGAAGATGTCAGGCATGTTCCTGACTTGAAGAGAAATCTCATCTCACTTAGTACTCTTGATTCAAAGGGGTACAAGTTTTCTAGTGAAAGTGGAATTATAAAGATCAGCAGAGGTTCTCTTGTGGTGATGAAGGGTGAAAGAACGCCAGGCAAGTTGTATGCCTTACGAGGCTCTACAGTTTCAGGAGATGCAGCTTCGTCTTGGCCACATGAGCGAAAATGGAATGGCTGAGTTGAGCAAGCGAGGGCTTCTTGATGGGCAGAGTATCAGCAACCTGAAATTCTATGAGCATTGTGTTCTAGGCAAGCAGAAGTGAGTCACATTCTCTAAAGGAATGCATACTACAAAGGGAATTTTGGACTACGTTCATTCTGATGTATGGAGGCCATCTCCAGTGCCTTCTAACGGAGGTGCTCGTTATACGCTGACTATTATTGATGATTTCTCCATAAAGGTTTGGGCTTTCTACTTGAAACACTGGAGTGAAATGTTTTCTACTTTTAAGGAGTGGAAAATTATGATTGAAAAGCAGACCGGGAAGTCGGTGAAATGCTTTTATACTAATAACGGTTTAGAGTTCTGTTCTGATGAATTTAATGTTTTTTGCAAAACAGAAGAAATTGTGCGACATCGCACTGTTTGACACACTCCGCAGCAGAATGGTGTAGCTGAGCGGATGAACAGAACTTTGTTGGATAAGGCACGATGTATGCGTCTTAAAGCTGGTCTGTCGAAGAGTTTTTGGGCTGAAGCAGCTGCTTTGGCCTATCATCTTGTCAATCTTTTAACATCAACTACAATTGACAAGAAAACTCCACAAGAGGTATGGTCTGGATCTCCTACTGGTTATTCTGATTTAAGAATTTTTTGTTGTCCGGCTTATGCTCATGTTGTGCAGGGAAAGTAGGATGCTCGTTCTATTAAGTGCATTTTTCTGGGCTATAAGCGTGGAGTGAAGGGATACAAGCTTTGGTGTCCAGAAACCAAAAAGGTCATTATTAGTCGAGATATTATCTTTGATGAGGCTTCTATGCTAGAAGGGGTTGACTCTCAATGTGGAGATTCCGTTGATGATCAACATAATTCGAGAACGCAGTTGGAGGTTGAAGTTGAATCAAGTAGCTCAGTCCCTGTAACGCCATCTTCATCTCCACAGCGTTGCATTGCAAGAGATCGACCAAGGCGTGAGATAAAATGCCCCGCGAGATACGTAGAATCCAACTTGGTAGCATATGCTTTGAACGCAGCTGAGGAGATTGAGTTATATAAAGAGCCTTCTTCATATAAGGAGGCAATCAAGTGTGTTGATTCTGCTCGATGGATAGCTGCTATGGAGGAAGAGCTTGAATCGCTTCAGAAGAATCAGACATGGGTGTTAGTAAAGTTGCCAAAGGGGAAGAAAGTTGTTCGTTGCAAATGGGTGTTCAAGAAAAATGAAGGCACACCTAGAGTTGAAGATATGAGATACAAAGCAAGACTCGTTGCAAAAGGGTACAGTCAAGTTCCAGGTGTGGACTTTAATGATATATTTTCTCCAGTTGTGAAGCATAGTTCTATAAGAGCTTTGCTTGGTATTGTTGCTATGGATGATTTGGAGCTCGAACAGCTTGATGTAAAGACGACATTTCTGCATGGAGATTTAGAAGAAGATATTTACATGGAGCAACCAGAGGGCTTTGCGGTCCCAGGAAAAAAGGACTACGTATGCTACTTGCAGAAATTATTGTATGGTTTGAAGCAGTCCCCGAGGCAGTGGTACAAGACATTCGATCATTTCATGATTACTCATGATTTCAAGATGAGTGATTACGATAGTTGTGTCTACTATCATGTTGGTGATGATGGATCCTTTGTTTATCTCCTCTTGTACATTGATGATATGCTGATAGCTGCTAACAGTCAGGCAGAAATAAAGAAGGTGAAAGAACAACTCAATCGTAAGTTTGACATGAAGGATTTGGGAGCTGCAAAGAAGATACTTGGAATGGAGATCACAAGAGATAGAGATGCGGAAAAATTTTACCTTAGTCAAAAGGGGTATATTGATAAAGTCCTTCATCATTTCAACATGGAAAATGCAAAACCTGTTAGTACTCCTTTGGCGGCTTATTTCAAGCTTTCATCTATTTTGTCACCGCAGTCAGATGAAGATATCATTTATATGTCGAAGGTCCCATATGTTAGTGCAGTTGGATCACTCATGTATGCCATGGTGTGTTCTCGTCCAGATTTAGCTCATGCAGTGACTGTTGTTAGCCGTTACTTGACAAATCCAAGTAAGGAGCATTAGAGAGCAGTCCAATGGATCTTTCGCAATCTGAGAGGTTCAAAGGATATGTGTTTGCAGTTTGGAGATACTAAAGATGGAGTTATTAGCTATGTGGATTCTGATTATGGTGGTGATCTTGATAGAAGAAGATCACTTACCGGCTATGTTTTCAGCTTAGGAGGTTGTGTTATCTCTTGGAAGGCTACTTTGCAGAGTATTGTTGCTCTATCCACTACTGAGGCTAAGTATATGGCTATTACCGAAGCATGTAAGGAGGTTCTTTGGTTGAAAGGTTTATTTTCTGAGTAGAGGAAAGAGTTGAAAGTTACTACAGTCTTTTGTGATAGCCAGAGTGTTATTTGTCTCACAAAAGATCAGATGTTTCATGAGAGGACGAAGCACATTGATGTGCATTATCACTTTATTCGAGATGTTGTTGCTCGCAATGTTTTAAAAGGCGGTTTTAAGCCTCGAGGCGTTTTCCTATAGTCCCATGAGGCGTAAGCCTCGAGGCACTCCGAGGCGTAAGCCTCAGAAGTATGTATAATACACTGCTTATAGTTCTTGGAACCCCAAATCTAGATAGTCAATGAATGATTTAAAGTTTGATAATGAATTAGGGAGAGGGAAAGAGAGTTGTTGCTGCCGGAAAAGACGTAGGGAAGAGAAACATGGAGCAGAGCGCTAGTGAGGGAGAGAGAAAATGCAGAGAGCTGTGTTTTTAGTCTTTAATCTTCTAAAATTAACTCGTAAAATTTAAAGCCCAGATAAAATTGGGCCTGAATAAGTAAAGCCCATAACTTTTCCAATTACTTAAGCCCGAAAAAAACCCTAAAATTTGACTTTTTTAAGTCAAAATTGAACCCTGCGCCTCTCTACGCCTCTGCGCTTCGCTCCGCCTCTCTCGCCTCAGACAGCCTCACCTCCGGCGAGGCGCAAGCCTCTTCCACCACCACTGAGGCGCCGCCTCGAGGGAATTTTCCGGTCACCTCGCCTTGAGGCGCGCCTTGAAGCGTGCGCCTCAAACGCCTTTTAAAATAATAGTTGTTCGTGGTGATATTGTTGTGACAAGATTAGTACTCATGATAATCCTGCTGACATATTGACGAAGGCGCTCCCTTTAGCTAAGTTTGAGCATTGCTTGAATTTAGTTGGTCTTGGTCATTGAGTTTGAACCCTTAAAGGGTTTTGTGAAAGAGGTAGAGTTTTTTTTTTTTTTTATGGAGTTGTTTGGTTAGTTGCTTGTGGATTTCATTTCAAGGTGGAGATTGTTATTTTGTAACATGAAATATTTGGATTGAGCCTGAAAGGCTCGCAGTGCGACTTGTGACTTTTTCGCAATGTGGTTGGGGTCTGTTTTTCGTTTAGGGTTTGTGAGATGTACTTTGTACCCTATTTTGCCTCATAGTGAATCTCTCTCATCTGCCTGTAGTTTTCTCCCGTTTTGGGTTTCCACGTAAATCTGTATGTTCTTTCGATTTATGTTCTTAATATTGCTTGTCGATTCATAACATGGCATTTTCAAATGTTGGTATTCACATAGCTCATTATTGAATACCTAGCTCATTATTTGTATATGTATTATGTAGTATTTCCTTGTTCCATTTTCCTTCATGTAGCCAATTTTGAAGGCTATGGCTTATAGTTATCGCAATAAATTTGTGTTAGACTGTCCGAAGAATTATGACTTATCAGACCGTGCTTATATTCGGATCCTAGGAGGAAGAAAAAAAAAGCGTTGGTATTTCTCTCATGGACACAATATCACACTCCTACATCTAAATAATCGCACAATCGTACAAATGTCAAATAATTGCTAATTAATGAAATTGAATCTTGGGATTTTTAATATTTTGTGATTTTCTGAATTTGCTTGATTGCGATTAGAGATTAAATTTGTTGTTTGGATTTTATAAGATATCAATCAGCTATGTCATTTGGTTCACACATATTGAGGTTTATGTAAAGATCAATTTTAATTATCAACGAATTGAGTTTTTTATTTTGTGGGCTATAGTGAAATTTGGCAGTAGAAGCCACAAGGCAGTGAAATTACCTGAATGAGATGGTCCTATGGGCTTGGAAATAGGTGTTTCAGACTACTCGTGCATTTTGTATATGATGCTTGACGCGCCTTCTCTCTCTGGAAATCTTTAGTGAAGCAGATTGTTTTCTTTTGCATCCAATCACAGCTATGACAACATTTATTTTCTAAATTTTAATATTTTGATGTTGGAAATTGTTTTGCTTTAGAAGCAAAACCTGGTCCTCCGTTGTCTACATGCTATGGCTTGCGGATCCGTCACATGAGTTGTGTGATGCTACGAGTGCTTAACTATCCCGTAAAAGAAAAAGTATTTCAAAAATTTATTTTAAAATCCACCATGAAGAAGCGTAAAAATACTTGTCGAAAAGAAAGGGGTCACGAATTATAAATCAGAGGAAGTACCATTTTCAAAGTTTTTATTTTTATATCTTATAGTGAGCATTGATCACTTATTTATAAATTAAATTGTCTTATTGATAAATTTAATTGTCTAATTAGCGTTAATCACACAAATTAAGTTAATCAACTAAAACTCTTGTTATAATATTGACCTCTTATCTATTTTCCTCAACTTCCGCTTGAACAATTTGACTTGCTACACATGTTTGGGTATCGACTATCTTCTTTTATTTTGTTGAATAATTACTTTTCAAATACTCGACTCCTATCGGGTTCTTGATTACTCTATTTTAAGTTTACGACACGCGTCCCAATATCTTCACATATTGGAAACATGGGTATTTAGTGGGTTCAAAGTCCTATTTTAAATATCTAATTATGTTAATATTCAAGTAGCGTCTCAAAACCCACCATTTAATTATTATTTTGCATAGCCCCGGATCTGGGTCGTTATAGAGGCCATGATGATTTAATGGCTCAAACTGTTTGTTGGAGTATACTGATAGCTGGCTGTGTTCAAAATGGTATGATAGGCCATGCCATGCGTTATTTCAGGTCCATGATTCCTGAGAAACTCAAGACAGATCTGTTAACTGTGACTACTGTTGTTGCTGCCTCTGCTAATAATGCTATTTTGGAGCTTGGCCAGCAGATTAATGCAATGCTCATACGCTGAAAGCTAGATGACTCTTGGTCATATTTTAGGGGAACTAGAACTAGGAATATCGTGCTGTGGAGTGCAACGATATCAAGCTATGCAATGCATGGGTTGGGAAAGGAAGCAATTGAGCTGTTTGAGTTGATGCAAAATGAGGGTATTAAGCCGAATGAAGTGAGTTTTCTTGCTCTTCTCACTGCATGCAGCCATGCTGGTGTGGTAGAAGGGCTGCAAGTATTTTAAGATGATGACAGGTGTTTATGGGATCCAGCAGGTATCGAACATTTTTCTTGCATGATAGACCTGTTTGGGAGAGCAGGGCACCTAAAGGATATCAAAGATTTTGTTTATGAAAACGGAATCCATCATTTGAAAGAGGTTTGGAAAGCATATATCTCTTCTTAATGGCTTCACAAGAATATTGAGGTGGCCAATTGGGTGTCCAAGAAACTGCTTGAGATAGACCCGCTTCTCGTCTCAAATACTTAAATCAGCCAACGGCGTTTGGGAGGAGGAGGCTAAATTTAGGGGTTTGATGCTGGAAAATGAAGGAAGAAAACTTCCTGGTCAATCTTGGATTATAGCGGTTGAAATCTTGGTGCATCCAATGCAGCATACATGAGTAAAATAGCAGCAAATTTCTGCCTTTTGCAATCACACGCCCTCCACTAGGATTTTTTGAGTTTGACGTCATACACGATCTATGGTTAATTAAAAAAATTGTCTTGTACCTCAGATAACCTTGTCCTTGAAGTCCATGATTGTCTATGTTGATCTATCTTGAGTTTTGAGGAATGAATTCCGCTTGTGAAGCAATCAAGAACCTGAACATAATCTCTACGAACTTTTGATACTGCTTAGTAGTAGTACTACGTAATATATAAGGTGCATTAAGACTTGTTCCTGTTTGTGTAGGGATTAGAAGTTTGCTTGTTTTTCACTTATTTCTGGTGGAATCTAAAGGTTACGTATCCAAGTAGGAAGAAAACAGAACAAAAAAGGGAAACGACCCTATTGCTCAATAAAATCTCACTAGTCACTTTCTACCATCAAATCTATGAGCACGGAAAATAAAGGTGCTAGCTTCGTCTTTACGGAAGGTCTGGTAACAAAAGTAGGAGCCCACCAATTTGGAGAATAATTGATGAAGTACATACAACTAAATCAATCATTTCAATAATTGATGAATAAATAGCATATTAACTCAATACTTGCTGTCATATAACTTGAGTGGATATTGACTTCCATTCCTCAGTATAATTATGATTTAAAACTAAAGCCACTTAGTATGCAGCAGCAGCACATATATGTATTCTTAAAAATAATGAGTTCCCCCATTCAGCCTGTTAACCAGTTTCAACATGAAGGATCATCGATTGGAAAAAATTGTACTGCTTCCCTTCACTGCAGGTTGCATCTCTGAATCCAGCATTCCAATTGTGCAAATTCAGCACACTAAGAGATCAAAGCAGGGGAACAATTCAGCTCCCACAGGTTCCTCTCTCTCTCTCCCCCTCATTCCATACAAAGTGTCCACATCGGCTAACTTTGTTGCGGCTGTGAAGGAAAACATGAAGTGGAAAAGAAGGACAAAGACGATGGCTATTTGAATGATGAAGAAAGTTTATCAGGTCAAAACTGGAAGACTGCTACCTTCCCAAGATTCCAGAAGCTGTTCAAGAACTTCTCTCAATTATTTGGTAAGCTAACTACAAATATATAGAATTTTGGGAAGGGTTTAGTTTATTGCTACATGACATGAGTAGTCCTCTCATACAGCACAAATCTATACACAGCACAACCACTCAAAGTTATTTAGCTGCCAATTCACATTCAGTTAAATCAAATTAATGATCATGATCTTTCTCAATAGCTTAAGTAATGATATTACTTTACTCAAGTATAATCAAGTAATCACGTGATCACCAAGCATCCTGTCCTGTGTGTGTGTGTGTGTGTGTTATGAATCTTATTAAATAGTAGTATCTGTTTTCAGTGTACAAAGATGAGGTGGAAGCAGAAATGGGGATGGAAATCGGATTACCAACCGATGTAAAGCATGTGAGTCATATCGGGCTGGATGGGCGCACGAGGTCAATTTTATCAAAAGGCAGGAATGAAGAGGAGTTGATCAATCTCCACTCTTTTCCTCTGTCAGAACTGGACCTTGCCATCAAAACACAAGCTCATACATCCAATTTAAACAGTATGCTTGAAACCAAATAATGAGAGTGATTGTAACTTAGAAGAAGGTACAAGCTAAATGTATTCACCAACAAAGTTTTAATGTGATTTCTTGATTGAGTGAAGCTAGCTGTTCTTATGACTCAATAGATAGATATAGAGAGCAGAATAATGAAAGACAAAATGAAAACAAATGGTAATGCTTTTGGAAAGGGTGAATTCATGAAGAAGAAGAAGAAGAAGAAGAAGAAGAAATGAATTTGTGGATATCATTAATGAAGCTATAATCCGACGGCCTATCTTCCCTCCTCACATACTTTTCCCCCATCTCCGCACCATACTCACTCAATCCCACCTCCCCACACCTCTTCCACAACTTCTCCCCGAAATTCCTGTGCGCAAAGTACGCCTCCACATCCATCGATCTCTCTTCCGCCCTCACAGCCACCGGCAGTCTCTCGTAGTGGCCTTGCTCCAAGCCCTCCAGTTCATCCAGGCGGCCTCGGCCATGGACTGAGGAGACGGAGTAGAGCTCTCCTCGGACCCGACGACCCGACCCGGGGAGATTGACCAAGTAGGGGATGCCGTGGGGCCCGCACACCAGTGGAAAAGCTTCGACGGTGGTGCAGGGACCGAGATAGGCTGCGCCGCCACTTCGGATCAGCTCATCGAGCAGCGTGTGGTTGTAGAATCCCCTCTTGAGCGTTCCGTAGACGAAGATGAGGGCGTCACCCGCCATTGACAACAACGAAGATAGCTTTAGATTAATGAATAGAAGAGGAGAGAGTGGAAGGTGTAAATTACTGAAATCCCCCTCCCACCTCTAGTAGGGAATTGGGCCTGACAAAGCCACGCCAGCCAAACCCAACCCAAGAAAGGATATGGGATTCTGATTGTTTCCAGTAAAAATAAATAAACTTATAATAACAATAAATAAATACTTTCGATAATAATAATAATAATAAATATTTTAGGGGTCAATGGTATAAATTGGTAAACAGAAACAACAGCTAGGGCTAAGTTCGTGAATTGTTCATCTCCCTGTCGCCCCCAAATCAAAATCCGGCTGCCTCTCTCTTCTCCACCATGACTGGAAAAGCTAAGCCCAAGAAGCACACCGCCAAGGAGCTTGCCGCCAAACTCGACGCCGCCACCACCAACCGCGGCGGCGGCAAGGCTGGCCTCGCCGATCGCACCGGCAAAGAGAAGGGCGGCCACGCCAAGCTGGAGTGCCCCCTCTGCAAGGTCACTGCCCCCGACATCAAGTCCATGCAGATCCACCATGATGCTCGCCATCCCAAGATCCCCTTCGACGACTCCAAGCTCAATAATCTTCACTCCACTGTCGTTGCCGAATCCTCCAAGCCTAAGCCCGGCATCCGTGGCAGCTTGAAGAAGTGAACTTTTTTCTATCCCTTTTTTCCTCCTCCTATTATTGTTATTATTATTATCATCTTGTTTTACACCTAGCTACACCTAACGAGGGAGGGAGAGAAAACCCATCCGCTGTTCTGTACTGCTGTATTCCCATGCTTCTTTGTGTGTTTCTACGGTTATGTATTGATACTTGCGGATGTCTTCATCGGTTTGGTAAACCCATCCTTCTAGTTTCCCTTTTTATGCTAATTGGTATTGCTTCTGTTTCACCTAGTTAATCTGAACCCTCACAAAGTATCATGCTAACTATCTTAATTGGGCTTGCTAATCTTTCTTTATCTGTGATCATTGCAAAATGATAGTATAATCATGTCAAAGAAGTTTCACAAACTGATGTAGAGCTCAGCCATTATGTTGGATTGTATTCTCTGTTTAAAGTTAAACAATGCCTGATTAAAATAATTCTTAACCAGCGTAACAAAACTTTGTCGATCCAATGGTCAGTTGCTCATACTTGTGGTACAGTGCATGGCTTGTTGGTCCAGTGATTAGACATTTTCATCTTTTTCGAGGACTACATTCTTCCTAGTCGAAGTTTTAGGATATATACACTCTGGAAATGCCAGTAGCTCTATTGACAACTAGTTGGGACTTGAGCGTCATTAGCAAACTGCCATTTGAAGATTGTGCTGATATTCTTTATTTGCCTTTGTGTTTGATTAGCATATTGTCAGAGCGTGATAATTTATGATCAAATATGTGGTTAGAGCTGCTGAGGATTGAATGTCAAATCCATTGAAATGGATCGTTATCATGAAGGGTTTACTTGGATGTATCTCTTTTGTCATATAATTCTTTTGCTGTTCGGCACCTCTACATTTTCTTAGCTATCCTTCCATCTCCCTGGCATATACTTTTTATGCTTCTGGGCACCTATCCATTTTCTTGGTTGTCCTTTGTTTTTTTTGTTGCCTTTGTGGTACAGTGGTAGCTTGCCTTCTTCTAGTGTTATCTGCTATTTAATTTACAAGTAATAATTCCTTGAAGCTTGTTTTGTATGTGTCACGCACATGCACATGCACATGCACATGCACATTCAAGGTAACTCAAGGATAACTGTTTGCTCTTTTGACACCCTCCGTTGCCCATGCAATCGGTACTTCAGTTTTTGTTAGTTCCAATTAAGTATTTGCTGACATCTTTTGAAAGCACAAGTAGCTGATCCTGCTATCTTAGGGCTGTACATGTTACACAATAATTGCAATCTTTGTGGCTTAGCTAACTACACCTAAAATTACCAGCAATATCTTACAATTATCATCAGGTAGCTTGTCAATCAACTTCAAAAAGCATATTGTGATTATGCTTTCAGGCCTGGACTATGTCTTTGCATTAGACTATCTCTAGAAAACAATGTTATACTGTAAAACATATGAAGTCTTTCAAGTATCTGTTGGAATTCCTCTTAACAGTTTTGTTTGCTAGGTAGTGGTTTCATATATTACTTCCATTTTTTTCTTGCATGAGGGGACTAGGGGATTGGTAGGTGTTGGACTATCTAGATGTGTCTTAACGAAATAGGGAAGACAGTATGTGGTCTGGCACCTTAATGGATGACCGGCAGCTTTAACAGTTAACTAGTGCGCTCATTTAATGCAGAGACGGAGATTTGGGGGTCTTTAAGTGTAAATTGTTATTATGCTATGATGTTTCTTTCAATATGAACTACATATGCCTTTGCCCCCACAGTTTGTCATCAATTGTTCATGTTAGAGTTGGGATTCAATTTTGTGCCTAATATAGGTTTTTGTTGTGGGCGCAGTCAGGGGTTGTAGGTGTACTGTGGGGTGTGTTTTTACGAGGAATGTGAATGATGCTTGTAAAGTGCCATTTGAGGGCATGAGGTGGTTGTATGATCTGGTTTCTAGTTCTAGTTTGTGATAGTAAGAGTGGAGAAAGGTGGAGCCTTGGAGCTAATTGTGGATCTGGTATCAGGATGAAGAATGAAGATTGTTGTTTCAATTGGTTATGCATTTCGTTAATGTGATTGTAAGATGAATTTTATTTAATCATCGCCAACATTTTCTATAACTCAGCGATTATATCGTGATCCTTGGTTGCCCTTATTAGATTACAATAAGATGAAGGAAATAATTATCTCTACATTTCTGAGAGAAACTATCTGTTGCCTTTTAGCTTCCAAGGGCAGGGAGATTCGACTGCAAATTCTTGGTAGTGAAATTGTTTCTCTTTCATCTTCATTGTGGAAAGTTTGTGTTCTAAATGAGCTTGTGAAACAGGGATTCAACTTGGCAGTCAATAACAACAAGCGTACCCACGAAAATGATAGACAGAACCAAAATGTAGAGTTTGGAACACAATAGTTAAAGGGATTAGTAAAATCGATTCTAATACAGTAGCTGTCTAGATGAGGTTAAGTTGGCTCTACGTGAGTTTTGTTTCATCATATAGAAATAGAGATTTTACCCTTAATCTTTATTTTCTTTTATTTTTCGGAGACATGATTGAATATACCAAAAGACTTTTATCGAATTATCTAAGGTCTTGCTTGTTATACTTTTATTTTTTTATTTTTTATTTTTTATTTTGAAGAATAATTACAAGAAATATTTTTTACTATTAAACTAATGACTTTTCATAGTTTCCAAAGAGTGATAACGTAATTTAGTGCTACTTGTACTTGGATAGATTATTATTCAGACAAAAATGGAACAGAATGGCCAATTGGGGATGATCAATGATGTGTAGTTGGAGGTGGAAGGCGTTGTCTGGTCATCGCATGACTTGGTTGTATGATTATTTTATCATTTATTTATAGAAAGCATAAAATAGTGGTAAAAATAGTCGATAGCCACCTATCATGACTAAAGTGGTACAATAAGCCGTATTTTATTAGTATTTCTTTTCGAGAGAGAGGGAGAAGTACGACTTGTATCCATTTTAGTAATAGTAATTCAATATAGAGCGCGACTGTGCAGGTGCTGAATTTCGGTGGGCCAGCCCAGAAAAGTAAAAAAAGCAAGCATATTATATTAATTCCCATTCAAGTCACAGATTTGACTTGACATTTAAGTTGAAGGGGAGAGAGAGGGAAGGAGGGCGGGGGGCGGCGGATTGTTCGATGTCTAATTATATATACTGCTGCTGCCTGCTGGTTTGTAGAGACTCTCTCAGTTCGTCCTGTTCCTATCTTAACTAACCAAACAAAGAACAAAAGATCAAAAGATGTCGTCGTCCTCGGCTTTGATGATGAGTACGAGTAGCAATACCACCCTCACCCGCCTCCAAAATCAAAATTTGGTGCCACGCTCCTTCTCTTCTTCACGTCTCCCTCCCAAATCTCTCCTTTTTCATAAGTCCCCCGCCGCCCCCAGCTCCGCTCTCCCTCTCCCTCTCCGGCGAGTCTACTCCTCCACCATGGCCATGGCCCATCCTGATTCTGCCATGGATGCTGTTCAGAGACGTCTCATGTTTGAAGACGAGTTTGTACCCTATTCATTTTACATTTTACATTTTATAATAATAATAATAATAATAATAATCTAATAAAATTAAAACGATCTGAGCTGAGCTGGGGAATCTATTGCTTTTGTTGTTTGCAATTGCAGGTGTATTTTGGTTGATGAGAATGATCGCGTTGTCGGCCACGATACTAAATACAACTGTACGTAAATTAATACAGTAAAATGTTTCTTTAATTACTTCCATTATCGTCTAAGGTTTTTTAAGCATTAGATGGATAGATTAGTAAAGCTGTGGTTTTTGTAAGATAAAACAAAAGGCCTGAGCTGAGCCTCAGTGATATTTGCTTGCTGCAGGCCACCTGATGGAAAAGATTGATTCTGAGAATTTGTTGCACAGGGCTTTCAGCGTCTTTCTCTTTAACTCAGACTACGAGTTACTGCTCCAGGTACATGCATATACTGGTCTGATATATACTAGCTACATCCTTTCCTACATGTTACTTGCTTCTCCAAACGACTTACATTTTTACATTACATATATGTATATATTATGATGTTATGTGATGTTGATGTTGATGTTAGCAACGATCAGCGACAAAGGTAACCTTTCCGCTGGTGTGGACCAACACCTGCTGCAGTCATCCCCTGTATAGGGAAGATGAGCTTATTGAAGAGGATGCTCAGGGGGTAAGGAATGCTGCTCAAAGAAAGCTGTTTGACGAACTCGGCATCCTTGCTCATCACCTCCCGCTCAACGAATTCACTCCATTAGGTCGCATACTTTACAAAGCACCATCTGACGGCAAATGGGGAGAACATGAGCGTAAGCAAGCAACCAAGCCCATAAATTAATTAAACAATAAATATTGAAATTAATTATTCTAGTATTTTTATATGATCACGATCACGATCACCAATCAAATTAAAAAGTAGCTAGCTTGGTGCTAATTATATTGTTGATGTGCAGTGGACTATCTTCTGTTCATCATCCGAGATGTTGAGCTGCATCCGAACCGAGATGAAGTAGCTGATGTGAGATATGTGAACCGTGAGGAGTTGAAGGAACTTTTGAGGAAGGCGGATGCAGGGGAGGGCGGCCTCAAGCTCTCCCCATGGTTCAGATTAGTGGTGGATAACTTCTTGTTCAAATGGTGGGATCATGTGGAGAAAGGCACTCTCAACCAAGCAGCTGACATGAAAACCATTCACAAGTTAACTTGTTAATTAGACCATACCTGCATTCATACATACATTATACATACATACATGCATGATGGGGATGGATGGATATGGATTGTTTTTCCATCTCAGACAGAATAATCTGGCTTTTGTGACTATCTAGGGAGGGAATGACGACTGTGTGTGTGTGTTTTTTTTTTAGAATAAGCTTAGCAGCACATATATACATATATGGGACGACAAGCTAAGGTGGTTGTATGATGATGTAGTTCTACTCCAGATTAGAAGAGAAGGCCATTTTATCGCCTGCCCCGCATTACAACTTTTTTGCCTATATCCGCGTTTTGCTTGTTAAAAAATAAAAGGCCAAAAGCAAAAGAATTTCTTATTTCCTATATATTTCTGTTTTTGTTGGTCTCTTACAAAACATTCAAGGTTTACAAATGCACATGCAGCATTCAAGTGTAGCTTGTACTTTTATTAGTATCCTCCGCCTTCGCAGCATAGCATATCGAAGATTCAGAATCACCACTGCCTAGTCGGAGACTACTAATTGTGATGCTAGAAGCAGCTGATGATGGGCTTGCAGCCTCAGCCTCCGCCTGAAGAAGGGCGGCCGCCTTCCTTTTACTTCTACTCTTTTGCCACCTCTCTACATGAGTACTCTCAGAAGACGACACCTCTCGTTCCTCCTCCTCTTGTTCCGTCCTCGTCCTCACCCTCACCGCGGGGAAAATCAGTGGCTTGAGGAACAAAACAAGGAACATGAGCAGCATGATGAATAGGTAGAATGTTGTCCAAACAAAAAAGGTGAATTTCCACCTATAGACAAATTCTTTAACCCAAGGAGGTCTGGAATTGAGTAGCAACTCAGCATGGTAGAAGTGTGGAAGAGAGGAGGTTCCAGCGCGAGGGATCAAGGTTAGTCTAATGTCCTGGGTACGAGGATACACAGCTTCTTTGTGTTTCAATGCTGGGAAGGTCAGCCTCTGAGTCTCGCACATCATCCCTAACAGCAAGGGCACTCCCATCACAAATGTGCGCGCGTACCTGATCGGCCAACTTCTGAATCTCAGCATGCTTGGTTGGCTTGATCTCGCGATTACATTTCCTTGCCCCGATATCAATTCAGCACTCAACTGCATATATATGCATTAATTAATTAGCTTACTACATCGTATCGATCACCATATTATATATTATATATATAGTACTCCCTCTGTCTCACCGAATATGCTTTGTTTCATTATTTTATACTTCATCTCACATATATTCAAGAAACAAACCCGACCTTATTCTGCCGGTGAGACGGAGGGAGTATATGTTACAAATTAAAGAATCCAAATACAGATCTTAAATTAATAAGTACTAGTCCTATATATTTACCATAGTAAATTAATAAAATAACCAAAATTAAAAATTTATATATATCCGATCCATATAATTAACACCCCAGCATTGGTAGCATGCATATATGTGTGTATTATACTTAATTACTATATACTGAACTGTACTGCATATAGACTGAATGAATGGATGAATAGGTGCAAGCAAAGCAGGTTACCTGAAATATCCCAATATCTCTGTTGTAATCAGAATCAGGCATCAAGAGAGACAAAGAGACATAAATAGTGTGGGCCGGCGGCACGGCCGGTCCGTTCCCAAAAGTTAAGATGGCGGTGGGATGAGGTTGGCTATAATCAAACTGCACACTTTCCCTCGCATAAACCGGCCCTTCCGCCCACGACTTCACCATCCCAACCCCCAACACCGCCGCCACAACCATCGTCCCCATCAGCACCATCAACACATACGCCGCCGCCGCCACCCCCATCGCAATCCTCCCTACCAAGTATATATTAGGTGATAAGAGCTTACTAATTAAGTAGACCAATGGGTTGGGCAAGCGGTAGTATTTAATTAGCTTCTTGTACTTGTCGTCGACTTCGTCGGAATCCATCATATTCATATCGACACTACTACTACTAGCTACTACGACTAATCGATCAACACTTGCAATTAATTAGTTAGTTTGAGAGAGGAGATAGCTAGAGAGATAGATCGATGGTGTACTGTTTATTTTGGAATTGAGCAACAGCCAACACCAACAACAGGTGTGTGATGATGAAGGGGAGGGTGGAGCTGAGCTGGACAAGTGAAGACATGCAGATCACGGAGCCGACACCTGTCCTCTACTGCACACGTACACTACTTCTCACTTCCGAAACGATCCGCTGTTTTTTTATTCAATTTTTAATAATTATGTCCGGTCCGGCCCTCTAATTATAAGTTCGATATGATTGACGTGGTTCTTGAAATTAAAGCTCTTATAATTAATGCAAATAATTAGTTTAGTCGAAGAAATTAAAAGGAGATTAATATTAATTCAAGATATTATATCATTAATGCAAGTTTAATATAATTACAAAATCTAAAGGTTAAAGTTGATGATAGTGTGGATTCCTATCTCAGTTTAGTTTTAACAAAATCTACAAAGTAGAAGGTTGAGTCGACATGTGGCTAACATACTTTGCCTAGCTTGCCCTCTTTTGCGGATCTTAGTTATCAAAACCCCCAATCATATTTCTTGGCATGCCATAGCCTTCTCAACTTAATTACTGTCTTCACCTAATGAGAGAAATTAATTAATTATTAATGCTGTATCTTAATTATCGATCTCTTATGTTAAATTCTTCGCAGATTAGAATTCTAGAACTCTAATTTCTATATACTACTCCTACATGGCTACTATATATATTTTTTTAACTATCTTGAAGTACGAAAAAATAATTAAGCGTAGATAATCATGATCATAAATTAACCAAACTAATCTATCACATTGTACGCATATACACACAAATGGCAACAAATTCCTCATTATTTTAAGGGAGAAAAAGAAAAACTTTAATGAAAATAATAATATTAATGATTGACGTATAGTACCCATGATCTGACGGTCGAAAATTAAATGTGGAGACGAGAAAAACAAAAATTCGGAAGCTTTAATCAGTATTACTTAATTATTAGTATTATATATATGTTCCAAGTTTGTGCTGGGTTAGAGTGGAGAACTTTCTTAATATACGTCTTCTGTCCAAGGTCAATCATCAGCTAGCGACATGTAAACACAGTATCAATCCCATCCTTTCAAAAACCCTAGCTAGCTAGCTAGCTGATTAGGGTTTCCTTAATTAATTAGATTGATACTGTGCGAATCGTGAATAAATTAAAAATAGTTAATTAATTCAGGAATTAAAGCAGATTTGTTAGTAATATAATTGATCCATCCATCGATGGCTGCGAATGAAGGAGGCCCAGCGTTGATCAAGAACCAAGAAGAATTCGAATCCAACTGTAATTCGATTGCTCATCATCATCATCATCATCATACAGATAACAACAGTAAGAGAGGCATAAGCATCGCTGAGAGACGTGCCGCCAAGAATGGTTTCAACCACGCCGCTCTATCTCCTCCGGCCACCAAGACGTCGCCGCCGTATTTCACAGTGTCTCCAGGCCTTAGCCCTTCGGCCTTGCTGGATTCTCCGATCATGCTGCCAAATTCTCAGGTGCACTTGGGATCCCCTTTTAATTTAATTTTCCTTTCTGATTTGCCTAGCTAGCTTTTAATTTTAAATATAATTAATTAATTTTCCCACTCCACTGTCACTGTTACGTTGTTGTTAATTGTTATAGGCACAATTATTGTCTCCAACAACTGGCACATTTCAGTATCCTTCACCAAATCATGACAACTTTAAGCTGAAACTGAAGCTCGCTAGCAATGGAGAAAGCGCCAATCAGATGGAGACTTTTTCGGAGCCAAACAACTTAATTATGGCCGCACAGAATAAGCTGGTAATTAATTAAGTTTGATCGATGTTACGTTCAAAAAGTCTTTCCTTTTCTTTTTCAATTTAAATTTATAATGAATTAATAGAAAAAACGTATGTACGTGTGTTGTATATGTAGCTAACATACGATGGTGGTGGTGGTGGTGGTGGCGGTGGGGAGGAATATCAAGAGTATGATCCAATTAGGGGAAAGGAATCGAGTAATGAAATGATGATGATGTTGGAGATTGAGGGGGAGAAATTAGGTGAAAATTATAGAAACGGAGGCAGTCATCATCATCAACAAATTAAGAGTAATAGTAATGGATTAATGATGGTTCAAAAGAATAGTAATAATTCAGAAGATGGGTTCTACTGGAGAAAATACGGGCAGAAACAGGTAAAAGGGAGTGAATATCCAAGAAGTTACTACAAATGCACCAACACAAACTGCCAAGTCACAAAGAAGGTGGAGCGGTCTCACGATGGGTACGTAGCAGAGATCGTGTACAAGGGAAAACACAATCACCCTCAGCCTAATAACACCTCCTCCTGCAGCCCGCCTTCTTCTTCTTCTTCTTCTTTTCTCATTAATGACGACGATTCTAATTTATTTTCCGCTGAGGACGGCGCTAGCCCCCCGGAGACCCTATCCTTCCATGCCCATGGGGATGGGGGCCCGGGAGGAGGAGGCGAAGATCATCATCATCATCATCACAACACTATTGCTACTACTACTACTGAATGTGAGGCCAAGAAAAGGTACTGTATATACCTCTACCTACTCTAGCTACGTTACGTACTAGATCATCAATTAATTCAATTAGTTGATGCATGTACGTGAATTAGTTGATGTGTACATGCATATTATACTCCATATAAATACTCTTAATTAATTTTAAAAAATTAGGAAGAGATCAGAGAGTGATCATCAGCCAAATAGGCCAGGACGGGAACCCAAACTAGTAGTCCAGATAGTGAGTGATATCGACATTCTTGAAGACGGCTACCGCTGGAGAAAATACGGACAAAAAGTAGTCAAAGGAAACCCCAATCCCAGGTAACATATATATATTCAGCATGCATATATATCCTATAGGCTATAGCTATATATGCATGTAGCCTTTGCTTAATTTATTAACTAACAAGTAACAACGCATGCATGCTTCCAGGAGCTACTACAAATGCACCACTCCTGGTTGCCCCGTAAGAAAACACGTGGAGAGAGCCGCCGACGACAAAAAATCCGTCATCACTACCTACGAGGGCAAACACAAACACCAAGTTCCTTCCACCACCAAAAACAGCAGCAGCCTCGTCGTTCCCGATCAGCTGACTGCAAAGCCGGCGCCAGCTGCCAAGCAGCAACAGCTACTTCAGCCCAGCTTATACTTGGACAGAAAGCCGCCACTCTTGAACTACAATCACCACCTCAATAATCTCAACTTTGGACCTTCCTCGCTTTATCCACTCCCCTTTCCTCCCTTCCACTCTCTGCCCTACGCCTACCCTCACTCCCTTCCATCATCCTCCAAGTATTTTCCCGACTATATGGCAATGCCATCATCTCACATTTCTTCTGCACCCGCAGGATCCTCTAATATTCATCATGTACCCCCTCCTCCTGCTGCTGCTGCTGCTACCTTTCATTACACTACTACTAGTAGTGGTAGTTTCAACCATCATCATCATCATCAGGTCCACCCTCCGAGACCAGTCCTTATACCTAAGGAGGAGCAGGAAGAAGAAGAAGAGGATGAACTGTATGATACTTGTCTGAGCATGCCTAATCAAGACAATGGGACAATCTAGCTAGTTAGCTACAGATAGATTGATCGGGTTCAAGAATTGGCCGGCCGGCTTTTTTGTTTTGTTTTCTGTTTTACAAGCTAGAATGCTACTCGATCGATATGGTCGTGTGCCCGCCGAGCAAAGATCTCGCTAGCTTCATTCTTTCATTCTTTGATTAGGGCTTCATTCATTTGTAACCATCAAAATCAAAATTCTGATTGAATTAATTTAATTTGGCCTCGCTGCATCATTAATTTTTTTATCTAGCTATATATTAATTCTTGCAAGGACTTGCAAGTTTCAAGAAGCTGGCTAGCTAGGTATGATGCCCGTGGGCTCTATATATACATGGTGCACCTTATCGCTAGCTAGATTTAGTGGTGCGCCTCCATTCGTCTCATGTCATTAGTTCCCAAGGAAAATTACACAATAACCAATGCAGACAGAAAATAAGGGATTTGAAGGTGCAAATCATTACCATATTGAGTAAGGAAATAATTAAATGGGACATTGCAATTAGAAAAGAGGGACTAATAGAATCGGACACGGAGTATAAAATAAGTTGGAATGAAGGAGCTTATAAGCCCTTATAGCTTATTTTTTGAGCTTAAAGATATAAAAGTAAGTTGCGGTGAACGAGTTTAGTTTAAAGGAGCTAATTAGCTTCTATGGCTTATTTTTCGAGCTTATCTTGTCAAACACATTTTCAGATCTATAAACTGTTTTAAGAAGCTTAGAGCATATAAATTGTTTTAAGAAGCTTAGAGCATCTTCAGCGCAACGGAAGGAGGGGGCTCGCTCCCGCCTGCGAGCCCGGGGAGCGAGACCATCCGTCGGCGAGCCCGCCTCGCTCCTCCGCACCCGCACCGAGCCACGCACGATGTCATTATGACGTCGTTATTTAATTTTTTTTAAATTTGAATTTTTTTTTTTTGAAAAAATAAAAATAAAATAAAATTTGAATTAGGACAAATCTATAGTGAATTATCCCTTTTTTGTGTGTGTTTTGAAAATGGGTGGAGGAAAATATTTATAGACTACTCCCTCTCATGTTTTTCCTAATATTTGATGTGGGATAAGGAAACAATACATAATGCTCCAACCTCTCCCACTTAAGCTCACAAATTCAATGTGAGACAAGAGAAAAAGAACTAATAATATCTATACAAAATGCTTTCCATTTTCAATATTAACCACAACTAGTGTTGCGCCCGTGCGTTGCACGAAAGATATAAATTACTCCATCCGTTCATGATTTTTAGACAAAAGAAATTTGTTAATAATGGAACTTTGTAATTATGGGTTTTAAGGTGGATTTTTGTAGTATAATTTTCTTAATAGAGTACTAATATACTCATAGTATCCTATAAAAAAATAAGATTATAAAAATTACTTTAAAAGCCATCATTACAAAACATGAAAACTATTGCGAAAAAAAATTAAGCCTAAAGATCATGGACGGGAGGAGTATAAGAGAGCAATAGAATAAACAAAAAAAATGAAACTATACATTTTTCTCTTATATCATAATTAAACAACTAATACAATTAACATTACTTTATTGTTATATTCACTGAAAATTTAATTTTCGTAATTTTAGAAACCTAAAATAATTTTAATAGAATATAAGTAAATACAATTTTAAATATTTAGGCGAAAGAAACATAAGCTCCCTATAGGCTATTATAGTAAAACTACCATTGAAATTAAGATATGTAAATTAATATTTTTTGGTATTTTATTTAGATTCGTATAATTGTCTAAATAATTTATTACTCCTATGTTCCTTTATTTAATACATTTCTTTGAAAAAAATAATACATCGAGAAACTACGCAATAAGTCATGATTAGTGATTACAGTAAATTTATCAATCAATAGCTTTAAATATAACTTAGTATTATTTCACCTAAGTTCAATTAATAATTACTTTTGTTTGTGAAAATGCATTCAAATTTTGTATTGTCACAACAAAATTTTAGAATAAAAAAATAGAATTGAAAAAGTAAACAAATAACATATAGATATAGCAAAATAAGAAAGTTAATAGAATATAGTGCAAACATAGATATATTAACAAACAATGAAACAATATTTATAATTTAAAATATATTTATTATCAAATCGATTGGACAATTTACAACTTTCTGAAGTAAATAATCTTAATAAACCATTGGACAATTAGTTACTTTTGGAGGGATTATGACATTTTTGTAAATTTTATCAACTATTCTATTTTTATATATTGTATGGATACTATATAATATTATTTTATAGTATAAATTTTATATAAAAAGGAGTAGTATTTTATGTGTAATATAAATAAATGAATATTACAATCATAACAAAAATTAAAAAAAATGTTTGAATTAAATAAAAAAAATTCCAAAAGTTTAGTGTTTTTTTAAAATAAAAAATGAAAAATTAAATAAATAAATAAAATCAAATCGAAAATCGAATTAAAAATAATTTATTAAATTAGAGAAAGCCCGAGAAGAGAGTCCTTGAGCTGTGGCCGATTTTGGGGTGGGGCTCTTTCCGCCGGAAAAGTTGGAGAGAACCCCCGGGCCCCGGCTGTAGATGCCCTTATAAGCTTAGCCAAACACCCCCTTAATCACTTTACTCGCACCAATTTAATTTGGGATCTACGTATTGCCCACCAACGATGTGTTGTTCGTATCTAGCTCATCATGTTTTTTTAATTGCTTATTACTCTTTTTGTCTCGTTTAACTTGCACATACTTATTGAATGTATATCATCAATCGATAATTATTTATATGTTTCCCTTTTTTCTTTTTTTTTTTGCACTCATTCTCGAAGAAAACAAACTTCTTTTTAGGTTTATCTACTAGGCAAGAGAAACAGATTTTTTTTTTTAAAAATTAAAATATAAAAAAATATATAAAAAAAAAAAAAAAAACCTAAACTTCATCATTAGTTAAGAGCACATCACTCGGAAGTCGTACGTTAAGTATATGAACACTTAAAAATTGAAAGCGCCATTAGTAATTTTGTGGCACTTCAAAATTTCAATAGTTGAGTACCAAAATAGTTATGAAACAACGGGACATAAATTCTCGAACCCTAATGGATATTTGGGTACTCGAAATTCAAAAATCCGGGTACGGGTTCGGGGTTGGAGTCAGGTAATGAGATATTAAAAATTGGGTATCAAATACAGCCGGAAAAAAAAAAAATCCCGAAAACCATTATATTTATATTTAAATTAATTAATAAAATTAATTAATAAATAGTAGTTAATAAATAAAATAATTAATGATTAACATAATAAGTTAACACTTCAGACTTCAGCCACGACTCTCATTTCTCATTTCTTCATTTTATGTTTTATCAATTATGCAATTATATACTCCAATATCTTCATTAACTACTTATAGGTATTATTTAAAATAGAAAAAATTAAAAAATTAATGTACTTTTTTTTTCTAAAATTTTGGATTTTTTTCAAGGTAACCAAAAATCCGAACGAGATACCATTTGAGTACCCAAAAATATTTTCGAGTTCGGATTCAAGTAATAAATTTTTGAATTTTCAGCCCTACTAGGGTTTAGGGTGGGGATGTCAATCGGGGCAACCCGAGCGGGTTCGGGTCAACTCTGTCGGGTTTCGGGTTATTCGATTCGGGTTGAATCAGGTTGAGTTTTTTTCGGGCTAGAAATTTTCAACCCTAACCCTAAACTTCGGGGCTCGGGCTAGCCCGTCGGGCCAAGAAGTTGACAATTTTTTTTATAACAATAATTTTATAAAAATAAATAAATCAAGTTATACCATTGAAGTCACTTTATTTCGTATTATGTTACTCCAACTTGCATAATATAATAAGTAGCTCAATGAGATGTGAAGATATTTTTATTTTAATAATTATATTAATTATTTTTTATTATGTGGTGAAATACAAAATGAAGAAAATATTATGATGAATACAACTTATAATAGAAAATTGTAATATTTTTCACAAATATTTGAATCAAGACATAAATTTTAATATTTGAAACAAAGTAATAAAATTAACACTTAATTAATGAAAACTTTTGAGTTATCGGGCCAACCCGCCAAGTTTTCGGGCTAGCCCTATCGGGTTTCGGGCTATTCGGTTCGTGACATTCGGGTTGAAATTTTTTTCAGGTTAAAAATATTTAACCTTAACCCGCTTTTAGCTCGGGTTACTCGAGTCAACCCGCAGATTTCGGGTTAAATTGACATCCTTAGGGCTAAGGCCATCAAACAAGTAAATAACGTGTTACTTGGAAAGCGGCTTTCTCATACAAAAATGACAGCGATTTTCATTTTATTCGTAAGGAAATAGAAACGCAAACGCGAGGATTAGTGATTACTGAATAGAAATAGAAATAGAAATGCAAGAAAGTCGAGAGACAGATGCAGATCTGAGAACTGCAGTGATTACTGATTGCTCCTTGTCCTTCCTTCCGCGCAAATAACCCGATTCGCCATCACGCCTCAACGATCCACTATTAGGTAGTTTGGTTTCATCTCCATCCGCCCAAATTATTCCTTCTTGATCGTTCTGGATCTGAATTGCCCGACATTTTTCCTTTCTTTGTGATTTTATAATGCCTCTAAGACATTCTTAGTTTGGTACTTATTTATCGAGTCTAGTCGCCGATTTGCTGATTTGATTTTCGTTTTCTTTTTTTGTATGCTGGGTTTGGATATGCTTGTACAAGCAATTATGGATCTATGCGATGAGATTGATGATTTTGTCCTCTGAAGTTTATGTCACTTATATATTCAATAGACGGGTTAAATTGGTGGGAGCGTGTGCTATTGTGGTCTGGAGTGCTATGGATTATGCATCTCCGAAGTTTCCATTAGTCAGCTTAAGTGATTTTATAGTTTTCCGATTCTGGTTTGTGTATCAGAGCATGTTTGACGCATTTGCTCGGATGATTAGCTTCTCCTTTTTTTCTAGGTTGTAACTACGAGTCACATTTCCATCATTACATTCTTAAATTTTAAAGGTGATCTATCAATTGTGGTTGTGGAGTCTTAACACTTGATTTGACCACATTATTGTGCCAGAGCGATCAAGAGAGCAACTGCATGTGCAAATATATCGTAGTTTGTTAAATCTAGCTATTCTTAGTCTGGTGGATTAAGGCAATTTACATACTCGAAAAACTATTTTGTGCGCAAAATCTTGTTGAAACATCTTGTTTTTGATCAAGTAATTAATTGTGCCTAATTTACCAGATAACCAGTGCCAAATGGAGAAAACATGTTCTTTGCTTGTACATTTTGACAAGGGCACCCCAGCCCTTGCAAATGAGATCAGGGAAGCACTTGAAGGGAATGATGTTCCAGCTAAGATTGATGCTATGAAAAATGCTGTTATGCTTTTGCTAAATGGTGAAACTCTGCCTCAGCTCTTCATCACCATCGTGAGATATGTGTTGCCCTCTGAGGACCACACTGTTCAGAAACTGCTTCTGCTTTATTTGGAAATTATTGATAAGACTGATGGAAAGGGACGTGTATTACCAGAAATGATCTTAATCTGCCAGAATCTTAGGAATAATCTTCAGCATCCTAATGAATATATCCGAGGTGTCACCCTAAGATTCCTTTGCCGGCTGAATGAAGTGGAGATCATTGAGCCATTGATACCCTCTATCATCTTAAACTTGGAGCATAGACACCCTTATGTCAGGAGAAATGCCATTTCGGCAGTAATGTCAATTTACAAACTCCCAAATGGTGAGCAGCTCTTGGTTGATGCACCAGAGACTATCGAGAAGTTTCTCTCAACAGAGCAGGATCAATCTACAAAAAGGAATGCATTTCTGATGCTATTTAACTGTGCACAGGATCGTGCTATTAATTACCTTTTGACCAATGTTGACAGAGTATCAGACTGGGGTGAGCTAATGCAAATGGTTGTTTTGGAGCTGATCCGAAAAGTTTGTAGGACAAACAAGGCTGAAAAGGGAAAATATATTAAGATCATTATATCGTTATTAAATGCCCCTTCAGCTGCTGTTGTCTATGAGTGTGCTGGAACTCTTGTATCCTTGTCTTCTGCTCCAACCGCCATTAGAGCTGCAGCCAACACATATTGCCAGCTTCTTCTTTCACAGAGTGATAACAATGTTAAACTCATTCTGCTTGATCGCCTGAATGAGCTCAAGGCTTCCCATCATGATATCATGGTTGACCTGATAATGGATGTCCTTAGGGCATTGTCTAGCCCGAACGTCGACATCCGTAGGAAAACACTTGATATTGTTCTGGAACTGATTACTCCCCGCAATGTCAACGAGGTGGTTCTTACTCTGAAGAAGGAAGTCATGAAAACTCAAAGTGGGGAGCTTGAGAAGAATGGGGAGTATCGTCAAATGCTCATTCAAGCAATCCATTCTTGTGCTATAAAGTTCCCTGAAGTGGCAAGTACGGTGGTCCATTTGTTGATGGATTTCTTGGGAGACAACAATATTGCCTCTGCAATGGATGTTGTCATTTTTGTTAGAGAGATTATTGAAACTAACCCTAAGTTAAGGGTTTCTATTGTCACCCGGCTTCTGGATACTTTTTATCAGATTAGAGCAGCTAGAGTTTGTTCATGTGCTCTTTGGATTATTGGAGAGTATTCCTTATCCCTTTCCGAAGTTGAGAGTGCTATTTCAACCATAAAGCAGTGTCTTGGGGATTTACCATTTTTTTCAGTCTCTGAAAATGAGGAAGCATCTGATTCTTCAAAGAAATCCCAGCAGGCTTCCTCGATTACTGTTTCATCTAGAAGACCGGCAATCCTTGCTGATGGGACTTATGCAACTCAAAGTGCTGCCTCTGAGACTGCTTTCTCTGCCCCAGCTGTAGTTCAAGGATCTCTGACCACTGGGAACTTGAGATCTCTTCTTCTGACTGGTGACTTTTTCCTTGGTGCGGTGGTTGCCTGTACCCTGGCAAAGCTCTGTCTAAGGTTGGAGGAGGTTCAACCATCAAAGGTTGAAGTAAACAAAGCTTCAAGCAACGCTTTGTTGATTATGGTCTCTATCCTACAGCTCGGGCAATCTTCAGTTCTGCCACACCCAATTGATAATGATTCTTATGATAGGATTGTTCTATGCATAAGATTGCTGTGCCACACAGGGGATGCTGCAAGGAAGATTTGGTTGAAGTCTTGCCGCGAGAGTTTTGTCAAAATGCTCTCTGATAAACAGCTTCGTGAAACTGAAGAAAATAAAGCTAAGGCTCAGGTTACTCATTCACAACCTGATGACCTTATTGATTTCTACCATTTGAAGAGCAGAAAGGTAAATGCTGCATTTTTCATGTGTTATATGTTTGTTAGTACCAGAGTTCCTTGTGCACACCTTGTTTCCATTCTACATGTTTGTTTTTCTTTTTCAATTTTTCTATTAATCCCATCAAATACTTTTGAACCAAATCTGCGTGTATTAACTTTCGTTTTCAAAATTCCAACATTTGATGCTTTGGTTAGAAGCTTCTAAAGCTCAGATTCATTAATGCTCTGAAGTAGTTTTTTTCCAAAAGAAAGTCATTTTGTTTAGGTTATGTTCATCATAATTTAGCTTTTGTAATATCTAATAAACTTAGCGAGCTAAGAAAAGAGCATTATAGGTTCTTGGAGTTGAGAAATTGAGTTTTCAAATGATTACGTAAATGGATACAATTAGAATAAAGCTGATTGTGAGTAAGTAGCAAGGGCATTCATAACGAAAATAGGGAGAAAATTAGTGGTTGGCTTTCTTGGATTGGAGGTTGATTTAACATGACAAATCAATTAAAAGGTATAAGGTAAATTTTGGTATAATATTTACGCGCTCATACTTTTGGTCATACATACTTTTTGTTTCCTTATGCATGCATTAATGAATAGTTGTCGATATGAGAACATCTAATATGTTGTCGATATGAGAACATCTAATATGTTCTCTTTATCTACTTTCTACTGTCCAAGATGCATATATTGGAATGAACCATTTCTATATGTCATCATTGTTGTGACACTGATTCCCAAGTTTCTTAATGTGATCCTAGCAAATATGGGTAATGGACTTATATTTATGGCAAAAGAACTTGTTGGTCTAGAACTTTTTAAGAACTTGATGCATATGTTACTTGTTTTGCGTAGTTGTTTTTATATAAGTTGTTTATATCCATCATTATTGTCTACATTCCAGGGAATGAGCCAACTGGAGCTAGAAGATGAGGTACAAGATGATTTGAAACGTGCTACTGGGGAATTTGTTAAGGATGCAGATGATGCAAATAAGCTCAATCGCATCATTCAACTCACAGGATTTAGTGATCCAGTATATGCTGAAGCTTATGTTACGGTTCATCATTACGATATTGTCCTGGATGTCACAATTATCAATAGAACAAAAGAGACCCTCCAGAATTTGTGTTTAGAGTTGGCGACAATGGGAGATCTTAAACTTGTTGAGCGCCCACAGAATTATACTCTGGCACCTGAATCAAGCAAGCAAGTAAAAGCAAACATTAAGGTGTCTTCTACTGAAACTGGAGTCATATTTGGAAATATTGTTTATGAGACATCAAATGTGCTCGAGCGGACTGTAGTGGTCCTCAATGATATCCATATTGATATCATGGACTATATATCTCCTGCTGTTTGTAGTGATACTGCTTTTAGGACCATGTGGGCAGAATTTGAATGGGAAAACAAGGTATTTTTATCACTTTTTGTCATCATTATTTAACTTCTTCAGAGATATCTGGAATTTTCAACTATCTTCATTATTTTGATAAGTGCCACTATGCAAGTAGTAATCGTAATAGCTTGAAATGTAATGTAATCATTTTAGTTCTGTCAATTGACACGCTGCCTAAGTTGGTTTCGATTTATATAATGTGTTACAGATTTTGAATTTTGATCAAATATGACCTTTATGAGTCTAGCCACTCTCTTTTGTCCCAAATGCAAGGGTTGCAAGAAAATCTTTATATGAATGAACTAATTAGTCTGATTTATCATATCCTTAGTCCTACACATAATTTCATCTATTTATGTCATATCCTGGCATATCCATGTTTTCCTACTTCTCCTCTGTAGTTGTAGCATAAACCTTATGCACGTTGTTATGTCCACTTTTTAATGAAACTGGCTCGTGCTTTACAACACTGTTTCTTGATGATGCCTTTTTTTCTGTCGCTAATTCCCATGAAGCTCATAGCCCGATTTAATGTATTTTTCTTTCTTCTGTTCTCGTTTTGCATGCCCCCCCCTTCCACCCTATCAGGTCCAACCAGTGGAGCTTTTCTCTTATACTATTAATGTTTTTTTGTTTATATTTTTTTACTCCGTCATAGTATAATTTTCTTTGGTTCAATGTTTTTTGCCTTTTCCGATTTCCTCCTCTTTCATTTTGCAGGTTGCTGTAAACACCACAATAACAAATGAAAAAGAATTCCTTGATCATATTATCAAATCAACCAACATGAGATGCCTAACTCCGTCGTAAGTAATTTTATGATCTCTGTTTTATTTTCTGCTGCTACAATACAGGCAAGGTGTTTGCTTCTGTGGTATTTATGGATCTAAGTACCATTTTCTCTATTTCTGGCTGAGTGAATAAACAACATGGTTTTCTATCATTTAGTATCAAACAAGCTTGTATCATATCTTTTTACCTTTTCTTTGATGAGAAAACATTCGACAGAATCCAAATTTGGGGGTTTCTCCATCATTTCATGATCTATCAATTTATAAATTATTAGTAATTATGTGACTAGTCAATTTGAGGGTTTATTTCAGAATTTGATACGGCTTACAAAGGTAATATGATTAAGCCATGAAGCCAATCAGTATTGGCTCTAAACTAGTGACTCTACTGTCAGATGTGGGCATGATCTCTAAATCAATTAAGTGTATTCTTTCAATATAGTCCTTTCACTGATGCAGGAAACATGAGTCCATTACAACTTCTTGTGCAACAAAGATGAATGTGTCAGACAATCAGTCTTGTTTTATTGCTTAAATTCAGAAAAAAAATACAATTAAAAGCAATAAATGAATGCTAAGTTCAGTTGATTTAGCCTTCAGTTGTCAATTATATTTTACTCTTTTTCATCTTGTGGAAATCTGACGGGCGACTCATAATACCTTTATTGTGTTGGTATGGTTGTCCCCAGTTCTGCTTTGGACGGTGACTGTGGATTCTTGGCTGCTAATTTGTATGCGAAGAGTGTATTTGGGGAGGATGCTTTGGTAAATGTCAGTGTTGAGAAGCAGACAGATGGTAAGCTGAATGGATATATTAGGATACGGAGCAAGACTCAAGGAATTGCTCTCAGCTTGGGTGACAAGATCACTCTCAAGCAGAAGGGAGGAAGCTAGCTGATGGTAAGCAAATGCTACTTACTTTTTCTTAGGCTGTGACTTTGCTGAGCAGCATATATTCAGTTGATAAAGAATCAGACAGAGTGGTAAAAGATTATCTTGTTGTTTCTAATGCAACTTCCTCTTTTCCAGCTACTATAAAGAAACTTCTATTCTAGCAACACACCCTTATAGAATGCCCAGCTATGCAAAATCTACATAGGGCGGTTGTTGGAAGTTTATGTTTTGGCCGACCATTGCATTGCCATATCTCTGTTTTTCTTTTTCTCTCTTTTTCGTTTGATATGAGTATTCTTTTATCCAATCTGCAGGTTTTCTGCGCAAGTATTTGAGAGACATTGGTGCTCCTATGGAATCCAACTTGAGAGGATAGTGAGATATGATGGGAATACATGTTTACCTTTTGCATTTACGGCTTGTATCTATTTATCGTGGGATATAGACAAAATATGACAATTGAACTGTATTTCAGTTATATTCTTTTTGTAGAGGAGATTGGGAAAGAATTTTGGTGCATGTACCTTTAGGTCAGATTTAGTTGGATTGCTTCAGTCTATACCTTCAGCGGCCTGAAAAGTTTTCATTATTGCTTCCATCTCTGATAGTTGGAGTTGGAGCAGTAATAGAAGAGTACTGATTGAACGTGAGTAAAAATATTATGAAAATGTTATGATATAGATGGCTCTGTTAAAAGTTAAAACTTAAAATAGGGAGAGAGCATTATGAAAATTCCGCATGCATGCATAGCTTGTGCTTGGTGCATGCATGGGTATACTGATGTATTTGGCTTTCAATGGTTATGTTAGTTGGAAAGAGAGAGCGGATGCAAATTTGTATATATCAGTATATGATTATCAACCGCTCCCTATACTCCTATACTATATATTGAGGTGAGTGACTAAGTCAGAATCCCGGCTAGAAGCGACGCATGCGCCCGCCGTCCGCTTGCCGACCCGCAGTAGGGGCCATCCGGCCCCCAAGGGCACATGTCATAGGCTAAGCTCTCGCGGCGGACGAGCCGCGTTGGCCGCCTTAAAGTACAATTTTCATCGAGCGGCGGGTAGAATCCTTTGCAGACGACTTAAATACGCGACGGGATATTGTAAGCGGCAGAGTGGTCTTGCTGCCGTGTGTGTGTATGATTGACTCATTGACAAGATCAGAAACGATTCAAGTATTCCTTTAAGTTCCCTTCGGATTTATGTCCCTTGTCACTCATATAATTAATCAAATAAAAAGGTAAATCAGATTCGGGATTCAGTTTCCCCAAGGTTGATAATTAATGGCCAACTCCTAAATCATGCAGGCAGCAGCCAGCAATCGTAGTAATGCTGACCATCTCTTGCTTCCTTGTTTCCTCTGCTTCTTCGAGTGGGGTTCCACAAATATTCTTGTCCAGAAATACGTGAACGAATTCGTAAGCATCAACCCTGGCCTCGGTAGGCTCTGTTTCCATGGCCAAACAAGGGAAGAGGAACTGCCCTGCAAATACCCCACCGTGAATCTTGACTCCAACCACGCCTACTTGCTTGGACAACAATTACTAACTCCCAAATTCGGTGTTTCAATCATGTCTCAAAATTTAATTTTTACTAATTTTATGTTTTTTTTTTTTCAATATATTTATTTTATAATGATTTAGTTTAATTCTAAGATTATTTTCAAGGGTTCACCCGTCCCTATTAGGGTTTATAATTTTTTTTAGCATTTAATTTCACTTTTTATTAATATATTAGATTTGATAAATTCAAAATTAAAGTATTTTATTTTAAAAAATTCTAATTTTTTTCTTATAAATGCCTATTATGATTTACTGTAATATACTATTTTTTATTTTTTTTTATAAAAATAATATAAAACTGTTAGAAATTAAATTTTGGGACAACATTAGGACATTATTTTAGGAATAGAGGATTTCATCCCACAATTACTCCCTCGGTCCCACTTCAGTAGTCTTGTTGCTTTTCGGCGTGAGATTTTAGAATACTCCCTCCGTTCCCTAATAAAAGTCCTCTCTCATTTAATGAGAGGGGACTTTTATTAGGGGACGGAGGGAGTAGTGTGTTTAGAGATAAAGTGTAGTGTTTACTACTTTAATGCAAATTTTATTATTTTAAAATTAGAGCATCGTAGATGCATAAAAACATATTGATGTCTGATCTTAAATGAAAGATCGTATCAAGACCTTTAATTTGGTATAAAAATCGTAAAAATTGGAGAACAAACGAGCAAGTTATGATAATTTAAACTTTTACAATTTATATTGAGATACGTGCAGAGAGGTGAGTGAGTGATGAGATGATTAGTTATTCATTTAATGGACTATTTCTTTCTATTTTAGGAAATAAGACTACTGAAATGGAATATCTCGGTATAATATACAAGATTACTGAAGTGGGACAGATGGAGTACTACGTGGGAGTGAAGGCGAATCTGAGGGCTTCTCACTTTTTGACGTTTCTCTCCTTTTAATTTGCTTGCTGCTACTGCATGTCCATGAAGAAAGTCGATTTTGATCGATTACTATTGTCTCTACCTATACTCATAAATTAATTTTTGCCAAGATATAATTCGGATTAATGTCACGGCACGGGTATAAACATTTTTGAAATAATTTCATTTGAATACATATCTACGACAAAATACAATTAAACATCCATTTTTATTATTCATTTAAATAAATTGATCCCTGCAAACATCGACATGAATTCACACTTAGCTTGCTAACTAGAAATCAATGTTTGGCGTCAAACTCAAATAAAGTACAGTCGTCGGTTCGATCGGAATACAAATAAAGAAGAGAAAACTCAAATAATTAAACTAAAGGCTAACCATGGCATGCACACATGTACAATTTAATCATGACAGTTTTGAAGATGATCAATGAAGTAATTATGGTCATGAAGAGCGGCTAAGGTTGATGGATGGATCAGTAGTTAAGAAAACGGCAGTTCCTTCTGATCTCTCCTTGTTCCCCAGTGAGGACCTCTATGGACCCCATCTTGACCATTGCAGCAGCAAACTTTTTCTCCCAGAGAGAGCCGTACTTAGCATTGACAACCACCATTTTGTTGGTGAGGGGAGTATCGAACAAGGTTTGGTCCGATGTAAGAAGGCCTTTGTGATTCTTGAGAAGGGCGTAGTACTTGTTGTCCAGGCGGTTAGGAGTGAGAGGGTCGTTGCTGACAGGAGGATCAGCCATGTTGGGGGTGGGGGCACACTTGGTCTTCAAGAAGGAGGCGTATCCAGGATGAAGAGCTGGGTCTTGGTCGAAGGTGGCGTTGAAACCGGCGAGGCGGTTGGAGAAGGAGGAGCAGTGGGAGACTCCGATGGAGTGGGCCCCGGACAGCGTGACCATCTCATCCAGGGACAGCCCCTTCCTCTGGAAGTTGTCCCTCAGCTGGGCCGCCGAGAAGACGGGAGGGGGAAGGTTTTGGATCACCTCCGAGCTGAGAGAGACGAGGCCATCTCTGCGCCCTGAGGGGACATCGTACCAAATGTGCCCGGCTTTGAGAGAGCTGTCCCGAGCGGCAAAGGCTAGGATGTCAGCGCACGACACCGTTTTGGGGCAGGCTGCCTCCAGCATGGCCTTGGCCTCGTCTATCACTTCGAAACCTCGTAGGCTTGGGAAGTTGACAGGGCTGTCTTTCTCTGCGGCTGCCTTTCCTGGGACTGTATCCAGCAGGAGGGACCCATCGCAACCCTGTTGCATGCAGTAATTAATGTATATATTATATCACTATTACTATTAATTAGTTTATAAGTTGATGAATGATCGATCGAAGATAATATATACATGTATACATATACATATAACATATAACATATAGAATTAATTAATTAATTAGCGTACCCTGACGAAGCAATCGTGGAAATGCATCCGGATGATTCCCGCTGCAAGGCCAGGATTGATGGACACTGCTTTCTCTACAGCTTTTCTTACAATGATCTCTGCTTTGGGGCATGTGTACCCGTAGAATCCCACTTTCAGTTCCCCCATACCCATAGCCATAGCCCCTCCCATCCCCACCCATGCGGAGACCACCACCATTACTATTAATGCTCCATACTCCCAATTCTTGTAACCCATCGTCTCTCTCTTAATCTACCGCCCGTATACCTATCTATATGTATATATGAAAGAAACTATATTAATTAGTTGTGATTATTGGATTTTGGTTTTCAAGTGTAGGCACGGCATGTACGTACTATTTATATATAGTACTATAAGCTTTGTTAGTTTGAATGAGACGTTGCATATATAGTTTATTATTCAGGTATGATCTCAGGTTCAAACCGTGTCTGCAGGATTAGTTTAGTATATCCGACCATATCCCTGTGAAGATTGAAGATTTACTCAGCATACATACATGTGCCTTCATCGCATTTTCCCACATCATTTTCCTCCTAATTATATATTACTACTTGTTTCTAAATAAGTATTCCTTATTATGATTTATGCACGACTTAGTATGCGATATGTTGAGATGTCGCATCTGCTTTACAATAATATTCGCTATCTATGAAACTTTCAAAATTACAGTAAAACAATTGCCATGACCATGTCCATGATCAAGTTACTTGGCCCACGTACGTCATCGTATCAAACCCAAAAATGTCAAAGGATAATAGTAGCAGTCGCTAATTTTATAGTAGTATATGTTTGCTTGTTCCGTGCAAGCATCCGCCTTGAATTTTTTTATACCACTTCCACTTTAAATTTTGGTTTCTCAACCCTATCTCACATCTCGATTCCTATTAATTTTATTTATTTATATTAATATGACACCATAATAATTTGTTTGATGAAAGTCTTGTATAGAGTAAAGACCTGGTACAACTTACATAGGTTATTATTGAAATTACGTATCATCCCTCTTAGGTGTGATACGTAATGCAACCTACTATTTATATTTTTATAATTTTACCATAATGCAATAATTTATAAGTATTGCAGATATGCTATTACATTTGCCTCTATGTTATATACTCCCTCCGTCTACAATTTAGTGATACTATATATTTCTATATTGGAATATTCACGATTTACTTACCATTTCCATTTTAGGTAGTAGCCCCACAATCATTTTAATACCTTATTACTTTACTTTTTAACACTTTAACCATTTGATACAATTAAAAATATTAGACGGGCCTATAAACATCTCATTTTAATACTTTAACACTTTAATTTATTAATATATCCTCAAAACACATTAAACTCCGTGCCCAAAATTTTGGGTTACTAAAGCATGGACGGAGTCAGAGAGGGAGTATATATCAAGTCTTATCTCATATATACAACTAAACAAGTCGATAGTATATAACTATCAATCCTTCCTGTTATATACTCCCTTCGTCCACAATCTTTGGACACAAAAATTCAGGCACAGAGTTTAATGCGTTATGATGATATATTAATAAAGTAATATGTTAAAGTATTAAAGTAGAATAATTGTGGACCCCTATAATATTTTTGCGAGTGTTAAAATGTTAAAGTGTTAAAGTGGTTGTATATTGTAGGGCCTACTACTAAAAAAGGAAAGTGTCTAAAGATGGTGAACGTCCTAATATAATAATAGTGTCTAAAGATTGTGGACGGACGAAGTATGAGTTTTAGATTTTTTTACTCCCTCCGTCCCACTTAAATAGTCCATATTATTTTTGGCACAAAGACCAATGCAAGTAGATATAAGAAATTTTAAAATAATATTAATTGTGATATACTCTTAATATTTTAGAAAAGTGAATTATTATATGAGACAAACCAATAAAAAAATATTGACTATTTAAGTGGGACAGGGGAGTACTGTCTAAATCCATATTTTAATAATTTTCATAATAAAGTATGATAATACTACAGAGTGTCAAAAGATTAGAGCTAAAAGGCGAGACGGCCCAAAAGAAAGAAAGAATATGTGATATATAGGAGGTAGAAAGGGAGATGTTGGGCCTCACTCAGAGTGTTGGTAGGCCGTCCAACATTTACATACGAACTAGTGTAGTGTAATTCATAAACATTTTTTTATTAGGAACTCAAAAAAATTAAGTTAACAAAGGGGGAGAAATAACTAAGAAAGAGAGAATCTAAAAGAAAGAAAGAGATTGATCATCGATGTGGAGAAACAAGAGTCCAGGACTGAAGATCTTATGGGTGTGGACCTTCGGAACTGCCGCTGGTACTATACATAACATACAAGCTCTCTCAACTCTCATCTTAATTAATTCTCTCAACTGCGCGCATCTCTTTGAATTTCATGATGACATCTTATATATACATGTGCTGTTGACTGTTGTTGTAGTGCTGGTAACTAATGTGATGATGACGAGAATGAGGGACATGGATCAGCTGATTAACGCCCAGCACCACCAAGACCCACCACGTCCACACGCCGCAACAGACAATACCTCCGCTGAGGATTAATATTGATTCATTAATTTCCCCTATTGCCTTCCAACTGTTTGATCAATAGCCTCACTGAGCCAACACCTGACCTTCTCTCTCTCTCTCTCTTTCTCTTTTTGTTTAAGTACGCAACGCAAGGATGTTTGCTCTTCTTCATTTCCCCGTTATGATAATGATCTCATTCACTGTAACAAGTGAAAACTTTTGAGTGCAATAATTCAACTTTGTGAGTGTATGGAGATATACTTAATATAGTTGGCAAGTTTATGTAGTAAGATGTTGGAACTAGAATATATAGTCGGTTTTGATTATTTCCGTTGTGCTTAACTTTGTTTCAGAATTAGTTCCACATCATTGTGAGACATGCTAACTTGTGATAATATTCTAGCTCAAGATTAATTACTTCCTCGGATATAGATGAAGATTTCGGATCTGTTGGAAAAGTAGAACTTGCCGGGCGTACAATACAATCGAAGATTACAAGTGAAATAAGAAAAAACTACGAACAAAGTGAAATTTGAAGTCGAGTCGAGGAAACCCTCTTTCCGCAAGACGAATTACGCCCCGGCTAGTGCTCGCGGATTTGGCGCTTCGTCCCCAAAGATAAAACGACTTCTCGTCTTCTTAGTAGCAGCACCACAAACTAAGAAACTCCGGCGAACTGGAAATAAAAGGCGAAGGAACTGAGCTCAAAAACTGAATGCAGTAGAAGAGAGGATGCAAAATGCTTTGAGTTGTGTGTCCTAGAATGACCTGCAGAGCCTTCTATTTATAGGCTGCTCATTCAGGAGGGACATCAATGTCATAAAGGCATTAACAACCACTAAGGTAGTGGGTTAGTGGTGGAGTGCAAGAGGCTGACTGTTCAGCTGAAGAGACACCTTCCAGAGTCTTCTTCCGGATGGGCCACGAATTGGGCTGGACGGGTAGGCCTCATCTCATTAGAATTGGGCTAGGCAATTGGGCTTCCACATGGCCCAAAATACTATATATTTTGTGGTCCAAAAAATATAGTACACAAGACCCCAAGCCCAAGCCCAAGCCAAAGGCCCAAAGGACCACCCAAAGGACCAATTGCCAAGATCCAAGTCCACGGCCACGAAACCCGAACCCGAGCCCGAACCCGAGCCGAGCCCGAGCCCGAGCCCGAGCCGAGCCCGAGCCGAGCCGTCCGTGCCGTCCGGCACGGACGGCGGGGCCGGATCGAGTGTGTGCTCACGCGAGAGCCCAACCACACACTTATCCACTTACTTGGCCCACTTGTTATTAAGCCCACATGTTTAAACACTTTTAAACAGCACACCACATTAATATTTAATCAATGTGGTATAACTTACACTTCATTAACTAATGAAGTAACTCTCCACCAAACTTTGAACATTTATATCTCACTCACCGGAAATCGGTTTTGAGCCTATAAATATATCACGCTCATCTACTCCGCGAGTAGAACAATAATCTAATATTTAATTTATGTAATAAGTTATTATTTATTTGGTCAAAAACCAAATTTCCAACAATCCCCCACATGAGTGAGATAGCCATATGCAAATGTATGCAAATGCAAGAGCTCAGTCCTTACGAGGTATAAAAGTATTAGGATAGGTAGTTTGTGGCTTTGAACCTTCCATAGTCAACACCATCGAGTACACAGGCGGCATAGTAGCTCAATGCTTTGAACTATCCCTCCATGGCGTGCACCGAGACAACGATGTTAACGCTTATACACCTCAACCTCATCCGTTCTCACGTTTTGTGTCCATTTCGGCCTTGGACACCCCTTTGGTTTCATAAATGTATCTTAACAAAGCGGCCTCACTTCACACTTACATAGGTGATTCTTTACCGAGTATCTTGCCATACTCAACCTCCTCGAGGTATTTAAGAATCATTAAAAGTCATAGACTTATCCTCACCACTAGGCAAGCTTTCAACACTCAAATGCTTTCAAGGGAATAAATAAATGTGAGTGTTTTCACCCGAACTTTTACAGCTTAGTTTTCCCATTGAACCAAGTTCTTGGGGTTTCCAATCATCATGGTTGGGTTACCACTATGATAGTTCTTAATTTGTGGATTTTACTCCCATTCCCTCTAGCAACTTATTCATTTGATCACGGTTTAACCCTTTGGTTAGTGGATCCGCCAGATTATCCAACGACTTCACATAGTCGACTGAGATAATCCCAGTTGTGATCAAATGTCTCACGGTATTATGTCGTCGACGAATATGTCGAGACTTACCATTATACAAACCACTTTTTGCCCTACCAATAGCCGCTTGGCTATCGCAGTGAATCATCACCGGAGGCAATGGTTTCTCCCAACATGGAATGTCCTCAAGAAAGTTTCTTAGCCATTCGGCTTGTTCACCAGCTATATCTAAAGCTATGAACTCAGACTCCATGGTGGATCGGGCTATACACGTTTGTTTTGTGGATCTCCACGTAACAGCTCCACCCCCAATTATAAACACATACCCACTTGTAGAAAGTGAATCTTTCGTGTCCGAAATCCAATTCGCATCACAGTACCCTTCAAGTACCGGGGGGTATCTCGAAAAATGTAGCCCATGACTTTGAGTATACTTCAAGTATCTCAAAACTCGTACAAGAGCTCTCCAATGCTCCTTGCTTGGATTGCTCGTGTATCGACTCAATTTATTCACGGCACATGCTATGTCGGGTCTAGTGCAATTTGTAAGATACATTAAACACCCTATGACACGAGCATAGTCTTCTTGAGCAACCGACTCACCTCGATTCTTGCTCAAATGAACATTAAGTTCAATAGGAGTTTTAGCGGGCACGCTATCAAAAGCGTTAAACTTCTTGAGCACTTTCTCAACATAGTGAGATTGTGACAAGACAATCCCATCGGATTTCCTTAGTATTTTCATACCAAGAATAACATCCGCTAAACCCAAGTCTTTCATGTCAAAGTTCCTCTTTAACATGCTTTTCGTTTCGTTAATTACACGGATATTGCTACCCATAATTAACATGTCATCTACATAAAGACACACAATAACATATCCGTTATTTGTGTTCTTAATGTAAACACATTTGTCACATTCGTTTATTTTAAAACCATTTGATAGCATCACACTATCAAATTTCAAATGCCATTGAAGTGGCGCTTGCTTCAATCCATAAAGGGACTTAACCAGTTTGCAAACCTTCTTCTCTTTACCAGGTTCTACAAATCCTTCTGGTTGTTCCATATAGATTTTCTCCTCTAAATCTCCATAGAGGAAAGCAGTTTTCACATCCATTTGATGTATCTCGAGATTGTGCAATGCAGCAATTGCGAGAAGCACCCGAATGGATGTAATCCTTGTTACAGGAGCATAGGTATCGAAATAATCGTACCCTTCTTTCTGCTTAAACCCTTTGACAACCAAACGGGCCTTGTACTTGTCAATTGATCCATCGGCTTTGTATTTCCTTTTAAGGATCCATTTGCACCCCAAGGGTTTACACCCTTCGGGCAAATCAACCAACACCCAAGTGTGGTTTTGCCTAATGGACTCAATTTCACTTTGTACCGCTTCTCTCCAAAGCGGACTGTCCGATCTAGAAAAAGCTTCTTTGATCGTCGTAGGTTCTTGATCCAACATGAACACTACATAATCCGGACCAAATTGCTTTGGTTTCCGAACTCTACTACCACGTCTCGGTTCACTATCTTCCGGATTAGACCTTTGTCGTTTGCGTGACGTAGGTTCTTCATCCTCGGATTTAGAACTTGTGGCTTCACCTTCAATTCTATTGCTAGAATTTGTTTCTACATTACCCTTGTCTTTACAAGGATATATGTGTTCAAAGAATATTGCATTCCTTGACTCGATCGTTGTACCCACAGTCATGTCGGGTACTTCCGACTTGTGGATAACAAAGCGATAGGCGCTGCTGTTATGTGCATACCCAATAAAGATACAATCAACCGTTTTAGGGCCAATTGTAACTTGTTTAGGTAGAGGCACTTCAACCTTCGCCAAACACCCCCACACTTTAAGGTATTTGTACGACGGTTTCCAACCTTTCCATAACTCATAAGGAGTAACATCTTTACCTTTGAGTGGAATCTTGTTTAATATATAGTTGGCTGTCAAGACAGCTTCCCCCCACATATTTTGGGGCAACCCTGAACTAATCAACAAAGCATTCATCATCTCCTTAAGAGTTCAATTTTTACGTTCAGCAACGCCATTTGATTGAGGTGAGTATGGAGCCGTCGTTTGATGAATTATACCACTTTTGTTGCATAATTCCTCAAACGGAGCGACATATTCGCCACCTCTGTCACTTCGAACACTCTTAATTCGACCACTTAGTTGATTTTCGGCTTCATTCTTGAAGTGTTTGAACGCTTCAATAGCCTCATCTTTACCTCTTAAAAGATAAAGATAACAATATCTCGTGCAATCATCGATGAACGTGATAAAGTACTTCTTACCACCACGAGTTTGCACATACTTTAAATCACACACATCGGTGTGAATTAAATCAAGGGGTTTCGTGCTCCGCTCAACCGAATGAAACGGTGGTTTTGTCATTTTTGCCTCAACACAAACTTCACATTTGTTTTGAGTGTTAACTTCATTTAACTTTAGTAAATCTAAATTTACTAACCGTTTTATAGCATTTAGATTAACATGTCATAATCTACAATGCCATAAATTAGAGCACTCAACAATGTAAGAGGAAGTAGTAGCATTTTCATTACTCTTAATAGATTTGGGTACATGGCGTATAGCCAATACATTCAACCTAAAAAGACCATCAGAGAGGTAACCCTTTCCAAGGAAAGTACCACTCTTTGACAAAATAAACTTGTCAGACTCAAAAACTAGTCTAAACCCCTTATTAACTAGAATAGAGCCCGAGACCAAGTTCTTTCGGATGTCGGGAACATGCATCACGTTCTTCAAAGTTAGAGAATTGCCGGATGTAAGCTTTAGCACCACATCTCCAACTCCGACAACCACGGACGAAGCTTGGTTCCCCATGTTGAGCTTCCTCCCCTCAACAGCTTGATAGGTTACAAAGTTGTTCCTATCGGCACACACGTGCGCAGTAGCGCCGGTGTCGATGAACCAGCCTCCCGGCTTTTCGACTTGGTTGACCTCCTCGGTGACCACAGCCGTAAAGTCTTCTTTCACCCATTCGCCATCTTTTTCGGCGACGTTGGCAGCATGTTTCTTCTTCTTCTTGTTCTTGGGCTTCTTGCAGTCCTTCGCAGTATGCCCATGTTTGCCACAATTGTAGCAATCACCATCAAACTTCTTCGATGGTCCCTTCGCCTTGCCTTTGTCTTTGGCATTTAGGCGATCACGCTTGTTGGAGGGACCGCCCTTCTCCATCAAATTCACCTTGGCATCAGACAGTGCTTTCGGTTTGTCTTGATCGCGCACATCAGACTCGATGCGTAGCTTCACAATCAAGTCTTCAAGAGTCATCTCCTTTCGCTTGTGCTTAAGGTAGCTCTTGAAGTCCTTCCAATGAGGGGGCAACTTCTCGATCAATGTTGCAACCACGAACGCGTCCGGAAGGACCATCCCCTCAGCATGGACGTCATGTACAATGAGTTGGAACTCTTGTACTTGCTCCATCATTGGTCGAGAATCGACCATTTTGTAATCCAAGTATCGTGCTACCACGAACTTCTTCGTACCCGCATCATCGCTACGGTACTTCTTGTCTAACGCCTCCCAAATTCCTTTGGAGGTGTTGACACCGGAGTACACATTGTACAAGCCATCATCCAAGGCATTTAGGATGAAATTCTTGCACAAGTAGTCTCCATTTCGCCAATTGTCGTAGAAGGCTCGAACATGGAAGTTGGCCTCCTCCGCACTTGGTACAGGTGGTTCATCTTCCATTAGGAAGTTCGCCACCCCCAATGTTGTTAAATAAAACAACATCTTTTGTTGCCACCTTTTGAAGTCGGCTCCTCCGAACTTCGGCGGTTTCTCGGCGGGTGGCATCACCCTTGGTGCCGAGCTCGCTCCCATCAGGGAGCCACTTGGGTTAGGCCCATAGGCCGCCCCCACAGTTGAGCCCATGAAAGGTGCTCCAACAGTTCCACTAAAAGTGGAACCCACGGTGCCGCTTGAAGCAGAACCACCGCTTGACAGAAATGGGTTATTGAAAGCCCACGAACTTGAAGGCATGGTCGAACCTCCGGTGTTTGAATTCATTGCAGATGTTGTTGTAAAGCTTGGCAATGAAGTAGTCATTGTTGACGGAACAGTGGCGGACATGGTGGATGGCAATGTTGAAGCTCCAATGGACGAGTCGGTGGAAGCGGCAGCACTTGTCATCTTCGAATAGGTGATTGAACTTCAAACTCCTTGGAACGGCAAGTAATAATTCGTCTTGCGTTTGTTGGAAAAGTAGAACTTGCCGGGCGTACAATACAATCGAAGATTACAAGTGAAATAAGAAAAAACTACGAACAAAGTGAAATTTGAAGTCGAGTCGAGGAAACCCTCTTTCCGCAAGACGAATTACGCCCCGGCTAGTGCTCGCGGATTTGGCGCTTCGTCCCCAAAGATAAAACGACTTCTCGTCTTCTTAGTAGCAGCACCACAAACTAAGAAACTCCGGCGAACTGGAAATAAAAGGCGAAGGAACTGAGCTCAAAAACTGAATGCAGTAGAAGAGAGGATGCAAAATGCTTTGAGTTGTGTGTCCTAGAATGACCTGCAGAGCCTTCTATTTATAGGCTGCTCATTCAGGAGGGACATCAATGCCATAAAGGCATTAACAACCACTAAGGTAGTGGGTTAGTGGTGGAGTGCAAGAGGCTGACTGTTCAGCTGAAGAGACACCTTCCAGAGTCTTCTTCCGGATGGGCCACGAATTGGGCTGGACGGGTAGGCCTCATCTCATTAGAATTGGGCTAGGCAATTGGGCTTCCACATGGCCCAAAATACTATATATTTTGTGGTCCAAAAAATATAGTACACAAGACCCCAAGCCCAAGCCCAAGCCAAAGGCCCAAAGGACCACCCAAAGGACCAATTGCCAAGATCCAAGTCCACGGCCACGAAACCCGAACCCGAGCCGAGCCCGAGCCCGAGCCCGAGCCCGAGCCGAGCCCGAGCCCGAGCCGTCCGTGCCGTCCGGCACGGACGGCGGGGCCGGATCGAGTGTGTGCTCACGCGAGAGCCCAACCACACACTTATCCACTTACTTGGCCCACTTGTTATTAAGCCCACATGTTTAAACACTTTTAAACAGCACACCACATTAATATTTAATCAATGTGGTATAACTTACACTTCATTAACTAATGAAGTAACTCTCCACCAAACTTTGAACATTTATATCTCACTCACCGGAAATCGGTTTTGAGCCTATAAATATATCACGCTCATCTACTCCGCGAGTAGAACAATAATCTAATATTTAATTTATGTAATAAGTTATTATTTATTTGGTCAAAAACCAAATTTCCAACAGGATCAACAAGGAGTTTTCTTGGGAAGCAAGAAACATATGTTTGGGTTTGCAAGTTACTCTAAAAATATGCTTTGAAGAGCCTCTTATGAGGTCGCTGAGTGTTTTAGTAATTTCTGCGTATCCTCTCGTGTGTGCAAAAAGCTAGTCTAGAAATCATATCTTAGTGTTATTCTAGGTTGGGTGATGGAGGTCCATCCAAGTTGGCCGACGATGACAAGGTGGATCCTTTGATCATTCGAGAATGGCCAATAACAAGAGCTAAAGCCAAGAAAATAAAGGAGGCTGTGATGCTTATGCTATCTGAAATAAAAGCCCAAGTTCAAGACCAATCTACATTGGGCCAAATGGTGAACATTATTCAAGGTGATGGGCTGATTTCTACTTAGTTTGGGCTCATCACCATGCTGATTTGGAGGGCCTACTTTGAAGAATAAAATATGTGATTTTCGTCCATATTGAAGAGCCCAGATAAAGTGCTTATCTAAAATGTTCATTAGGTGTTAAATAAGTGGCTTTTGGAATTCAAGAGTTACACCATGTGTTTAGTTCATCTAAATTAGTCTAATTATGTCTATTTATGAGTCTTAAGTAGTCTAGTAAATGATAGGCCTTCAAGAGTCACTTTGGAGCCTATAAATAGACTTGTAATCATGTATTTTAACACCTTGAATTATAAACAAAAAGGGTTAAATATACATTATGGCCTGAACTTTTGCCGCATAGTTATTTTATGGCCCGAACTTACAAAAATATCAAAAATAGCCTATATTTTGACCTTATTAGTGAACTAATGGCCCGAGAGTAAAAATCCGGCGACCGAAAGTCGAGTAGGACCGTTTCATTGCTTATTTGGATGCCAAGTCAGCACTATATTAAATTCTAATTAATTTATTTATTATTATTTTTTTTTTTTTTGAGAAACTTGTTTCTTTGCTGTAAAGCTTCCGGCGAGATACACCTTATGGCCAATTTGATTCTGCACATTAATTATTATTCATACAATTAATTCATGTATATTCTTATAGTCAGTAAATATTGACAAATTTTTTAATTAAGGACAAAGAATATGCACGCAGGAAAAATACACAACGCAGAAAAATACCATCTCTTTCTTGACCTCTAACTGTTCGACAAAAGTCCTATTAGAAAAATATGGAGCTGCTAAGTACACTAAGAAAAGGCAACAAATCCAAACCTGAGAAAAACGCATTTGATTACTGAGAAAAAAGTAGCACAGATCCCTGGTAAAAAAAAGTAGCAGCGATCAACTCCCAAAGTTGTTCATGCGATGCATCAAAGCCATCAGTGGTCCTATAGCAATTAAAAATGGCTAAAAAAAAACATTCAAAAATTCATAAAAAGGCCTACAATAGCAAACAATGTATTATGTAGCTGCCAAGTAAGTACTTCCGGTTCAAATATTATAGAGAATATTGACGGAAGAAAGAAAGAAACATCCACAATCTCAATATTTGTCTGTGAGTTAGCGGAAAAGGCTCTTCTTGAAGAAGAAGAGGCTCTTCTTGAAGAAGAAGAAGAATATGAAAGGTCGTAGGTTTTTTTTGAGTATAATAATAAGGGACACACTTGGGTCAGCCGGAGGCACCGTGCGGTCGGGCTAAAACAATGGCACTTTTATTCATATAGATTGATACTTTTAAAAATTGTCATTTTATTCGTAAAATAATTATGTTAAAGATTGATACTTTTATTCATATAGATTGACACTTTTTTGTATAAAGATTGACACTTTGGGCCCGGCCGCACGGTGCCTCCGGCTGACACAAGTTTTTGTCTAATAATAATAATTATAATTAGCCTTTGAAGAAAAATAAATCAGTTTCTCAAAAAAAGAAAAAGAAAAATAAATTAAGAATTTAATATAGTGCTGACTTGGCATCCAAATAAGCAATGAAACGGTCCTACTCGACTTTCCGTCATCGGATTTTTGCTCTTGGGCCATTAGTTCACTAAGAAGGTCAAAGTATAGGCTATTTTTGATATTATTGTAAGTTCGGGCCAAAAAATAACTATGCGGCGAAAGTTTAGGCCATAATGTATATTTAACCCCAAACAAAAATTATGAGTTGAATTCTCTTTTGTAGAGTGTTTCACTTGATTAAGAACTTATCAAAACTTGAGAGCAAGGTCTTGTGGCGTTTAACGATACCGAGGTTCTTGGCTAATTATATAGCCAACTGGTCGAGATTTTTCATGCTTTAGGGGTGATCAAACTAGATTCTCGATCCCGGGTGTCCGTTGTCTATCTCGTATATGTGGGGTTCTTGGGTTGTTATATCCGACGGGTTCTTCGTCCGTATCATTGAGTTTGTGTAAAGTTGTACTCGAGCATCATATAAGTTTAAAGGAAAAAGAAAAAAAAAAAACAAACAAACTAGTTGATCATTGACCAATAAGCTTGGGTAGAATTAGTTAGTGGAATTCTATCTACGATTGAAGTACAGAGTAGACGAGGGAAGAGTGAGCAATAATTAGTTGTTGCTATTGTTGTTTATACTTATATCTATGAGGCTTTATTTAGTGGATCGTTTCTCTAGGAGAAATCCCCAGATGTACGTAGGGAGATATAAGGTGACTTGAAGATATTTTGGAGTTTCTTGGGAGGTTGGTGTATTAACAACTAATTTAACATCTAACATTTGTCAGATAAAAAATAAATAAAAAATAAAAAAATCCCCCGATGTATGTGTATTAATATCGAAATAAGTTATCAATCTAAATGTATTGAGTGTTTCTGTTACATGTTTCACAGTCTTTCTTACTTTAAAACATACTATGTCATGGATTAAATGATTTTCAAACTTGAATGTGTATAAACGCCGATATTACATTTACATATACATGCAACTCCTACAACTACTCTTATTCCGTGTCTTGGGCCCGGCCTATAGTAAGTATGACATGATCTTTACAATTACAGTACAATTTACTTTCACGCTCATACAAAGTACAGTACGTTGAAGAATTCTGCAAATTTATCCTAAATTTATGTGTCTTCTTTAATAGAAAATTATCATGAAAAAATGAGGAAAAATATAACATTCACATTTTTTTTTATTTCCCATATTTTCCCACCTCCTTCTCTTTCTTCCCCTTCCTTTTCACTCCAATGGAAGGAAAATTATTTTTCCTTCCATTGGAGTGAAAAATTTTCCTTCCATTGGAGTGAAAAGGAAGGGGAAGAAAGAGAAGGAGGTGGGAAAATATGGGAAATAAAAAAAAATTAAAGGGTAAGTGCTATATTTTCCCTCTTTTTCCCATGATAATTTTTCATCAAAGAGAACGCAACCTAAAAATAAATTGCATGTACAAAATTTATAGTTTATTTTACACATTAATTAAGGTGGAAATATAGTCATATACCTTCCCACACTTAGTAAAATCAAATTATAACCAAAACTTCAGAATGAACAAATTCTACCCTATTTGTTTGAAAGTGGACCAAAATACCCCCAAGTTCATATTTTCAAATAATATCATACATTCTTATTTGAGCTCCAATTCATACACCTCCCTCTCTCTCTCTCTCTCTTTGCTCCAAAAATTCACATCCACCTACGCCTCCCCCCTTAGACGCCCGAGGTCGATGTCGCCTCCCTCCCCGTCGGAGCTCGCCGGAGTTGTTTTGGGAGGTTTTGGGAAACTAGGGTTTTGTTGCTGTTTTGGCGGTTTTCCGGCCAAATCCGAATGTTTGGGATGCAATTGACCAATGGGTTTTGTTCTCCTTGAAAAGACGAAGACATGAAGGGGTGATTCGTTCATTTTGGTGGAGAAACGAGGAAGAAACACGCCGGAGAAGATGAAGCAGGCCGGAAATCGCGAGTTGTACGGTGGTAGATGTAAGAAATTGATGATTTCTTACAGGGTAGAGGTAAGAAATGGACAAATTCTTATGATAAGAGTCATTTTTTAGGTTTTCGGATTTAAGTATTTTTTTATTGTATTTTTATGGAATCTGATGCTAGGGGAGAGGGAGAGAGAGACGTAAATTCGAAGGATTATATGTTGGGATTTGAAGGAATATATATATTTTTAAAGGATTATTTGTACAACTGCACTAGTGTTCTTGTGTTTGGAATTCTTCAAACCCTAAATGATTATAAACACGAAATGACAATTTCATGGTAAGAAGATGCAAAAAATATGGTAAGAATTCATCTATATAGATAAGAATTCAATCAGATAGGTAAGAACTCATGAGACATGAAAAAATTTTGTTTGACCTATAAGAATTCATGGATAACAAAGTAACAATCCAATTATAAAGGTATGAATTAGACAATGGTAAAAATAACAAAGGTATTTTTTTTTTTGTGTATGATTATGTAAGAAATGATCACATTCTTGCGTTCGATACGTAAGAATTGATACATTTCTATCTAGATTAACATCGAATAAATGGTTCACATATTTTTTGTGTATGATTATGTAAGAAATGATCCAAACACCAAATGATTTTTTTTGATCAAGCAAGAAAAAACTTTATTAAACCACAAGAAGAAGATACAAGAGGTATCTACCAAATTACAGAAGCCTAAAAAGAAAGAGAAACAGCAACAGTAACAGAATCCAAACACCAAATGACAATTTCGTGGAAAGAAAATACAAAAAATATGGTAAGAATTCATTTATATAGATAAGAATTCAATCAGATAGGTAATAATGCATGAGATAGGAAAGATTTTTGTTTGGCCGGTAAGAATTCATGGATAACAAAGTAAGAATTCAATTATAAAGGTAAGAATTCAAGAGACATCGATAAGAATTCATTAGTATAGATAAAAATTCAATCAGATAGATAAGAATTCATGAGACATAATAATTACAAAAGTAAAAATTGATTCAATATAGAAGAAATTGTGTGCATATTTTTGTGTATGAATTTTTGTGTATGGTCATGTAAGAAATGATCTAATTCTTGCGAATCATATGTAAGAAATGATCATATTCTTGGGATCTATATGTAAGAATTTATATATTTCTATTTAGATTAATATCGAAGAAACGGTGGACATATTTTGTGTATGGTTATGTAAGAAATTGAATCTTGTCGCTTATACTGAGATTAAAAAATGCGAATTATAGGTTAGAAATACAAAAGATATGTAAGAAATACAAATTATAGGTAAGAAATACAAATGATTAGGAAATAATAGGTAAAAAATACGAGCTTTGTGTGGGTTTATTCTAGTATGCTCCTGTAATTAGGAGCTTGTGTGAGTTTATTCGAGTATATGGTTGTGCGTTTTACCTAGGGATAGGTAAGAAATTGAATTTTGTCGCTTATACTGAGATTGAAATTGAATGGTAAGAAATGGTAATAAAAATACAATAAGAATGGTAATGAAAAAATAGTGTGTATTGGTAAGAATTGACGGTCCCCTTTCTGGTCAAATGCTTATTTTAAGGGTTACTGATGAAGTAAGTACGAATTGACGCAGTTCTTACTATTGTCATTGTTTTTAATATGTAGTTCTGGAATCGTTTCCGAGTAGATCATGTAAGAATAATGTCAATTTTTATTGCAAACTCTATGTGGTAAGAATTGATATTGTTTCTTACCACTGTGTACACAACTCGTGATTTCTTACCTATTATTTGATTTCTTACCATTTCTTACTGTACAACTCGCGATTTTCCGACAACTTCATCTTTTCCGGCGTGTTTCTCAATCTTTTCTCCATCAAAATATGCGAACCACCCCTTCATCTCTTCGTCCTTTCGAGGAGAACAAAGCCCAATAGTTAATTGCATCACAAACATTCAGATTTAGTCAAAAAACGGCCAAAACAGCAACAAAACCCTAGATGGCCGTCTTCTTCTTCTTCTTCTTCTTCTTCTTCTTCTTTCTTTTTTGCTGCTGTTGAACGGACGGACGGACATGGTTAGGCTTCGTCGGAGCTCGTCGAAGCAGAGAGAGAGAGAGACAGTGGGGCAAATATCGGCGTTAGGGCTGGAGAGGAAGGAACGGAAGTGAAAATGAGGAGAACGAGTGGTAGTTCAGGGGTATTTTTGATTCAGGGGTATTTTTGGTACTTCCCCTAAAATTGGGTATAATTTGTGTTTTCTTAAATTTGGAGTAATATTTGTATTCCTTATGCCTACAATGGTAGAATAGTTTTTGCCTCTTAATTAAGTATGTTATATAGAAACAGAATTAAGTAGAAGTTGAGTAGGCTGGACCGGATAGAGCTTCAAACATGAGTATGGTAATTTTATATGTCCCTAACTAATAAAATCATTAAAAAAATTATAAATTATAACTACGTTCCTATAATTTATAGCCTCTAATCGAAATAATTACCGAATCAATTAAAATTTGGCAGATTATGTCTTAGTTGCAGAAAATGAAGGGAGTGCGAAAGGAGTTGGTGCAAGTCTTGTCTCGCCTCTCTAGTACAACGACTTCAATAGTTTTTAAGTAAATAAATAAAAATTATTGGGAAACACTCTCCGGTCAAGTATTTGAATGGGAAATCTCTTCCAACAAGAAAAAAAAAAAGTATTTTGGTGAAATCTCTTCACTTGACTGTTTCTCAACAAAAAAATAAATTGGGTTTGATATGAATTTAGGATTTTCGAATTCATATCTGTATGTATTGACGTTTATGATGATGGAAGTTTCGAAGAAGTGAAATGAAGTTTTTTTTTGGGACACACTTGGGTCAGCCAGAGGCACCGTGCGGACGGCTAAAACACTGGCACTTTTATTCGTGTAGATTAACATTTTTTTGTATAAAGATTGACACTTTTAAAAATTGGCATTTTATTTGTAAAATAATTATGTTAAAGATTGGCACTTTTATTCGTATAGATTAGCATTTTTCTGTATAAAGATTGACATTTTGACCCGGCCACACTATGTGGCCGACCTCACCCAAGTTTTTGTCTTTTTTTTTTTTTTTTTTTACTGCTAAGGTGGTTAATATATATTTGAGAGAGAAATTTTGTTAACTTTTTTCGATTATTTTTGCAAAAAAAATTGTGTGAAATACGAATATTATAAGGGATAACTTAGGTGGAAAAGTGTTTTTAATTCAATTGAAATGAATGAATTTTTTGGAGTTGTGATTTTATCTCCGCATGTACAAAATGAATAAGGATGGTATCAAACTCATTTTCCTGATGGAAGTTTCTCAATAAAGTCTATATACAATGCACTTTTTAAAGAAACATTTGTGGAGGAAGTCGTGAAACTGTGGTGCAAAGGTGTTACAAATAGGGTTTCTTTTTCTTCTTCTTTTTTCCTTTTGAAGGCACTTTGGAATAGAGTTCCTACTAGGAAAAATTTGGTGAAAAAGAATGTTGCTCTTAATGACCGAGATAAATTTGCTCTTAATCATGTGGACATTGGAGATAAATTTTGCTCTTAATCATGTGGACATTGGTCCTAGCTATAATGTTTGGCGAAAATGTTGTGCATGGTTTGAAGTTCAAATGGTTGGCATTAATATTCTTGGTAATCATTTTGTCCAGGTTGTTTGTATTTATAAAGGAAAGACGAAGAAGAAGCTCTTAATTATTCCCTCGTCTCCCAAATCCATGCAATTAATTTCATTTGAGATTTTTATGCATCTCTCATTTATTGAAATGAACTTACTACAATAATATTCTTCTATACCCTTATTTACAGAGTGACAAAATACGTCGGCCTATTTTTCAGGCCGGGTTGGACCTCATATATTCAGGCCTGATCAAATTTTGGGCTAGATCGGGCTGCCCAAAAATGACAAAAAAAACTCGCTGGACTCGGGCTGGCTCGGCCCAACTTGAACAATTTTACACCAAAAATGTACTATCGAGCCGGCCGGGCCAACCATTTTTTGGTCAAAAGCCTGTCAGGCCCGAACCGACAGTTTGACACGTCTGCTTATTCACTCTATATATTTTATCAATTGTGCCACCCATGAGACCAACCTTCACTCGCCACAATACAGTAAAACCTCCCTACAGTAATACTCTATATAGGAATAACCTTCTTATAGTAATAAAAAATCATAGTCCCGACTCGGGACCAGTTATATTTAGGAATAACCTCTACATTGTAATAAAACATATTTTTTTCCGGTCCCGTCTTAAGGATTTATGCCTCCATATAAGAATAAATCACAATTATATATAAAAAAATATATAATATCTTTACACAAAATTTAAGATGACATAAAATACTTATTTATGGTTGATTGTGAAAATATTTTAATTTTATGGTTGTCACTATATCCTTCAATTTGCGTGTACGTAATAACTTATCTACATATACGCCCTATTGTTGAAGCCAAAAAGATTCCAACTTAACAAGGTGAATGCATAGTTTAGTCAAATTTATATTAATTATGTACATGAATATGCTAAATGTATCTATGTGATATAATATTTAATTGAATATTTTTTTATATAAATAAATTAATTTTTTATGCAAAACTCTACATAAGAATAACCTCCCTATAGTAATAATTTCTTCCGGTCCCGATGATATGACTGTATAGAGGTTTTACTGTACATGGAACTTAATCTCTATTAGATTTATGAATTGAAGAAATAAAATGAAACATAATTGCGGAAGAAGATGAACTCCATTGATGAAACTGAAGAAAACTACAAAACTTCACACACTAAAAGCATGCAATACACTTTCCATTTATAGTATAAGAAGGTATGCCTATGTGTCCATACTAAATGGAAACATAAAAACGTAAAAAGCTAAAATGCGACTTTATTACAAAATAAACTAAGTAAACTATTTTTTTCCCTCGCACCTTTTTTTCTTTTCCTTCATGTAGATACATTTCATGCATTTTATCTTGATACTCCCATCTACTCCCCCTCAAGATGGGAGTAGATGTTTCGTAATCCCACCTTGCTAACAAGATGAGAAAACGCTGGAGCAGGCAAGGCCTTAGTAAGAATATCAGCAATTTGAAAATGCCAACCGATATGCATTGGCTTCACAACCCTTCAAGGTGTTTTTCCCTCACAGTGTGATAGTCCGCTTCTATGTTTTTCATCCTCTCGTGAAATGCGGGATTAGAAGTAATATAGACTGCAGAGCTATTGTCACGGAATAGTGGAACAACTTTACTCTTAGGAATATCTATCCAAACCACTTCACAAGTAGCTAGAGTCATGGACCTATATTATGCTTATGTTGAAGATCTTGAGACAGTACTTTGTTTCTTTGATCTCCAAAAAATTATAGAGCTTCCTAAGAATTGACAGTAACCAATGACTGACTTGCGGGTATCTTGACATGAAGCCCAATTTGCATCAACAAACACACTGGGATTGATAGTAGTATTAGATGAATAGAAAAGTCTCAATCCAGCAGTGCCTAGATATTTGAGAATACGATGGGCTACAGCAAAGTGATGATCACAAGGTTTTGCAAGAAATTGGCTTAGTTTGTTCACAGCAAAACTAATGTATGGCGGAGTTATGCAAGGATATGGGAGCCCCCCATTAATCTTCTGTATGGTCTTGCATCAAATAGAACATCTTTCTCATAATTTTGCAGTTGAACACTAGAATCCATAGGAGTAGATTAAGGTTTACATCCAGTGAGTCATGCATTAAGCAATAAGTCCAACAGATGCTTATGCTGACAGATAGCAATCCCATCCTTGCTTCTTTTGATTTCAAGTCCAAAGTATTTTGGGTTTTCCAAATCTCTGAACTTGAAACACATTCCTAGATATTCCTTGAACTGGGAAACCAACTTAGAATCATTACTAGCAATCAAAATATCATCAACATAAATAATGATTCCAAGATAAACTTATTGCTCATTCTTAGAAATAAGATTGATCTGCTGTTGATTTCTTTAGTCCAAACTTAAGCACTAACACATAAGATAACTTTAGAAACCATTGCCTAGAAGCTTGCTTAAGTACATATGGAGACTTATTCAGCTTGCAAACTAGACCAGTATACTCCCACTTACCAGATAGACCTTTAGGAACTTCCATGTAGATATCCTCACCAAGATCTCCATGTAAATATGCATTGTTGATGTCTAGATGGTACATAGAATAGCCCTTAATGGCAGAAATGACAAACATAAGTTTGACCAAGACTAACTGTGCAACTGGAAAGAAAGTGTCAAAGTAATCTACACCTGCTTGTTGAGTGAAACCCTTGTCTATCAGCCTTGTTTTATATCTCTCAATAATCCTATCTGAGATAAACTTCACCCTATAGAAACTTGCAACCAATGGTGGAATTTCCATGAGGTAATGGCACCATAGTCCAAGTCTGATTCTGTAGAAGAGCATCCAATTCAGTTTGCATAGCATGTTGTCATTCTGGATACTTAGAAGCTTGTTCATAATTGTGGGGCTCAGATACAATATTGATGGAGGAAACAAAAGAAGCATGAGAAGAGGAACAATTATTGTAACTAAGGAATTTATTAATTGAGAGGATTGACAGAGTTAAGTCGTGATGACTCTGTCAAGAAAAATTTGTAAGTTCTTATCCCTTGCACTAGGTTCCGCTAGTGGTAAGTATAGGGTCGATCCACATGGAGTTGGTGAATTTCTGTATCTTTGTCATAAGTTTAGTTTGGGGTCTTGCCTTGGGCAAGATAGTAACCAGCGTGCTGAAATAGAAATACTAAAATAAAGACTGAAATAAAACACAAGAGAAATCAATAATAAAAAAAACTTAGATTGGGATCAAATCATTAAATAAGAAATGATGCTTCGATCATTGGTTCAAAGATATTTCACTACATATGCATATCGTTGGTTATAAACAATTTGATCGGTATGATGTGCCCCCATTATCACGCGTCACGTACACACCTTACCTTGCCCAGCATGTCCTTAATATAGAGAAGTTAAGACATAGTCCCTCTATCGTTCTCACTAACAAGACACTCTCCCTAGATGCAAAGATCCTATCTTGATAGCATTCAAACTAGACAACCCAACTGGACCAACAACATGCTTAAGGCATGCGACTACAAACACCCGCACTACTCACAGTATCCGGGGTGAAGAGGAAATCGATACATTGATCCGATTATTGTTTATAAACTGAACAAACCCCAAATGTTACTGGTCAGACAACACCCGCCCAAGGCACATCCAATTTTATGATTGCTTGACCTAGTCCTTCGGGAACATGGATGCATAATTATGAAGAACCTTTTTGACCTCTCGAAGACTAAACCATTCCGATCTAACCCATCTCACCCAAACTAAGTATAAAAGATTAGCTACTCATAATGTAAAGAGACGAAACAAAAGAGATAAAAGAAAACATACTTGAATTAAAATTAAAACGGATTTCTAAACATCACTTGGCAGATCCAACCCTGGCCAAGGCCGAAAAATATAATAGAAATTAAAGGTGCCCGTAGGACTTGTTTATTTCTTCTCAATCACTCATAGGAACATAGTAAAAATGAAAAGAAGAAAATAAGTTGCTCTGAGTGAGTGCAAAGGTGGCTGCACATGCCCCCTTGACTGTTGCTACTGGCAAGTCCTTATATAGAGCTGTAGTAGGCCATTGGCCTAGCCTATTGAGTGTTGAGAAAGCTAGGGTTTGAAAGGATTCATTTCCTTTTATGTATATCCCCAAATATCTACATCCATATATGCAATAAGGTCTGATTCGTGCATATCCATCAATTAAAAAAAGAAAAGATTTATTTCCTTATTTTCGATGTTGCTTAAATTAGCCTCGTCTTGACCACCATATTGATCAAGACACGATTCTTCTTCTTCTTCAAGTTTCTCAATCCATGTTGTACAGAATCTTTAGCACGAGATTCTCCTCATTGTCTTGTCCAAGGTCTTGACTTGTGCTCTGCCTTGCCCAAGATCCATTTGCCTTGGGTACAGCTAGGGTTTGCATAGAAGTTACCTTATTTAATTGAGATTCGTCCTATCTTCTTCTAATCTTCAAATCTTCTGAATCTGTTGGATAAAGATGCGAAATCTACTTTCATTTTCTGCCTCTTTTGGATAAGGAAAGATTCGTAATCGCCAAGACATCATCGCATTGCCATGTAACTTCAGCTCCTAGTTTTGCTGCTTCATTGTCCATTGTCTGGGTCAAGTCACTTCAATTCCTTTCCATATCAAGTTGTCAGGTTTTGATTTCGCACGGTACCTTGTCTTGAGCTCCAACTTGCCCAATGTTACAAACAGTTAATTTTTCACCTCTTTCACGGAATGAGACATGACTTGGCCATGATCCCCTGCAATCCTCAAGTGTGTGCTCCCAGACACAAAAGTACACAAATAATAGACTCGATTTAACTTAAACAAGACTCAAAAATAGCACGAAAATCGGGCTCGTTAAGGATAGAGATAGTTTGTCTGGACTGATCCACACACATAATCACTGAGATAAGAAGGTGGTTTGAGTTGCCTTGAAGAAGATGATCTCTTATTATTGTTGCTGGTTTGGAAAGGTGGTGTTGGTTCAGTAGGTGGTTGTTGGTCTCAGAAGCGAGTCTCACACGTAGAGGAGAGGGTGAATACGTGCGAGTGAGAAGTGTTAACTTCTCAAACTTTTTCGAAAATAATTGCTTTCAAAAGAGAGAAGCGATTCGCTTTGAAAGAGCTTCGCTTTCAAGGGCAAATCGCTCTTAGACTTAAAACACTTGCGGAATTTGGTGAGTTGTTATTTAAACTTACTTTTAGAAAGTCTTGCTTGTAAAAAAACTTTTTTGTTGATTTAAGTGTGTGTGACTTATGCAATATTTAAGCGATAATAAAAGTAAGGAAAGTAAAGCAATAAAGAACATAAAGAAAATAAAGCAGTAAGCACACAAGGAATTATAGTGGTTCGGAAGTTAAACTCTTACGTCCACTTGTTGCCTTCACTTGGCAACGAATACCTTCACTCAGTATCCAACACATCCCGGTTTTAGAATACCCGGTGAAGTGATTCAAGTTCAAACTTGAACTCAAATCCTCAGAGATTCCTGTGGGCTCTTGAGCGGCCGAAAAACAACCTATCCTCTGATCTTCGACCTTCCACTTGAGTATACAAACTCAAGCTTCACGATCTTCGATCACAAACTAAACAAACACAAACACAAACTAACAACTCAATCTAAGTACGGACACAAACTGGGTTTGGGGTTTGGTTTTTGAGATTTCTAACTTAAGAGAATCATTTTCAATGAAAAACAAAGAAAAGGGATATGATTCTCCTCCTAAATTTGAAAACAAGTTTTCTAGTCTAGGGTGAAGGGATTTAGAGTCCTGCTATACTTAGAAAACTTTTGAGAGTTTTCTAAGGACTCAACTAAACTCTAGAAAATTTGAAGAACTTTGAGAGATTGAATGCAGAAAAGCTCAAAGTTCTTGTTGTATGCTAGTGCGCGAGAGAGTAGTTTCGTGAGTTCAACATTGAGGTAGCAGCCCTATTTATAATAGGAGGTCTTCATCTTCCTGTTAGAGAAGCTGGTGGCGCGTGCTCTTCACTTCTCTTCGGTCAAGCGACAAATCAGCTTTATCGCAGGTTGTACAGAGCTTCAGGGTTTATTTTCTTTACCAGAAAGGAAACTATAGATCTGCCTGAGATTTTCTCCATGGAATTTATCGCGGACCAACTCTGAGTACCGTTCCGGTGCTTTCCGTTTTCCAATCTAGTGCTTCCACGTGGCCTTTGACTACTGCGCCGCATTTAATGATACGTACGGCTTTGTCGCGCCTTATATCAATTTGAATTTTGGCCATTATAGCTTATCGCTTCTCCTGAATTTTCACTAACGCTTCATCCTGTACTAGATTGCTTTGGACTTTGACGCTTTGTACTGAAGTCACTTCAACGGAAATGCTTTTGCGTGGAAACGCTTTCATACCGGAAATGCTTCTCTTCAAGTAGCTTGAACTGAAATCACTTTTGTTGAAATAAAAGCGATCGCTCCTGACTTTAACTGCTTGCATACTTGAGCCTTGAATACCTTCGCTTTGCTTCACTTCGAACTGGTCCAAAAATACTTAGAAAAATTTGAAGCTCCCTAACATGTGAGCTTATCTAGTACATTGAAAAATACACTAAGCGATATCGGTCTACATCAAAAATAACAAGGGAATGTTCAATGATGTTTTGGAATCGAATAAAAAAAATAATACAATCTATTAAATTAAAATAGATTTCGCTTCCCCCTTAACCAAATATCCCAATAGTGGCACAAATTTTGGTGGAGCTAAAGGTTGTTCAATAGGAAAGGTAGCTGGATGAGCATATATGTTTTTGAAAGGGAAAATGCTTTCATTAAAAATAGCATTTTTGCTAATGAAAACCTTATTTTTTGCTAGATCCAAAACTTTATATCCCTTATATCCAGGAGAATATCCAAGAAATACGCACTTGATAGCTGAGAGAATTTTGTCATATCTCTAGCAAGAGTAGAAGCAAAACACAAATAACCAAAGACCTTAAGATGTGAATATGCAGGTTTCCTTTTGAAAAGAACCTCGAAAGGTGTGAGTGATGGAGGATTAAGAACTGGGGAGGGAATCATATTTATTAGATATGAGATAGTTAGGATGCAATCGTTTCAGTAGGCAATGGATATGCTGGATTGAAAGAAAAGGCTTCTATTAACTTTCAACAAGTGTTGATGTCTTCTCTCTACTCTAGAATTTTGTTGGGGAGGCTCAACACAAGAGTGTTGTACTATGATTCCAAACTTGGCAAAAAGATTGGGGTGACTGAATTCACTCTCATTATCACACCTAATGCTTTTGATGGATTTATTGAACTGTGTAAAAACTTGAGTGAAAAACTGAGTAAGGATGGCACCTACTGTTGGAACCGGGATCCATCGGATGTAGATTAATTATTATCATGATTATAATCATACTATTATAGATCTTAAAAGTAGAAACCGATCTAAGATCGTATATCTGTTTGCGTAGATCCGTTGGGGATTTGAGTAGAGGAAAATATCTTCCACGCACTAGATCTCTGCACACGAGATCTATAACCCTAACACCTACATCTCCTTTTGATGTAAGTAAATAGGTTCACACAAATCTATAACAATCATCAACTATGATTAAGAAATATTATGCCCTTGCACACTTATTGTAGTGAAAGGACCCTAGACGTCACAGTGAATGAGATCAAAACTGAAGATGAAATATTATTAGAAACATGATATGGATGATGCTTTTGTTTAACAAGAGGACAAACATCGCAAACTTTATTTGAAACATTAGGAAGAGACAAAGAAAAAGACATTAACTTAAGCTTTTCAGGGCCTAGATGCCCAAGTCTGGAATGTCATACATCAGAAGTAACAATTGAATTCACACTAGAAACAGAATGACAAGAAAAACTAGTTTCAAGAACATAGAGGTTAATTACCAACTCTTTTATACATCCCAATCTTCAAGTCCCTTGAAACATCCTAGATAACACAAGTATCACGAGTAAAAGACACAGAACAAAAGGAAGATGGAATGAGAGCACTAACTGAAAGAAGATTATATGAAAATTCTGGAATATAGAACACTGAGGTAAGTGTGTGGGAATAAGTTTGACTGAACTAGTGGAAACAATAGGAACTTTGTGTATGTTAGGTAATGTAATGAAAGCATCCTTAATAGGAGTAAGAGAAGTGAATAAAGATGAACATCAATGCACATGGTGAGTAGCGCCAGTGTCTATTTTCTAATAACCAAACTAAGACAGATTTGCTTAAAGATGCAACAAAGGGATTAAAGCAGAACATACCACTAAACGAGGGAAAATCAGAAGATCCATTGGAACTAGCACTGGGAACATGATCAGATTGAATAATTTGTCCTTGCATTTGTGTTTGGGGAAAGGAAATAATTTGCCGACATTGTTCAGCTGAGAGACCAAGAGTGGAAAGAGGTTGTGGTGAAGGAGGGAGTGGAGCTTGAAAGGTTGAATTCTGTGAGCACTATAGTGAGCTACATTATGAACTGTAACACCCCAAATCTCGTATATTGGGCTTAGACAACTTTTGGGCCAAGATATCTAATTTAGATTTTGTGTTATAATGGGCCTATTGATTTACTAAGGTATACCGTTTTTACTAAGTTAATAGATGAAGCCCAAGTTAAAAAAAAAAAAAAACAAAAAAAATGGCTTAGAATCGACCTTCTGATTTAATTAAGTTGGGCCTAGAAGTTTCTCACCATGTTAGTGAGCCCATCGAAGAAAATTTAATATATTGATTTTCCTATTAAGAGTGATAAATACACATATTAGTTCATATTAATAATAGAGAACTCACTCGCTTGCTGTCGATTTCTAAATGAGTCATACCATCCTGCTGTCAATTTTCCTTTAACAGCACACTTGATGACTCATCAATTTCTCACCTATAAGTATAGTGACCGAACTCGAATATGAGTTTCTCTCAAAAGCTCTCTCAAATCTCTCTTCACTCATGCACCTTTCTTCAACAAATACAGATCAAAATATCAAGGCCAATTTCCCCTCCAGATTAACAGAATCTTAAGTAAGTATGCTATAATTATTTGATATTTATTGTATTTCAAAAATTCTTAATACGATTCTACTAAATTATGTTTATCAATTAGAGATAAAATTAATTCTAATGTAATAAAAGAACCATTAAAATCAGCCTAAACCTGTATAGCATAAACAGTAGACTTAAAAAAAAAAACGCATTCACTCTTCACCAAAATCTGAATCAAATTATAAGCTTTAGATTACTTCGGTGAACACTTAGGCAGAAATGAATTCTTACATATTCAAGCCAATAACTTAGAATTTAAATATAAAATAGAAAAGAGGATAGAAAATAAAGTAGATGAATAGAAACAGGGAAGTGGGAAATAGAGGAATCGGGCCGCTGTAATCGAAAATGGAGCCTCCGACAACCGGCAATGAGAAAGAATCCTGTGGGGCTGCTGCTGTGGATAATGGGAAGCACCGTGGCTGCACCGGCGGGCAGCGGTGGTCAACGGAGCTCCGAGGGGACTGATGTATGGTTTCCGGACGTTGTGGCTGTGCTGCGGTAGTCGCGGGAAAGAAAGAATAGGAAAGGGTGGAAGAACAGTTACCATGCTATTAATCATTTAAAGAGAAATATGATATGTTGCAGTTGCATGAAAAGGGCACAGAGGGAGAGAATCGATTCTGAGAGAAGTTATGGAGTAAAATAGGGTTCTTATCCTTTAGTTAATCACATAGGCTGGTTGTTTGGGCTTCCTAATTAAGTTAGATTAAATAAAACTTGTGAGCAAATGGACTTGCAATAATATTATTAAATGGCCTCTAATTCCAATAAGACCAAGATATTAAAGCCTACAAATAAATTTAAGAAAAGTAATATAGACCTTAATTAAATGACACGTTGGCTACGATTATGGATAATGCGAACAAAGATAAATTTTGTTTCTTTAGACCCTTAATTAAATCACGATCACTTGACAAATACATTAAATATTGAGTGAAGAATAAAGGCCCATCCTCCTATTGAAATTTTAGATACTAAATTCAGATCTCTTATTATATAGATCAAGTTTGAGACCGCCCGATCTAAAGCAACTCCAGAAGCTTGCTACTATTGCAATAATTATAAGGTGAGTTATTTTCAAAACCTACAACTATTTTTACAAAAGCTTTACGTCTATGATCCAAACTATTTTATTATGCTCATACGTGGATTGACATTACTTGCATATGGAATTCCTACAATGTTCACAACATACTATGTTTATGTGGCCACATAGAGTTTGTCTCCACACAATGTTATATATGAGCCCATGTTATATGAAAGCATCTACATTTCTATGATACAATATTAATGACGAAAGCATATATGTATGTATTGCCCACTGAGTGTCTTTGACACTCACCCCCAAAATATTTTCAAACTATTTTATAGGTATGGAGTGAAGGAAGGCGGGCGACGTGGACTCACGGACTGTGTTTAGTTGACCCAACTTTTGTTCTTTTGTGTATTCGGGTCAAACTATGTATATTTTGGTTAAGATACTACTACTTTAATGCTTCCGCTGAATGGTTGTAAGAATTTTATAATTATGTAAATTATTTCATAATATATTAAATGTTTGACTTCGTCGTAGTTCTGAAGTTTTGATTCGAACTATTCAACTCTCGTTTTATTGGAGGTTGATTAGCAAACTCATTTGAGATGAAGTTTATTCAATTTCAAATTTTCGAGCAGGATTCATAGTTATTGAATAGTTTATTCTTGACGTCCTTTTTTCAAAATTCTTCTTTCTTCGTTTGCGTTTGGTAGCGCCCTAATTTTCTTGAGTCGGGGCGTTACATGAACAGACTTCTGTAAACTAGAACCAACATCATTAGCAGAACTATGTCCCCTTCCATAGGGGGAACCTGGGGGAAAATCATGGAACTGGAAACACTTGTCAACAATATGGTTAGTTCGATTACAATGAGTGCAAAACAATTTTTCTTTCATCCTGTTTCCAAAATTCTGTGCGGCATTGGCAAACAAAGCAAGAGATTCAGTAATTGGTAGAGAAGGCAACATAACTCTAGCATAACTTCCTATATCACACGTTGTCTCTGATTGAATAACCAATAAAAAAATCTTAGGCAGATTTGGGAAATGATCCTACTCAAGAAATGAGATCTTAAAGCAACAAAATAATCATTAAGACCCATAAAAAAAATGCATAGCAAAATCCTCTTGTTGAAAATATCTCCAAGATTGAGAGCTATTGCATCTACATGCACCACAATTGCACCAACATTTCGGTTGTGAATCAACCAACTCACCCCATATAACACAAAGATTAGTGTAATAAGAACTCACATTTACAGCTCCTTGCTTAAGACCAAATAACTGATGTTTTAACTCAGAAACTCTAGCTTTGTTACATAGCACAAAACATTCTTTTAGATCTGACCAGATCTAAGTTCCTAGCTCAAGGTACATGAGGTTGGACCGGATCTGAGTAATAGTAGCATTACGAAGCCAGGAAATGACCATATATACCATTATCTTTCCCAGAAATGAGTGAGAGGATCTATAGGATCAGTGTGTTTCTTCGTTGAACTATCAATAAAACCAAGTTAGTTTTTCGCAAGAAATGAGGTCTTCATCGAACGACTCCAATTGATATAATTGGCTCCATCAAGAAGTTCAGAGACCAAATTAGTTCCAAGGTTATCAATGTGATGAAGAAATAGAGGTTTGAAGAACTGGTAGGATCATCATCTGGAAAGAAAAGGAGGAACCTCACGAATGGAAGGACAAACTATTTTGAAAAGATCAGAGAAAATGCATCAAGAAAATGAGAACTAGTGCTCTGGTACCATATTAGATTTATGAATTGAAAAAATAAAATGAAACATAATTGCGGAAGAAGACGAACTCCATTAAATGATTAATGGTCCATTTAATTACCAATTATTTCTATTTTAGGAAACATGACAAGTGGTATGGGACAACCCAATATAATATGGAGTACATAACAAGTTTAATTTAGACTTAATTTTTTTTCTCTTCTTGTGTTGAAATGTCTTTTTTTTTTTTATAATCAAAACACCCGAGAGGGTGAGAGGTTAGATAGACCACCAACCTGTATATAAAAACTCAAAGAACAAATATACAGTGTCTGGAGGAGATAACACTAAAAATGAGTGCTACCTCCAACATAAACTGAAATACCTGCCCTAAAGTGATAAGGATCAACAGGGGATCCAACTCTCTACGAAAACGGAGAAGAAAGACAAACTGCACAATACACAAACACTGCCCAAAAGTGACCATCTCCAAAGACTAATAGCAGAACCTATCAACATAATCAAGGAATAGTAAATGAGTAGCATATCACTAATTACTCCCTCTGTTTACTCTTATTTGGCCACATTTCCTTTTTGGGATATTTACTCTCATTTTGTCACTTTCCAAAAATAGTCTAAAATAACCCTTACTCTACATCTATTAAAGAGGTGGGGACCACAATAATACACATAAAATTATATTTTATTAATTGTGCCCAAAAGAAAGGGGCCAATTCAGAGTAAACGGGTGGAGTATATCGAAATCTAAACTTCGGATAACCTAGCTGGTCCATCTGAACAAGCGCCAAGAAATAGCGTGGGGCTCTAGCAGAATCAAAAAAGGTCATGGTGTCGGTCTGAAATCTCCCATACACGCCATGAAATCGACAGGGTAGTTCCCCTCCCTATGTATGTGGGAGAAACGGACATGAACCCCCTGCAATCGAAGACAGATGCGAGTCATGATGTGACGTATATCTGCAGAACCGTGCTTGCCAAAAACAAGCAGAACAATGATCGCAGCAGCATCCATCTCAATCCAATCGTGAAAAGAAAGAGTGACAACCAAATCCGAGAAGAGCCCAAAGCTCCCCAACGTAGCTGGATCCAGCCTCCACCGGAGTACAGAAAGTCCAGAGGAAAGAGCCGTGGTGATCACGAACCAAACCACCTCCAACAGCTCTCCCTGTAGCAACATCAAACGAACCATCAATATCAAACTTCACCCAAATGTTAAAATGTCTTTTAACGAATAATGTTTTAATCCGTTTTTACGTCTTTATCTCCAAGTTGTTATGCTTTTTATTGTATAAAATTTTTGTGAGGGATTCGAATACCACAAATACTCATTTTGTTAATAATTATTGACTTTAAGGGAAAAAAAAAAAAAAAAAAAAAAAAAAAAAAAAAAACAGAAAAAGGTTGATCAGTTGTGCTGTGCGCTTGGTTTCTTGTACTTGCCTTTATTAACGGTGCCATAAATATCTTCTTTTTCATTATTTCTCATTTTCTTCTCCGGATATATATATATATTACGCATCATTCTCTGAATTAGCCCTTTTTCCTCATTCAACTATTCAGATTTGCATCACCCCTCTTCATTCTCTCTCTATACCTCTCTCCTTACTTCGCGAGAGTCTCTTCAGACTCTGCCCTCTATTTGATTCTTTTAAGATCGGTTTATGAGGTAATTTTTTCCGTCAGAGATCCAAATTTTCTTTTACTGTCTTATGGTTTTGCGTTTCTTTTCTTCTTTTTGTTCATTTTTTTTTTCAGATCTACCATTTTCAATTAGGTTTGTAGTCGGCAGTATTTTTAGTTTGTTGCCGGCGGTGCGCTAGATTCTGTTTTGCAAGGATGGTATAATTTTCTTCGTTTGTATGGGTTTCTTTTTCAATTTCCTCTTGCCAATTGATTTAGTTGAAGGGTTTTTTTCGCCTTCTTTTATTTCAATCGCTCCCTTACCTCCTACAGCTAAATAACCTCTTAATTGAAATTTTGGTTTGCAAGATCTTATTAGCTTTTAGTTTTACATCGTTATCTCATTTCTATTTTGCCAGATTTGCTGATTTTTATCATTTTTTTATTGTCTTTTTCTTGACATGCAGCTCGAAGGAGAAACCCACTCTCGGGTAAGTCTTATGACATTCTCTTTAGCAAGTTTACGATTTAGCTGTAGCCAAAGATATGCGTGATTTCCTGATATTTACTTCGTCCAGAACTTTTATGTTGTAGAGCGATTCTTTTTTCATTATCAGCTAATTGTTTTCAATATATTTAATCACACTGACAGTTTTTTTTTCCTTTTTTCTTTTTTCTTTTTGAGCATTTGAGAAGCTTTGAATCTTTGCGGTTTATGCTTTTTCCTCTTACTTTCTGATAGCTCTTGGAGCAATTATTCTATTCACATTGTCAGTTTGCGAATTTGAACAGCTTTCGCAGCATATCTCTTTTGTTGAATGGTTTTGTTGAATATTGTTATTGCAGTGGTACGCGGATTAAGACCCGCAAACGGAATATTGCTGCTCCACTGGACCCTGCAGCATTCTCGGATGCAGTGGTCCAGATTTATTTGGATAATGCTGGTGATCTGGTATGTCTATGCTTTGCTGTAAAAATTTATTCTTTAGCTGAATTCTTCTCTGCCTGTGTTCTCTGTGATGCATTTATCACCAAATGTCCCGATCCGCATTGATCAATGCAAATGTCTTGCAGGATCTTATTGCAAAGTGCATTGAATCTTCGGACCTTAATTTCTCAAGATACGGAGACACCTTTTTCGAGGTTGGTTTATTAGGCTTTTGCTAACCAATATGTTGTTTTTCTGATTCCAATGCCACAAGCATAACTCTGGGTTTCATTTGTATGCACCTTTTTGCTGAATGTGAAAGATGAGTGAAGACTTGACTTTTCAGTGCATGTTGTGCAAAGTATCTTGTCATGCCTATTCGCCAAGTCAATTTTTGACATTTGTGATATAGATATACTCGTAAGCTTGAAGAGCTTTTTAATTTTTGGATAAAATTCTTAAGATATCTGTCAACGCCTAGATTTTGATTTTAAACAATGATTATTTTGTGTGTTTCACATGCACCAGCACATCCCCAAGATGGATTTTTGGTAGCAATATATATTAAGTTTGTTGAGCCCATACTCCTAGGGTTATTTCCATTTTCTATTTTAACACATGGGTAATAGCAAAGCTGCTATGTAGGTTCTATTGGTGCCTTGTTTTTGTGGTTGAACCTTTTATTTTGTGAATGCAGGTTGTATTCAGAGGTACCCGTACACAACCTGGCACTATCAAGCTTGATGAGGGGGAGCGTCATCCATACTCTATAATTGACTGTGAACCTAGCCGTGAGGTTATTTTGCCATCAGTGATATATATACAGAAGCTTTTGAGGAGAAGGCCTTTTCTCATAAAGAGTCTTGAAAATGTTATGCAAAAATTCTTGCAATCTTTGGAACTGTTCGAGCAGGATGAAAGGAAGAAGCTCGCTATTTTCACTGCACTTGCTTTTTCCCAGAAGTTGTCTGGTCTTCCCCCAGAGACTGTATTCCAGCCATTGCTCAAGGATAACCTTATTGAAAAAGGGCTAGTTCTCTCATTCATTACTGATTTCTTCAGGGAATATCTGGTTGATAACAGCCTTGATGACCTCATTGCAATTCTGAAGCGTGGGAAAATAGAGGACAACCTTATGGACTTTTTCCCGTCTGCTAAGCGGACACCTGAAGCTCTCTCTGAACATTTTACGTAAGTTGCCTCCTCCCTTTCTTATGAAAATCCAATGAAGTAGTAAGTAGTAGCTAACAAATACTTCCACATTTTCTCCATAGATGGATTATTGATATTCCATTGATTTCCTTTCAAAACTGATTTGCTTTTCTGACCAGATAGCTCCCATAAATTCCCTTTGTTGGTGAACAAGTCTTCAATAAATCCCAGTTTAATTGGGTTATATGAATACTAGGTTGATTTTGAAAAGTAAAATCTCTTGGCCATTTATAGGTTAATGGTGAAAGGCTCCTCTAGCTTGACAATATAAATTCTTATTGTTAATTTCTCAGTTGCTGACGATATATCAAATGCACAAGTCACTATGTAGTACTATTGAACATAATTTTCTTAGATATTTTATTTTCTATTATGTTAAAATGAATTGAAATTATTTTTAACTACTTCATATTCTCAGCATGGAAGGGCTTCTACCATTGGTTGAGTACAATGAAAAGAAGCTGTTTGAGGTCAAGCTTAAGGAGATGAAAACTGCAATAACAAATCAGATAAGTGAAGCAGCTGATGTAGCTGAAGTGATAGAAACAGTAAAACAACATGTGAAAGATGCTAAGTTTCCGGATATTGAGGTTGTCAGGATTCTGTGGGATGTCCTCATGGATGCAGTGCAATGGTCTGGGAAAAATCAGCAGCAAAATGCTAATTCTGCTTTGCGCCAGGTATGGTCCAATGGTCTTGTATGCAATTGCTTTATGCTCTAACAAAATCATTAATTAGAAAGGATTTTTGTTTTGTTTTTGAGTTCAGGTAAAAACATGGGCTGCGCTTCTGAGCGCCTTCTGCACCACAGGGAAGCTTGAGCTGGAACTTATATACAAAGTTCAGGTTCAGTGCTACGAAGATGCTAAACTGATGAAGCTGTTCCCTGAAATAATAAGATCACTTTATGATCAGGATGTCCTTGCAGAAGATACCATTCTTCACTGGTTCCGCAAGGGAACAATCCCCAGGGGGAGGTACATACCACACCTTGGTTGCATGTGTTTTCTTCTTCTGTAACCTTTTAGTTGAGTTTTTGTTTCATTATTGTTGTTGCAGGCAAACATTTGTGAAGTCGTTGGAGCCGTTTGTAAAATGGCTTGAGGAAGCTGAGGAAGAAGAGTAACTTGGTGACTCAAATATCGTATCTGCATTTGCTCGGATACCCGCGTTTATGTTTTATGAAATATCTGACTACCTTGAATTGAATACTGTTGTTTCCTGCCGAAGAGGGCTGTTTGAGGAATTTGATGTGGATGTCGTCTGTCGTGATGTTTATTGTTTCCTGTTATAAAGACTTGTTTTTATCTAATTCTGTTTTTGTTATGTCTCGTTGTTTTCTGTTAGTTCTCCAGGTTCACATCAAAGATCACTAGTTGGTCTTGCATGTTACGATCTTTTAATATTTTCTACTTTGAACTAAAAGCTTAGACGGTCTATTACTTTACTTGATTGATAGAGTACAATATTCGGCTATTTTTGTAAGACTAGAACGTCTGCTTATTGAATATGTATCGGGGTGAGGAAGTGCATGAGCAGCTTATTTTCTCTTTCGACTCACATGCTAGACACGGTCAAAATTTAAGTCTTTCTGGTTTTAGGTTAAAGCCATCTGAATAAGTTTTTTATTAGCATGAATTAAAATCAATTTTTTTGACATGTACTTATGTCCCATTTTGGTGTCCTTACTTTATTATTTTATAATTTGTTAGCCTGTAATGCAACGGAGGGCTAAAATTGTTTAGAGAGCTAAAATCATTGGCTATTAAATATAGAAAATACCAAGTTTCATACGGTCGTCTTCTATTTTCCCATGCTCTCTAGAATTGCTAAGGAAAAGTCCATAAGGTTGTCCTCCATTGAATAAACTTTCAACTAGTGCTGGAATTGGGTGAATCTCACTCATAACGAGATAGATATGGTCAATACAACAATGAAGTGACATAACAAGACATAACAAGAAGCAATGAAGCCCTGAAAGCTCGTACCTAATTCAATTATGACTCCTGTAGGACTCATTCTCTCTTCATAAGTAAATTTATTCTGAGAGCTACGTATATTGACCCTTGAATGAGCAAAACAAGGCGTCGCCAAAACAGCTTTGGAATGATATCTCAATTTTATGCCTCCAAAACATCCTAATTTTTTTTGGTGCATAAATTGTTGAAATTTCAATCCATTTGACCTCTATAAAAGACAAGGATTGCTCGATTATGTACCAAAATGAGTAAGCGCTTGAATTGCTCCTTTCCTTTTAGATTTCACTTAATAAATGGAGCCAAATTTTTATTTGAAGTGTTCTTAGTTTTAGCCCCTTGAAAACATTTCAACTATCACTAGAATCATGTCGATCCGACTTATAACGAGTTAGATATGATCAATACAGTGACGATGCGACAAAACATGAAGTGGATGAAGACTTGAAGGCCCATAACTTATACATTATGACCCTTATCTGACTCATTCTTTCGTCATATCAATTTTTTTGGAGAACTATGTGCATTGACCCTTGAAAATGCAGAACCCGACGTTGCCCAAATGGACGAAAAAATAAAATTTCGTCAAAGGGGGTACCCCTTTATGTAATGGCCAAAACAACTCCGAAAAAATATGAGTCTTAAGCCTCCAAATCGTCCTAAAGCTCTTTCGGAGCGTACATTGCTAAAATTCCAATCCATTTTGGCATATATATCATGCCTAAATCACCCGATTATGCCCCAAAATAGTTGCTCGTGACCTTTTAAATTTCATCCAAGTAGAGTGGGTTAAATTTTAATTTTCAATATACCGACCGATGTTAGAATCAAATCAATCCAACTTAAACGAGATAGATATGATCAACTAAGAATGACTACTCTTTTTCATGCCTTCAAAACATCTCAATGTTATTTTGGAGCATAAATTGTTAAAATTTCAATTTGTTTGACCTTTATAACATGCCTAGATTACCCGATTGTGTGACCGAATCATTGATTTTTTAAATTTACTCCTAGTAGAGTGTCAATTTTTATTTGTAGTGGTCTTAGTTGTAGCCCATTGAATAAGCTTTCAATTGGCGTTGGAATTGGGTCGATCCGACTTATAACGAGTTGGATATGGTCAATACGGTGAGGATGTGACAGAACGTGAAGCGCATGAAGACTTGTGTAGGTCCCAAAATGAGTTAACACGCTTACAGGGGGGTGAATAAGTGTGTGTTGACTTGTTGACTCATGTCAACTTTATCGAAAATAGCCTCTTTTAGCGTATATTGTGCTTAATAGCGAGAACATATATGATATGCTGAGAAATGATGTCCGTCAAGTTAAAAAAAAAAAAAGAGACTTTGTCAAATGGGTACCCTTTGAGGATTCGCCTGAAAATCACTTCGAAACAAAAACTAAATTTTATGAACTCGGAACATCCTGAATATTATCTTAGTGTAGAGAGAACTGATATTTTCATCCTTTTAATCTCTATTTCATCATTAGATTGTTCACCGAATATGTCTAAGGGTTAAGAAGCGCATGATTAGTGTGTGTCCTTTAAAAAAATTTAAGCTTTTTGCAGATGAAAGTCGATACATTACATACTCGATGAAATCAATGATTAAAGGTGGTATACAGGACTTGAATGCCCATATCTCGTTCATTATAGCCCCAATCGGCCCATTAATAAGCAAAATTGGTTGGTGTCCGTCGACAAAAAAAGAAGAAGATATTTCGTCAATGGAGACCCTTTGTGGATTCACTCAAAATTGCTCTGAAAAAGAAACTAAATTTTTTAAGAGCCTAAAATGTCTGGATATTGTTTTAGTGTAAAAAGATATGTCAAAACATTAGGGAGCGCATATAAGTGTATTTCCTATTAAAAAAAAATTACATAACCGAAACTAGAAAAAAATAAACTTTTTAAATCTAAGTAGTAGCGCACTGAATAAGTTGTTTGGAGACGAATGAATCGGGTTAATTAGGCTTATAACGAGGTAGATATGGTCAACACGGTGCGTACACGAAGGAAGCAAAGGCGAAAAGGTAGTTTTCAAGACTTGAATGCCCTTATCTCATTTGCTACAGTCCCGATCGGGCTCATTATTTCTCCATATGTAATTTCAATAGGAGAGCTATTTATATGGGACGGTGCCCGTCTAGCCAAAAAAACGAGACTTTGTCAAAGGGGTATCATTTGAGGATTCGCCCAAAACTGCTTTGAAATAAAAACTACTAGTATATTTTATGAGCCTCCGGAAGTATTGATATTGACTTAGTGTAAAGAGACTTGATATTTTCATCTTTTTAATCTATATATCTTCATTACGTTGCCCACTGAAAAATATCTCAAGATTATGTAGCGCATGATTATTGTATTTTCTTTTAAGAAATTTACTTGACAAAAACTATAAAAATCGAACATTTTTAAATCTAAGTTGTAGTCCACGTAATAAGCTTTCCGTAGACGCATGGATAAGGTCTATTAAGCTTATGATGAGGTGAATATGGTCAATACGATGCATATGCAACGGAACCAGGGGCGAAGAGGGTGGAACTCAGGACTTGAATGCCCATATCTCCGATCGGCCAGACTCATTATTTCTTCATATGTAATTTTATTTCGAGAGCTATGAATATGGGCCTTTGAATGAGCAAAATGGGACGGTGCCCGTCTAGCCAAAAAACAATAAATTTTGTCAAAGGGGTATCCCTTTGAGGACTCTTCCAAAACTACTTTGAAATTAAAAAAAAAAACTATATCATGCCTAGATTGCCCACTAAATATGCCTCAGGATCAGGGTGTGCATAAGTTGTTTATTTTCTCTTACAAATTTCATTGAACAGAAACAATATAAATCAAATATTTTTATTTTCAGATTTTAACCCACGGAATACGCTTTCCACAAGCGTCGGGTCAATCAGACTTATAACGAGATATATATTGTAAATATGGTGCAAACACGACGGATTTGAGGGAAACAAGTAGGGGCTAAGGACTTAGATGCTCATATCTCATTTGATATAACCACAATCGGAGTTTGGTTCATATGTTAATATATCATGGCGTGTTAAATATGAATGAATCTGGACCATTGATCTTAGTCAAATCTATGGATGTCCTTGATTCAAGTATGATTTTAAAGTACAATAAGCATGCTTTTATTTAAGCATCAATTTGTACATTAAAAAGTACAATTATATAATAAGTATAATTCTATGCATATTTAAGCATGATTTTGTATACCTTTAAGCATTTTTCTCATTTTAACACGTCATGATTTATTTACACACGAACCGTTCCCACCACAATCATACTCATTCTTTCTTCATATGTAGAGTTATTCCAAAAGCCATTCTTTCTTCATATGTAGAGTTATTCCAAGAGCTAAGATTATTGGCCCTCAAATAAGCAAAGAAATACAAATATCCTTTGAGAAATCACCTGAAATTTATTTTGAGAAATCAGAATGCACATGAATAGTTTTGATTCATCGTGAGATGTGGCATTTTTTGCGTTGTTCCGTTGTTCTAACTGTGCGAACGATTGATTTGAGACAAAGAATATGAGCGTGACACCATGCATGCCGACATAGATAGAACAAAGAAAAGGAAGTATATGAAGAAACTGCCAAATTATTATTTCATAAGGTGATACAGGACACGCTAATTCTTGAGGGACCAAAAAAAAAACACTTGAAAAATAATTGGAACAAATAATATGTAGAGAGAGGGAGAGAGAGGTGGATAGTATCAAAAACTGCAAATATCATCCACGCAAGCGTCGCCATGGATGACTCCCAGACCTCTCTAATATTAGCCGGGGTCGATATCCACCTCCCGTCTCGTCCACCAAACCGAACTGACACAAACATATCACTAAATCTATTCTCCTTCCCCCTTTAATTTTCTCCGCAAAAAGAATCATTATCAGTTTTAATTAAAAATAGAGCCACCCACAAGCTTAAATAAACAAATGCATCTCTCCATTTATTATTAACTCCTACCCTTTCTCTCCTCTTTGATGTCGTCTTTCCCTGGCACAAACCTCGGCAACGTCAGCAGTGTGTTGACACGCGACACTCCTTCTAAAGCAGACCACTCATATCCAACTCCTACGTTTGAATGCTCCTCATCTGCCTCATCATCCTCATTAGCTTCTGAAACCTCTCCATTTTCATCTCTAACTGTTCCAGGACCATCGTCCTCTTCAGGTTCTGGAATATTCTCTTTAGATCTCATGGTTGAAACAGTGACAGACTCGTTCGAGTCGAGGAATAGGCAAACCACAGCACAGTCATCTACTTTAGAAGTTGGATATTTAGATTTCCAAGACCTCACAGCTGACTCTACTAGGGTTCGAGCAGCGTATGAACGTGAGGAGCAGGAGCTCACAATTTCAACCACTTCCTTGTTTGAGAGTACATCCCAAATCTGCAAATGTATGAACATCATCTTTACTATATGTTATAAAGTTTGGCAAGACCAGAAATAGCAATGGGCGAGAATGCACATATACCCCATCTGTAGCAAGTACAATGAACTCATCCTTATCAGTAATGCGTCTATAAGAAACTTCAGGAACAGAAATAAGACCAAAATCCTTGAGACAGAAATCGCCAAATGCACGTGCCATAGCAAGCCCAGGAGAGTCGTTGTTTGGTAGCCACACCCTTGGCACTTCCGGCTCATCATGAAGAGCAAAGACGCGTCCTTTACATTTACGAATTCTAGCTGCTTCACCTGCAAAAACAGTATAGGTAGGTTTAGAATAGAAACAAAAAGGAACAATTTCCCTGACCATAATAAATTTAAACTTCTATGGAGAAAGCATACGCAAAACTAATAGGGAGCAAGAAGAACCCCCACTCTAACCACATCCAGAGAATCTACTTTGTAGTGCTCAACTTCAAGCTTAACAATGACCACAGTTATCAACTTCACTTTAGCATAAGTTGGCAGAATGTATAATTTTTTATGTTTGTAACCAGGTGTTGGTGTCATGAGTAATCCACTTAAAACTCTAATACATTCAACGAACTAACCAGCAACAAATGCTGATAACCAAAAAAACAAGTATCAAAACTACCACAGGTATACTACATGCTTCCAATATCACCAGGACAACATAAATAGGCAATGGAGAATCTCAAAAGATCACCAGCTAACAACCGAAGTTGGCAACCAGGAAGGAGATAAGACAAGGAGAAACATATTCCACCATACAACTATTAGGTGTTCTGCCATAGTCCTCATTGATAGCTTAAGATACCTGGAAGATTAGGTTTAAGATCAACAGTCAACTGGACTGCAGTAAGCCAGTTATTTGCATCTCTAGTAGCTAATACAGCTCTAGAATCCCCAACATTTCCAATCACAAGATCTTGACCCTGCAGAAGATTATCAAGGAAAGTTTATATATGCCGAGAGCATCATAAATTATAATCCACAACTTTTTAAACTTACCTGTTTCACCAGAGTCACAGCTGTAGTTCCACTGCAGAAGCAATCGATGTTTGCATGCATTCTTAACTCTCTGTCCATAACCTTAAAGGCCTTGAGGAAAGACTCTTTCAATGTCTGGAAGATCTCGGGCTGCTTTCCAGTTTCTTCAATATCAATGGAGGCTCTACTTTCCTCTCCAGCAGACAAAAAGGAAGTATCTTCTGAGCACAAACTACTTGAATTTAAACTCACCTCCCTAAGAACCTCATCACTCTTTATATTCACTTCCCAGTGTGCACTCAGCTTCAGTGGAAGAGAGTCTCTAACTCGCTTTGCGACCAAATGACCATAAGGCCCATGGCCATCAAAAACCCCACAGAAGACCGTGTCTGTTCTCGAACCAAAGTTCTGCATATTCAATTGGATCGAGAATCAATTAAAGGCCTAATATTTGTGCATAAGGAAGTAGCTTGGGCTCTATGCCACAAGAAGTTCAGAATCCTCGCCCAACTATTCAGATGAACACAATGCTGGATCGTATAACAATTTGTATTATGCATATATCAGCATGGAAGACAGTAAGTAATGAATCACGAGTATCTCAAAAAGTTCTTAACAGAAACAAATATGACAAGAATGATCATATCAATGAATGAAAATCAAAATTGTGATAATCAGATAAATGAGCACGCTAGGAAGAAGAGAGAAGGAGCTAACCTCCCAAACAATCATGGCATCTTGATTGGTCCCTTTCTTTCCCTGCTGGCTAAAAAGTGAAGCAACCTCACTGGAACCATTCAAGAACATCCGACCAGGAGTCCTATGCAGTTGTTCTTCCCTCCTATAGTCGAAAGAGGAACTCCGAGACCCAAACCTCCGTTTTGAGCTTCGCCTCTTTCTAAGCCCCATAGGAGAACCGCCCCTAGGGCTCCCGCTTTCACCAGACAAGCAGGAACCCATTCTCAGGGCCCTGATCACATTCAGAAAGCACTCCAGACCAGCAACGCACTCAGACCCCCTATACTCCGTGTTTGGATCCGTCTCGAATTTCTAAAACAAGCCCTTCCCCGAAAAGGATCCACTATTCCAACAATGTGTGCAATAAAAAATCACTTCCGACGATATTTCAACAGCCTTCTTGAATTCAACAAAGAGGTGTCCGATTTATCCAGAAATTTCACCAGTATAATTGGAAAATTCACTCTTCTCTCCACAATAGGTGAACAAGACCAAACATCCCAACATATAGAAGAAATGAGCTTTTAACTACCCTTATTCTTAAACGGACCCTCTAGTTTTCTAGTAGATACAAATAAAAACAGGTATAGATGCCCTTATCCTTCTTCTGTAAATAATAATAATAATAATAATAATAATAATAGCAATAATGAGGAAAAGCTAAAAAGGGCACAAACCACGGCGAAAAAGTGCAGATCTAAGAAGAAAAAGAAAATTATGCTCTTTTCCACAATTTACCAGAAAAAATAATAATAATAAAGGGAAAACAACCTACGTACACACTTGATTGCGTAAAAAAAAACCCAAATCAAGCAAACAATATGAACAAAGGATGAAACCCAACTTAGCTCAGGCCTAAGAAAGCCAGAATCCCCCAAACAATTCGAAGAAATATCAAATCCTTGGAGCCCAGCAGATCAACTTTCGAATTGAAGTCTGGAATCAGTGATACAGCTCCAAGCTCTGTTTTTTATCCAAATAAAAAAAACTGGGTCATAATCGACATGAGGAAACACAAGGCGATGCCTTTGACACGGAAAACGAATGAGAGAGATTTAATCACAATAAATAAGGAAAACGCCTAAAGAAAGAGAAAGAAGTATTAACAAAGTGAGGTGGAAAAAACAGGGATCGCAAAAAAAGCCACCGCAACGACTCTTCAACTATGGAATAATGGTTAATTCATGGAGAGAGAGAGAGAGAGAGAGGGGGGGGGAGGGCTCGGTCAGTGTGTGTGTGTGTGGGAAAGTTGTAAGACGTCCTACACCGTCACCGTCACCGTCACCGTCGTATTCTGATATATGAAAAATATACACAGATTTATATCCATACATATATACTAATAAATCTGTATCTATGCTTAAAATAAAATATTTATGTGGGTGGCAAAATCTGTAATGGGGTTACATTACATATAATAGTGTTTTATCCTAAGAAAATACTCCATTATATAAATTGGATAATTGTCTGCGTACATATGGATAAAAATTGTGATAATTAGATAAGAATAGCGATTACGACGATGCAAGGGTAAATGTCTTGATTTATTAATGTTTTTTTATTTAACTAAATACTTGAATATTCCAATCCTTGTTTGAAAGTTATAAAAACAGACGTCGTTTATTCTTTTAGAAGCAATATACAGCTGGATTTCAAGTAATTGAAATTTGAAATAGAAAAACATACACTGAATTGCTATTGACAAAAGTCGCATATGGTTGGTCCAATTTTGCCATTCTAAATTTATTTATATATCACCTGAAACCCTCGACTTTCTTCATTTTTTTTAAAATTTTTTCATATTCTATCATTTCATCTGCATTTATGTGTTTCTAGCTATTTCTTAATTAATTAAAATATAAAAAAAGGCTTAGAGTTTTGTCATAGTACTACATTTTAAAATTCAAAGACAAAATTAACGACTACGACTACTATGCAAAAGAGACTTGTGCATAAAACTGAGTAATCTTTCGACTAGCTAGAATTAATAAAGATTTATCATACTGCGTGTTTGGGATGAACTACTGATCGATCATCGTGGTAATAAAATTTATTATCGACAAAATAAAAAAATTGAATAAGGGGTAAACTTGATGATCATAATTACTACTATATCAAATAAATCTAGAAAGTGAAGAGAAGAGAAGAAGTAGAGACCTAGTCTTAGATAAAGGTTAGGAAAGATATAGATCTCCTTACTTTTCTGATTCTATATGTTGAATGTAGAGTTTTTATTATTACTCATTCTCCTCATTTTTATTGGATTAGTAGACTATTCAGAAAGTCTTCATGAAAGAAAGCAAAATGTAAATATTGCAAGTGCCATGGGAGAGGCTTGCATGCGCTTTTTACACTATCATCTTTTACATTAATTTAATAGTAATGTAAGCAAAATATTATTATCGGATTTCCGAACCTAACTAATTGTTTGTAGCTAGCAAAGGTTTACCTGTCATGTCCACAATCTTGATGTTTTATACTACACCTCAAAAAAAAATTGTCTTTAAAACTCTCTCTCTCTAGCGCGCGCAGCGCAGGCACACATATGTATATGTATATGTATATGTATATCACTACAGTGTACAGATATTTATTTATATTATAATGAAGATAAATGAGATATTTATTCAACCAAATAAATGAAATAGCACCCGATTCACGTTTTTCAATGGTATGACCACTTTGAAATGTGAACTTGCTCTATTGACTATCCCTTTTTTTCTCACTTTTAATATTCAAATAGTCAAATACCTTTGATTCACAAAATCTTTATGGATATTAGTATTTAAAGGAGCCTCAAAATTGTTAAATAAATGATACTACTACTAGTCTATTAGTGATTGAGTTTGAGTACTACTGTAGTAGTAATTGGGTTTGATTATATTCGTATATTTGCGTAATAGTGGCTCCAATCCATGTGATGACAGGTTATGGTGCTCCCTGACCATCATGGGCCATGTCATACCTATGTGTTCCCCTCTATTTTAATAGTATTCCTAATAATATTCTAAATCCCATGCACATAGTACAATATTTCACAACAAAACACGATCCAGCTCTGTTAGTTCTGTTAGTAAAACGCTTCCTCCACGACTAAAAGATCGGGTTCATAGTTCATTCATTTATTGCCATTTCACGAGCCACTACAGCACAATGTGTTGAAATATACAGCTAGCTAGTTATTACTATGCAATACTAATATATAGTGAAATATGAGATGTGACACGGAACTATATTAGTTCCCTATAATTTCTGGACCTGGTTTTCCTCTAATTTGTTATTGTTGTCTGCATTTGATGATGCCATAAACTCCGACCTGAGCTGCATCAGCAGCCTCCCAAGATAGTTGAGCCCTTCTCCTTCACGTCCGCCTCCCCAGAACAGATCATGCGGTGAAGCTTCAACGAGAACAGATCCAACACTTGAAAGCAGCATGGATGTCATGTATGGATACGTCGTGAACTTACACTTCAACGCTCTGTACATAATATCGATCTTCACGGAATCCCAATCTGATCTAACCTGCTCCATTACAGAAGAAACCCCATGCTGAATCAGATGCATAGCTAATAAGGAATAAAACCATGCTTTTCAAGAATCATGGTACTACACTACTACTAGTTTGTATGGTTAGCAGCAGCTAATCAGATTTTGTCCAGACAATCTGCCATGATTGAAACTGGAATCCTTCCAACTCCAGCTGTCAAGTATAACTACTAGTGCTACACCCCAATTATTCGATATCATATTACTACAGCTAGCCAAGAAAATAAAAGTCGACATCCATTAAAAGAAAGTGCAAGTTGATACAGCAGATCATCACATATAGTTTACTTCTGAGTGATAATTAGACCGACAAATAGTCACAATGATGGGTATTTGAAGATAATCAAACAGGCTCAAAGTTTTTATGCATTGATGGATTAAAACTTTTTAAGCTATCACCTAAAGTAACACTTTCTTAAGGTATTGCAAGTCATCTTCAAATCCTTCATCTGACCTAAAATGCACATGATCACTATGATGTACTCATTTGACTCTTCTTTGGTTCTGCTATTTTAAGATATAGATAAGTCTCCTAATTCATTAACCGCATTAGCTAATGAAAATTCAAGGCACTTGCTCATCTTGAAAAATGGGAATTATAAACTCTAAAGTTAAGCAGAAGTAATACCAAATCTGGCCTCTGCCTCTGTGTTCGCCTTCCTATGCGAGCTGCTTCCTCAGGACTTTTTGCATTTTTTATCTCCTTCAAACACATTTTGGCAGCAGGGTCATCTAAACCCACAAACTTATTAGCCTACAAGATTAATAAAGTTCAGAAACATATTGGTAAAAGAAATATTCACAAATGTACAGAGTCGGGCCATAGGCGAACCTGGTAATAGTGCTCCACACTGGGCCAGTTGTAACACTCTCCAGTTTCATCAGGCATTTGAATTGGATGCAAAGAGAAATTCGAAAATGCACCGTAGGGATCCCATGTCTTGTAAAAGAAAATTATGCTTGATTCATATGGAGAAACAGTAGGATCAATTGCAGAGGTTTCGTCAATTGATGGAATCACCGGTGTCAAGTCAGGAACCGGCTGAAGAAATCCACTCACCAGCATGTCAGGACCAACCTGTGATAACTTTTTAATGAAACAGGCTTTTTCTTTGATTTTTCAATAAGGATGGATTTTGGAGCTACCAATATATAGTATCATCAAATTTCAATAAACCCACCATCGCGAAACCACTGTACCAGCATATAGTATTATTCCTAACCTGCTCATAGTTTACATCAATTAGTTCCAGTGCTTGAGACATCTCCACCATCCCAAGTTCCCCGACGGGAGATGGTGCATTTCTCCCACCAATAATCTTAGGGGCGACAAATGCATGTACCTGCAACAATGTACGAGCACAAGTTGACAATTAGAAGAAAAGAAGTATTCTATTTTAGAACATTATAGTAACAATACAGAGCACTTTGATTGTTACATATAATCAGAAGAATGTCACAAACCTTGTGTATGATACCAGAAGAAATAGCAGATGCAGCCAGAGTACCTCCACACTCCCACAAAACCGAAAGACATCCACGATCATACAAGTAATCCATCACAACTTTGGGGTTCAAAATTTCAAACTCAACCACTTCAACACCCTTTGATGCAAGGAATTTCTGGAAGCTTCTTTTTGCGCCTCTCTGAGTCACAACCAGGGTGGAAACTTCAGTCACATCCCACAAGTTTGCCACTTCAGGAAGATCAAGAGACTTTGACATTACAATCCGTTGAGGGAGATGGCCACCTCCATGTCTTGCTGTAAGGCGTGGATCTACATTTCAATATGCAATTAGAATACAATATGACTAGTGCTTGTATCTAATCCATGAAAAATTAACATCCATTTGAGACTCGTACTATCTCGGCGTACAGTGTTTCCTCCTACAATAACAGCATCACTCCTTCCACGCAATTCGAACACTCGGGTCCTTGACCTTTTGCTGCTTATCCATGACGCATGCCCACTGCTTGCAGCAATTTTTCCTATATAATACGCATGCACGAAGTTATATAGCATGAATCACCAAATCACAATTTTCTCATTGGTATAAAAATAATTAATCTGTTTATGAAAAGACAAAGCCAAAAATAACTACCCTGTACTGACCATCAAGGGTCATAGCATATTTGAGAATGGAGAATGGAACTTGGCTAGCAGCTCTATACAGTAAAGGAGCATTCACAAGAAGACATGACTTCAGGCTTTCCTACATGATAGAGTCAAAAAGGAGAACAGGTGACAGAACAATTCCATGAGAACGATGATAAATCAAGACGTGATAGTCAAATATTAGCAAAAGAAATGATGTAAAGAATTATAATACTGTGTAGTTAAGATCATCACATCTATATCATTTGTGCAAAGTGTAAACATAGAGTTAAAGCATTCTCCGCGAGATTGTAGAAAGTGCACATTTTTTAGAAAAAGTTACCTCCATAGTTTTACAATGGAGATCCTCACCAAGAACATCAACCAACAGTCCTTCACTTCTAAAAGCACGTATAGCCTTACCCCGAAGATGCTGCAATGGATGTCTGATTCCAATGACAACTCTAGTTATTCCTGCCTACGTGTGTAAATATGGAACTTTTTAGAGAGAAATAAAAGTGGACATATCATCCAACTCATAGTTTAACTACGAAAATGAAGTAGAAAGAAAGATGAAAGAAAAGGAATCACCTTTAGTCATTCCGTGAGCATAAAACAAAATTACGGCAACTGAAGATTGTATAAAGCTTATGTATGGATGTGAAAAGGGGATTGGTGAGAACTAATTATAGCGTCCATAGGCCACCACTAACACTTAGGTTAACCCAAAAATAACGATAAAACTCTCCAGCCCAGGATTCTACATAATTGTCATAGATTTAAAGTTGCCAAAAGTCAGGAAGTTTGTCAAAAGTTACATTAAGTCATTCCCCATTTGGCCAGTCTCTTTAACCACAAAGAATGCTTGTAGCAATACTTAAGTCACATATAAAATCACTTCACGATTGTTTCAGGAAACAAAGTCTCAATTCATCATTCACATAAGAAAACCTAAACAGTTGTCATTGAGTTTATACAAACAATGCAAATGCATCAACAAGATCCAAAACTCTTCTTCTCGTACTGAAAATCAAATCCTCACAAGATACAATACTATTAAAATTGCAGTTCAAGAATTCCAGTAACGAACTGTACCCCTCAGTAAGAGTTACAGCTAAAAACTAGCATTGCCTAGCACAATGTACAAAATTCGAAATTCATTTGCAAAGCGTTTCACCTGAACCAGAGCAGAGACTGCAGCTTGGTCGCCGAGGCAGTGATTGGGCTCCATGTTGAGATAAGCCGTGGCGCCACGGCAGCGTTCACCGGCCGCCTCCACCGCCTGCTGCTCCGCCGGCGAGGTTCCCTGGGCATATAAATACCCTTCTCCGACCACAACCTTTTCTTCATTAGTGGCAATGACGCAACCAAAGTTGGGGTGCGGCGCCGTGAAGCCAGCTGATTTGTCGGCTAACTCGGCGGCGCGCTTGACGTAGGAGGCGTCGAAGGCGAGTGACGATGGCGAGGAGGATGGAGATGCGGGAGTTGCTCTGCAGGTCAGAGAGGACGGGATTTTCACTGGTGAAAATGAGAATGCCATCATCGCCGGTGACCTGCTGAGCTTGGAATTTATCTTCTTATCGTCGAAGAGAAAGTGCTCGTTAATTCATGAAATTAGTTCAAAAAAACAAGAGCTTATCCCAGCTCGTGAAATGGCAGGAAAAATTCACGAAGATAACATCACGAGCAAATCCCGTTGGTGATTTCTTCAATTCGTGATCATTAGAAAAATTAGGAAATGAATGAAAAATATAAAGTGGCGAGCGGCGGCAGGTGGAGGAGACGCCGACAACAATGGCGAAAAAGAGAGGAAAAGAGAGATTGGACGCTATCGGTAGCAGAGAGAGAAATTGCCGAGAAGAGAGAGAGATGGAGGATGGGTCGGCGGTGGTCGTTGAAATTAGATTAGGTTTTCTTTTTAATTTATTCTATATTAATTTCATTAAGGGCAAATTGGTATTTTGCTATAAAAAATGGCTACATTTTATTCTTTTCGGGTGTGTTCTCTATGATGAAAAATTATCATGAAAAAATAGAAAAATCGCCATTTAAATTTCTCACATGTTCCCATATTTTCCCACCTTCTACTCATTTTTCCTCCTCATTTTCACTTTAATGGAATAAAAATATTTTCACTTCATGTTGGTGAGATAATATTTTTCATTGAAAAAAGAGTAAAATTCTTATAAAAAGGTGGGAAAAAGGTGGAAAATTTAAAGAGTGATTGTTCTCTTTTCTCTAATTTTCCCATGATAATTTTTCATCATAGAGAGCACACCTAAACGTGTTCGGGCTAAGCGGCCCGCCGGTTTTAACCGAGCCCGGCCAGCCGGTCAACAGTTTTGTCCCGGCCCGCGAGTCAATGGGCTAAGACCGAAACCAGGACCGAAAATGCTCGGGCCGGGCTAGGGTCGAGAAAAATCAGGGGGCTGGGCGTGGGGCTCGCGCTGCAACGGCTCCTAGCCGTTGGGCAAGGCTCCACCCTTCCCCTCCTCCACTCCACTCCTCATCCAACTCCTCCTAATAAGTTTATACATCATTCAAACATCTATTTCACTACAATCTCTCAACTCTCAAGCTCTAATTTTCACTCTAAAGCTCTCATCTCTCAACTCTCAAGTTCTTAAGTTTCAAGCACTTAAGCTCTCACTCTCATTCTCTCAATCTCTATTATCACTCTCTCAACTCAATCTCTATTCTCATTCTCATTCATTTTTATTCTCAACTCTCAAGTTTCAACTCTCAACTCTCAAGCTTTCACTCTCACATTTTGCACACACTCACTCTTACTTTCATAACTACGCACACACATACACAATGTCTTCCAAAGGAAACAAGGGTAAGGGCAAGATGGTCGGTGAAACCCGAAGCGAAGGAGGCCGATCATCTAAAACTCAAAAGGAAATAAGGGCGGAAGTGGCGGAGGAAATCTCAAGGCAAGTCGCCGGATGACTTCAAGCCGAAGAAGACGCGAGCTTTGAGGAGATGGTTAATACGATGGAAATCCAAGGATTCGAATTTCATGGCTCGAACGACGATGAAGAGCACGACGACGACTAACTCGGTCAACCTCCTCCTCCTCCATCAAAACCCACTAAAGTACCGAAGTCCGACATCTTCAAGAAACACTTTCGAAAAGTAGATGCTCCGGAGATCGAAGGCCAGCCTCCTCTAGCCGATGGTCGAAAGAGATACCTTGTGTATTGCAACTATTGCACAACCTTTTACAAATGGATCGAAAATGGAGGCTACGGCACCATGAATAGGCACATGGAGAGCACTCATCTGAGTGAGTTGGGAATGTCTACTTCTCAAACTCAAATTTGAGGTACCACTTCATCTTCAGAGACGGGTACGCCCTCATTATTTAAATTTGATAAAGGTCGATACAAAGATGCATGTGATAGATATTGTGCTATGGAGAAACAACCTTTTAATTATGTTGATAGAATAACGTATGAATCATCCTATAAAGAAGGATTAGGTCCCCATGCTAGTAAAGTTGCTAGAACTCAAATGCTAAAGAGGATTAGGCGACAATGCTTGGAAAAAAAAACAAGATTTGATGAAATATTTGATTCGTTTGGGTCATAAAGTTTCTATTTGTGCCGATGTTTGGACCGATGCATATAATAGATATAGTTATATGAGAATTACTTGTCATTGGATTGATGCAAAGTGGATTTTGCAAAAACATTTGATTGCATTTAGGGAGTTTGAAGAGCTTCACGCGGCTCAAAATATTGTTTTGATTATTATCACCATTTTAAATGAATATGGTTTGATTAATAAGGTTTTTTCGGTTGGTTTTGATAATGCAATGGCGAACACCGCTAGTATTCCTCAACTCATTGAAGTATGTGCACCATCTTTTGATGGAAAATACTTTCATTCTAGATGCATTTGTCATATTTTGAATTTATGTGTCCAAGATGCGCTTGATATTTTTCAAGAGTCCGTTGGTCCTATTAGAAATGTTGTTAAATATTTGCATAAATCAAAAACTTTGAGGAAAAAATGGCAAAAATATTATCGTACAAAGAGTATTGTTTATAGGTGTTTCAAACAAGATATATCTCATCGTTGGAATTCTACTTAGGAGATGCTTAATAGTACCATGGAGTATAGGGGTCATTTATGTGATTTTTTTTAGAAAAGAGTTTTCAACATTTCAATTAGTTCTTAATGAGAGTCATTGGGATGCATGTATGGATTTATATGGATTATTAAAGGTTTTTCATATGGCTACTAAACAATTATCGGGTGTTTATTATTGTACTTCCGTTAAAGTATTGGAGCATTGCATGTATATTGTCATGTCTTTTAAGGCTTGTTTTAGTAGGCCAAACTTGCAAGATGTGATTTATTTTATGGTTCAAAAGTGGCTCAAGTATTTTAGGGAGATTCCAAAAGTTTTCTTGCTTGCTAAATGTTTGGATCTGAAATTGAGATATGATGGTGTTTGTCAAATGCTTGGGCTTTATTATGATGCTTTTTATCAAATGGACCTTAGTGGTGTTGTAATTGATGGTGAACAAATATTTTTTGATCTTCCTCCTAATGTGCAAGAAATCAAGGATGATCTACATAGGACTTTGAGAGATCTTTTTGAAGAATATAGAAAGAACTATGGTAGTAATGAAGATAACAACACCAATATTTCTTCTTCTTCTATGATGTCTTCATTTGATTTTCCTTTTGCTATGAACTCATTAGATCCTTTAGTTCAATAAATGCAAGGAATGTACCAAAATAGAACCTATGAACATCCTAGGGGCCAAGGTAATAGTGAATTGGATATGTTTTTGCAAACTCGTTTTGTCTTTGGTGTTGAAGATAGTGGTCATTCGATCGATGTGTTGAAGTGGTGGTCGAAGAGAGTGGAGTACCCAATACTCTCCATCATGGCGAATGAGTTATTTACCGTCCCGGCATCCACCGTATCTGTTGAACAAGTCTTTAGCACCGGAGGTCTTATGCTAGATCAAAGAAGATCAACCATGAAGCCGGCGAACATTGAAGCTACCATGTTGTTTGATGATTGGTGTAGGGCCGACCTTAGAGCTCAAGAACCGGAATAGGATGATCGGAATGAGAGCGAAGATGAAGCCTTCACCGAGACGGATCGATCGGGTGCGGAGTATGAAGTATTGTAATGTAAAAAAGAACTACGTCGACTTTGATTCTTCTATAACTATGAGGATACGTAGGCAACTCAATTTTAGAAATTAAATTGAGTTCAAGTCCCTTATTATTATTATTAGTATTTTTCATTTCAAATGTAAAGGTTTTATTCAATTGTCAAAGTGCTTAAATTGAGCTTAAGTTATTGTTGTAATTTTCATCATTATTAATTCAAAATTGAAAAATTGTTATTCATTTTCAACAATTTAATGAGTTATTTAAATCTTTTTAAATAAAATAAAATAACATCAAAACTTAACAAACTATCATTTCCTATTCATAAAAATAATAAATATAAAAGAATAAAATTTAAAAACTAATGAAAGTTGAAAAAAATAAATAAAAAAAGCACAATTTTGGGCCAAAATGCCGAGAGCAATTTGAGGTTCTCCTGTTATTCCCCTGTTTTGGGGACAAATTGGCAACATTGTCATGCGGGCGGTCCTTGGCCCATCAGTTTCGGCCCGGCCCGGGACCGGCAGGCTTTGGGCCCGGCCCCTAACCGAGCTTCTTCTTTTAGGGCTGGGCTAGGGCCATCTGTTTCAGGCCCGCGGCCCGATGGTTCAAGGCCCGAAACCGCCGGGCCCGGCCCTTGGGCAGGTCTAAGCACATCCTTCATCTAAATACTCCATAGTTAGTAAGTATAGTATTTTTTTTTTTTTTTTGAGGCGGAGTATTTTTTTTATTTTACTACTAGTATGAAAGGGGATATTTTTAGAGGAAATGCATCATTTTATCCTCTTAGAGGTTAAAATTTCAATATTTGTCCAAATTATAAGAAATACACAAATAATGCCCAAATTTATGTGATGTTCCAAAATTACCCTTCCTTCATATGTATATATTCTCCCTCTCTCTACAAAAAAAAAACATTCATTTTTTTTCCTCTCTATCTCTCCCTGCATCTTCTCACTTCCTCTCTCTCTATCTCCCTCTCTAAAAACCCTAGAAACTCCTCTCTCTCTCTCTATCGATGCATCTTCTCTCTTCCTTCTCCGGCGTTCTTCAAGTGCCGGCGTCGACGTGCTCTAGGCGGCCAGCCTCCCATGTTTTCGGGCTTTGAGAGCTCTCTCTCTAATAGCTCCAGCCCTCCCCCCTCCCTCTCTCTGAAATCCTAGCAACATTTCTCCACCCCTCCACCGATGTAGACTACGGAGGTGGCAACCGCTGGACAACAACTTCCGGCGCTGCCAAAGAAGAAGAAGAAGAAGAGGTTAGGATTTTCAAATTTGAATTTTTTTCCTTGTAGATCTAAGGTTTTTTTACACAAAACTGGGTTTGGTACACATATTTAGGGTTTTTTTTCGAACTTCTTCTTCTTCTTCTTCTTCTTGTCTGATTTTACTGTAATAAATTCTAGAAATTTTAGGGTTTTACGAATTCACTGCTTCGTTTTGGTAAGAATCGACCGAAAATTCTTACTATAATTTTAGTGATGTGAACACTGTGCTAAGATAATTTCTTACATTGTTTTGATAATTGATGATAATTGGTAAGAATCTGTCATTTTTCTTACTTTGTTTTGTTTGATAAATTGGTAAGAATCTGACATTTTTTCTTACGTTATTTTGGTAATAAAAGAGTATTTAGTGTTTACGAATTGACTGCTTCTTTTTTGTAAGAATCGACCGAAGATTCTTACTATAATTTTAGTGATTCTTACTATAATTCTAGAATTAGGGTTTAGATAATTTCTTACATTGTTCTGGTAATAAAAGGTTGGCGTTTAGGGTTTAAAATTGATGATAATTGGTAAGAATCTGTCTTTTTTCTTATTTTGTTTTGTTTGATAAATTGGTAAGAATCTGCCATTTTTCTTAAGTTATTTTGGTAATAAAAGACAGAGTGGTAAGAATCTGTCATTTTTCTTACTTTATTTTGTTTGATAAATTGGTAAGAATATGACATTTTTTTCTTACGTTATTTTGGTAATAAAAGACTGAGTATTTAGGGTTTAGGTTCTAATGCTTGTGTTTGGTAAGAATCGACCGAGGTTTCTTACTATAATTTTAGTGATGTGAATGTTGTGCTAAAATAATTTCTTACATTGTTTTGGTAATTGATGATAATTGGTAAGAATCTGTTATTATTCTTACTTTGTTTTGTTTGATAAATTGATAAGAATCTGGTATTTTTCTTACATTTTTTGGTAATAAAAGACTGAGTATCTGGTAATTTCTTACTGTTTGATAATGCCTGCATTGATAATGATAGTTAGCGAGAATCTGATAATTTCTTACTATTTTTCAAGTTATTAAGAATTGCATCATTTCATATTGTAGGAATTATTCGGCTGACGACGGCTACGAGATGCGAAAGACGAGAAGATATCAATTTCTTACTATACCTGTAGTTTTTTTCGATAATTTTTTGCTTTTTTTGGTAAGAAAACTAACAATTTTCTTACCAATATGTGTAATTTTTTTTTTTTTTCATTTCTGAAACTAATAATAGAGCCTTAATAAATGATTAAGTTGTTAGAAATGTGATGTAATTTTTTACCAATGTGTGTGATTTTCTTACCATCCTTGTACAATTAAATACTTTTTTTTCATTTTTTCAAGAAATTGGAGAATTTGTCAAATTTGTTACCAAAATTTTCGTAAGAAATTTCTAAAATATTATAAGAAATTATAATATTTCTTACTAAGTTATTTGGTAAAACGTAATGAAAGATAAAATTCCTTACGAAACGAGTAAAAAAAAAGATAAGAAATTGATGATTTCTTACCATGTTATTTGGTAGAAAAAATCAAAATATTATGTGATTCCTTATAGTAAAAAAAAAAAAAAAAAAAAAAAAAAATAGACTTCTGAAATATGAGTGGGAGAATGAAAATTGGAAAAAAAAAAATTAGGCTTGAGGGGCATTTTAGTCCTACACACAAAAAATGGGCAAAATTTGTGTTTTCTTATATTTTGGGCAAAATTTAGTTTTTTATCTTCAAAAGGGACAACATCCTAGTTGCCTCATATTTTTATCTATTTTCCCATTTAACTGTTACTATTGCCCCGATTTAACTTTTTCAGTCCTTTTTTGACTAAATTATTAAATTATATTTTCTTTCAAGTAAAACCAAAATCTTAATAGTTAAAAAGAGAGTCTTAACTTTAAAATGTGATCATCCCATTACATGTTACAGCATACTACAATACTGTAGTCTATTTTCCTCATTTTCTTATTATACTCCCTCAGTCTCATTTTAATGGGACTTTATTTTTTGATACGAAAATTTAGATAGTATAGATTTGTAATGAAGAAATGTAGTTTTTTGAGAGGCATGAGGAAATGTAATTTTATGTATTAAACACGGAATTTTTAAATTGAATTTAATATTTACTTTTAGTATCCAGTTTTATTAAAAATAATAATTTTTAATTTTTAATATTCAATTATTATGATTTTAAAAAAAAAATCAAAATATTTTAAAAGATTTGAATTCATTTTTAAATTTAAATTTTCTATTTTGGACAATAATCCTATTATTTATTTAGAATGAAACAACGAGAAAAAAAGATAATAGCAATAAAGCGGATCATCCCTTACTATTCTAAGATTGTTTATTGTAAAAGTAAAAAATAGAATATCATATGAGGCAAAAATTAATATACCTTTCTAGACATAAAAAATTCAAATTTTACCTCAAATTTAAAAAACCACAAATTATACCCAAATTTCATGTGAGTTTCCAAAACTACCCCTGAATTCAAAAAACTCAAAAAAAAAAAACCACCCCACTTTCAACCCCCATTCTCCCACATTCTGAAACACGCAACCTCTCCCTCATTCCCCCCTCCCCCCCTCCCAACCTCGCAACGGCTCATGTTCCTTCATGAACTTCCTCTCCGGCGACAAACCCTAAGCCTGCTCTGACGACCTCCGTTCGAAGCGCCTCCGTGACGAAGTTCTCGCCGATAATCCGTCTGGCGTTCAAGCTGAAATTCCAGGGCAGCCAAAAAGAAAGAAGTAGAAGAGGAAGACGCCGGGTCCGACTGAAAACCCTAGCCCCTCAATCCGAATATTTATGATGCAATTGACTATTAGGCTTTGTTCTCCTCGAAAAGACGAAGAGCTGAAGGGGTGGTTAGCTCATATTGGTGGAGAAACAAGGGAGAAACACGCCGGAAAAGATGAAGCTGCCGGAAAATAGCGAGTTGTACGGTAAGAAAAGATAAGAAATAGTAAGAAATCAAATAATAGGTAAGAAATCGCAAGTTATACAACCAGTGGTAAGAAACAAGGTCAATTCTGATCACATAAAGTTTGCAATAAAAATTGACACTTCTTACGTGATTGGGACGATTCCAGAACTACATCTTAAAAACAATGACAAAACTTACTTCATAAATTCCTGCAATAAGAATCGATATTATTCTTACAAAATCTACTAAGGACAATGATAAATCTTACCACATAGAGAAAAATAATTTTGTAGCTCCTTACAATAAAAAAAAATGGTGGGCATATTTTTTGTGTAAGAAATGATCCAATTCTTGCGATCAATGTGTAAGAATTGATATATTTTTATACAACTTTCTAATTTAAGTTGTACGGTTAGAATGGTATGAAAGGGCAAGAATTGATACTTTTTCTATCTCGATTAACATACGATGGACATATTTTTTTGTGTATGATTATGTAAAAAAGGATCTAATTCTTACGATGTATATGTAAGAATTGATACATTAGATTAATATTGAATAAACGGCGGACATATTTTTTGTGTATGATTATGTAAGAAATGATCAAATTCTTGCGATCTATATGTCAAAAATTGATACATTTATATCTAGATTAACATTAAAAAAACGGTTAACAAATTTTTTGTGTGTGAATGTGTAAGAAGTGACCCAATTCTTGTGATCTATTTGTAAGAATTGATACATTTCGATCTAGATTAACACCGAAGAAACAATTGACATTTTTTTGTGTATGCATGTGTAAGAAATGATCAAATTCTTGTGATCTATATGTAATAATTGGTACATTTTTATTTAGATTTACATCGAAGAAAACAATTGGCATATTTTTGTGTATGATTATGTAATTAATGATCCAATTCTTGCGATCTATATATAAGAATTGACATTGTTTCTTACCACTCGTACACAACTCGCGATTTGAGCATTTTTTTTTGTTGTGTATTATGGAATTTGATGCTATGGTTTAATTGATGGTAAGAATGACATCAATTCGTACTTATATATAGTAAGAACTGCATCAATCCGTACTTATAGATGAGACAAATTTGCATGTTTTTTTTTTACCTCAATACTATTTTTGTATGCATTAAGATTTGTCATTGTTTTCTAAAGTTGTAATTATATAACTATACCTATGAGTGGTATAATTTTTTTACGAAATACTTATGTATTGAGTATTGAGTGGTATATGATAAATATAATATCAACTCATACATATGATGTACCACATAAAAAAATATATACAAAACGTGGTAAGAATTGCATCAATTCATACATATATAAGGTAAGAATTGTATTATTTCCTACTTATAAAAGGTAAGAATTGCATCATTTCTTATCTAGTTATATAACAAAATAATTTATGGTTGTACGATTCATATATACATGTACTCATACATTTTTCATCAAGTTATTCAAGCTGTGTTTAGGTTGCAGTGGACATAGCGAAGACGTTTCTAGCGGGAGCATCAATTTCCTTGTTTTCTTCATCATCTTCACCCCTCGATCTTCCGGTAAGGTATTGAGCACTACATTCAACGTCTCACGCAATGCAGTAGATTGTATTTTTCTTATTTCCAAGTAACATTTGCACACAATTTAAAAATAATGGCAAGAATATCAAATTTTCGAAGACATTTCTGACCAACAACTACAATAAGAATAAATATAAAAAAACACAACAATTATTACCATATATTGGTCAGAATAATCAATTCTTACCGACCAAATATGCTAATAATCAACTCTTACCAACATAATAAGAATCATCAATTCTAACCAACACATTTGTCAGAAACATAAATATTCTTACTAATGTGAGCAAGAATTTCAATAATCATCAATTCTTACGACACGTTGTAGTTATTTCAGCAGTAACCCAGCTTAAAAAAACATTTTATTAGAAAAAGAACTATTAATTCTTACACATACATGCTATTATTTCATTACAAAAAAAAAAAAAAAAGTGTTCCCTAATTTAAACACTCAACCCTACATAGCATATCAAGTCAAAAATCGAGCAACTCATCAAATTAATCAAACGATTATTGTAAGAATCACCAATTTTTTGTATTAGTATAAGAAGAGTATCCGCCTAAACTCACACAATGGTAAGAATATATGATAATTCTTATAGTAAACTTATCAATAATCAACAATTTTTACCATATTAATCAACCACCTAGAATTCTTACAAATTCTTACCACTCACCTCAACTTTTGCAAACTTATCTTAATTTTTTGAAAGACAATTGATTTCTTACCAAATAGAAGCACATCAACTAATTATTGTAAGAATTACCCGATTTTCTTACCCATGCTTCAACAAATCCACCCAAACAATATGCATTGCCAAAAAGGGAATAAAAATCCTCTGCTCCTCTAAATTCCCTATTTTCATCTTCAATTCTGCATAAATCAGATGAGGAATTATCTATCTTCACAATTGGCATCATCAATTCTATCAAGAAAAAACACCACACTCTCAAGCAATAGAAATCTTAAAAAATAAAGAACTAAAAAAAAATAAAAAATAAAAATCCCAAATGAGAAGACGTAAGCAACTGATAAATGTAAATCATAAAAAATGCTTATACCCTAAAAAAGTTCTGGTTACACCTCAATTGCTTCTCCCTCCCTTGTTTACTCCTCCATTAATGGTGTTTCCCGCCGCCGCAGCCAGCCCCTTCAACTCCGCCAGGATAGTGTAGCTCTTCCTTGCCAACAAACCATTGATCTTGACGAAAAGGACAACGACGGGAATGAAGAGCTCGCCGTTGATGCCCGCTGCATCGATGTCCGTGTCCAGGAGGGCCGCCGGATCTGTACGACATCCTCCTCACCTACTCCGTTGACGTCGTCTTCTCCAACAAAATGGATGAAAGCGCAGTCGGCGGCGGAGCCGCATCAACGGCAAAATCCGGCGCCGGAGAAGGGGAACTCAAGAGAGAGGGAGGAGCGGCTAAGAGAGAGAGAAAGAATGGGGGAGAGAGAGAGAATCTGAAATTAAGGAATGAGCTGCTGAGAGAGAAAGAAAATAAAGTAGGGTTTTGGAGATAAGAGGGTATTTTGGGGACATCACATGAAAGTTGGGTAGATATTGTGTTTTTTTAAGTTTGTGTTAAAATTTGTTTTTGTTAACTCTAAGAGGGCATATGGGGGTATTTCCTCATATGATTATATATATACTGTAGGATTTATCAACCTATTTAATGATTTAATAATTTCTGGTGCTTTGGCAGGTTCTTGTATCTCTGGTGGGCGATTGCAGGCGGAGGCATGGCCTCTGGAAGGAGGAATGGTGGTGTGTGTTACTGTTGGCTGAGCTGAGTTGCAGCCAAGAAGCATAAGATGGATTTGGTTGACAAGTTTGATCTTTATATGAAATTGATTTGGGCATCTACATTTTATCAGTAGGAGTAGGAAATGTGAGAAGGTGGAGCTGATGAGAATTGATTAGATGGAGGAGGAGTTGGTACAAAAACAAAAAAGATAGGGCCTTTAAAGATTGTTACAACTCCAAGAAATGGTTTAGTAGTTGATATTGTCTCATAGGAGTACTACATTTGAATAAAATTGAATTCAAAACTACAAGTGGAAGTGGAAGAAATCTATATGTGTTGGCCTTGCAACCAACGAGTGAAGAAATGTAAAGACTCTCGAGGCTTGTACTCAGGTACAGTATGTCCAGCCCCCTGCAATAATTCTCATTTGCCATTGCCATTGCCATTCCAAGAATTAATTAATCAATTAATTAATTAAGAGATTGTTGAAATAGTAACTGTTTGAAGGGCATGCCTCATCATCATCATCATACCTTAACAGTGAGGAAAGTGAAGTTATTAGCATACTCCTGTAAATATCTGCAACACAGAGACAGAATGATCGCTTAATTAAGAGTAGATTAATTAAAGAATAGAATTATATTGATGAAAAGAATTGAGTCCAAGAAAGAATGTAGGGTAGGGTAGGGTACCCTGCGATTTGGCCATTAGATCTCCAAGGCCTCCACTCATCAAGTATGTGATATCCCAGTGAGTGAGTCCATGCTTGAGTTCCAGTGAACGGAACACACATATCATGGTCCCCACTGTAAATCAAAGCCCTGTACCCACTCGATGTCAGCTTCCTGTGATACTCAATCATACTCCCTGCATCATGACTGTACCTCAATTCTACACACAGGCTCCACTTCCCACTCTCCTCATTAGCATGGATCGCCTTCCTAACTCCTTTATCATTCAACCATTTAGTTGCCTGCACATCATCCTGCATGCACAGACTTAACCCATATATATATATAACAAGCTAGTATAGAATTATTGTATACTACATCCCCCAAATATCAATATAATATACTTTGATGAGTCTTACGTACCATGCATGGTACTGTGACCTCCCTCATTAGTTGAGGCCACAAAGGGATAATTCCATCCGCAACCGGTGCACGAAACGGCCAAGCACGCCCGAATATCCTCTTTCTCACTGCTAGAGGCCTCTCCGTCATACCAAGCTGCTTGAAGCTCTCTGGTATGGGTATGGGTATGGGTATGGTGCTGCTCTCATTTACATTTACATTTACATTAACATGATCATCTTTATCTTTGTGGAAGCATGGCTCCAGAATGTCATAATTGTTCAGACCATCTAAAACCTATAGATAGAAATACTATAACTGTCCTTTCATGCATTATAATAAACGACAAGTAGGAGGAGTATATCATTATCATATATATCAAGATTCTTACAGTGTCAATCTTGTAGAGTATCCTTTGGCAGTCGATGTTGAGGGAGTTATGGTAGTTCCCTCTGCAGGCAGCTTCAGCCTCCTGCAATTACACAAACCATAGGCCTAATCTGTTCCAAATTATATACTACTGTACTATGGTTGAAATCGATCACCTTATGCATCATATCAGATATTAGGCCCATTCCATGGGCAAACGGAACAAGCGCGTTTCCATCAAAGTGAGGATCGCAGACCCCGTTTCCAATCATGTATCCCTGCATGCATCAGCATCAGGTCATCTTTCATTACAAACTCCAACTTAAATATATATAGGGGAGGGGACTCAGGGGAGGAGAAAAAATTACAATACCTTGAAGTTAATCTTTGGTTTAGTTCCAGCTTTGGTTCCTGCATGGAAATGATGGTACAGTCGTCTATCTATTAATTTGCTGATTTGATTATAACCATTATAAAATTCTGAGATGTACGTTGATACCATTGACAACAACAGATGCAAGAGTAGGAACATAAATGCCAGCATAAGACTCTCCAGCAATGTAAAATGGATTGGCAGTGAACTCTGGGAATCGCTCAAGCCACTATATATATAGCAGGATAGGAAGAAGACATTCACTCAATATATTGATGACTAATACTGAAATTCTTGTATGAAGACACAAAGGATACCTTGAGAAGGAATAGATGAGTTTCAGCTGCAGTCTGCAAGTCTCCAGTTTCATAATACGATGTATTTGGAGAATACGAAAATCCAACACCGACTGGGGAGTCCAAATAGATGATACTTGCAACCTTACAAGATGAATATATATATATGCTCAAGTCAAAACTTCTTTCTTAACTAGCCATGCTAAATTATTTAATTGAAATCGAAATCGAAATCTCAACCTTAGACCAACTATATGGATTGAGATGCAAAATAGGCAACCCCCCAGTTTTTGATGCTTCAAAGTTGAAAGGCCCTGTCATGTAAAGTTGAGTTGATCGAGAAATCATGCATCATACACGCATGGTTTCTGTTGCTTTTATGTCAATCACATCACACTAACTAATCTATTATCAGATAAAGGAGGTGAAAAGTTTCGAAAAAACTAATCAATCAAATATTTCACTCAACATTAATCTATAGGTAGTATGCTTATTGTGTAATGAAGAAAGTATTTACCATGTTCATAGACAAAGCCATCAAAGCTTGAGCAACCCGGCCCTCCGTTTAGCCACAGAACAAGAGGGTCGTGTGAAGGACTTGTTTCCGACTCTACAAAGTAGTAGAAGAGGTTCTTTGGAGGCTGTCCCTCTAATGTCACATACCTTCAGATGATAAACTTAGATCTCAACAAGTGAAAAATATACAGTACAATTGTACAAATGTGAAGAGAAGGTATACGAAAATGAAAATATTACCCCGAGTAATGTTTTGAAGGGAAGGTCCCTTCAAATCCAGGAAGACTTCTCACAAGAGAAACTTGAGGAGCTGCTTCAACAAAATGCAACTGCAGAAACAAGCACACTAGCATACTCACCAGAAATAGGACTAGTTTGTGCATGGCCATGGTGGCTTTAATTATCTCACCGTGAGTCAGAGAGAGAGAGAGAGAGAGCTGTCTAAGAAGAAATTTTATATTGTTTTATGAAAAGCATCACAGAAAGATAAGACAAAGTTGATTACATCACTGTCACTAGAGCCCACTACTACTTTATATGGGAGTGGAAGAGGATGAGGATCATAATCATGGAGACTTAAAATATTGACCTGACATTAAATAGCATCTTTAATTTTATCAGAAAATAATAATAATAAAAAAAAAGGGGCACTTTTTTTAGACCGGATGTGCAGTGAAAATGTCTCTCGTGATTTTACTTGGAGAAGCTGGAATTGAGTAGGAAGTTGGTTTGTTCGATTTCAGCTGTTGCAAATAGTCAGCATAATACTGTATTAAATTGGTGATGAAGAAGAAGAGTGCATGAGGACGGACAAGATTATTCAATTCCTAACAAGAAGGCAGTTGGATATCTGTGAAAGAATGCAGGCGGGATGATCAAACTGCCTACCATTAATTAATTACCATAGCAGCAGTGCAGCACTAGCAAACAAAATAAGGTTCTTGAAAGTAGAGCGCGCAGCTTGTTTGTTTGTTTAACCATGAAAATGACATGATTGAACTGCCTCCAACCCCTTTATTAGCAAGCAAAGCAAAGATTACCTCGAAATGCATGAGGTGAGCCACCGGAATTTCAGCATGCCATCCTCACTTGTATTAGTATTATTTTTCTTAATCTGATCAGAGGTGATATTCTCTTCCTTCTGTTTTTTCTTGTGATATACAAAATGGAGTTCCATTGCTTTTCTGATGAAGGGTGCAATTACTTTTACCTTAGCTTCATCTCTCTCTCTCTGTGTATGTATATATATATATATGTATGTATGTATAAAATGGAAAAAGGCCTAATATCCCGTAAAAGAAAGAATACTTCAAAAATTCATTTTAAAACTCATCAACGATAAGCGTTGAAACGCGTGCCACACATGCTGAAAAAAGAAGGTCACTAAATGGAAGACGGAGGGAGTATAAATATAGCATGAGTTTAATTAAGCAATGTGTAGATGATACTATTTAGTTTACAATAAAAGGAAAGGAGTGCAGGAAATGGGGTAACGTGGCCACAAGTAAAAAGCAGATATGATAGATTAGCATCTCACACACCTTATCCAAAGAGAGTGAGATTTTTATGTTATGGGCGGCTCAGCCTCACCAACTAAACATCTTCCACCACACCCCATCATATCATCCATAATCCAAATTTCTTGCACAATGGAGAGGGAGAGGGAATTCCTCCTTTACACCCACATAAAATATGACCACAACTTTCCCTCCTAATTCCCCCTCCTCCTCCTCCTCCTCCTCCTCCTCCTCTTCTTCTTCACTCAACCTGAGTTCTTCCTTCATATGCCGTGCATTAAACATATGCCCTCGCACTAGCATCTCCAAGCATGGTCTCAATAAGCCTCAGGCTGCTTCGTTCCGCCGTCTTCATCTATCCCTCCGAGGTTTACTAGTTTGTGTTTATGTAGAAGAAGCTCGTCTGATAATCTTAACTCATTATTCTAGGATTTGAGATCAAGAATACTTATGATTGCAGTTGCAAATGAGAGGGCAGAAGCATCTGCTGAAAGTTCAGAGGCTGACAAGATTGTAGACGACATGGACTTCGGTGAGCTCTGCAATGAGTTCGAGTGCATAAGCAGCCCATTAGTCGAATCCACTGCTAGACAACTTGTGCGTGACATTCTCGAGCTTCGACAAGGCAATCGTGCCCTCGGAAGCTATGCCGTTTCTGTCAAGTACAAGGTAAATTCGGAAATCTCTATGCTACTCCATCATAACACCGGGCCGGCCGGCCTTCTGTAAAGCTTCTAAAAAAATGATTTGCAGGATCCAGTTAGGAGCTTCAGCGGCAGAGACAAGTACAAGAGACAACTGTGGGCAACTGATGCACTTGACAAACCCACTGCGGTAAGAATTTCAGGCATCTCAAGAATGTCTGATGATACATTGTGTCAGAACATGATAAGAAAAAAAGAACAATCTTAAGATGGTGATGTTTTCTGCAGAGTGTGCAGAAGATGGTGATGTTATCAACAAGTCTTCTAAACATCATATGGACTCTTAGAGGGAAGCCCAAGTCTCCCCTTTTCTCTATTGGAGGAGACTTGATTCTCAAAGTGGACTCCAAGTTCACTCTGAACCAGATCAGTGGGCAAGTAGTCGAGCACGAAGAATCTTGGGACCCGTCTCAATCCTCCCTCATTGCTCAGGCATACTTCTGGGCTTCACGGCGCCTCTTTGCCACCATTGAAGCTGGAAAAGATGTTTCTGACTCCATCAAGGACGCGTCTAAACGCATCACAAAGGAGAACAAGAACATCGAAATGTATCCAGATCCTACTGGTGATCCGACCAAGGTAAAACATTGTTTGCTAGTAATCAATGTTTCTGCAAATGCTATAATGTAGATCTCTGACATTTGCAATATAATGTTTCTTGATCCAGTTTTTCCAGAGGGACGACGGCTTTCAGAGAGATTTATACCAAGTTGCTCTGTTTCTTGCTGTAGTGTATTTTGTCGTACAGTTCTTACGTACAACGTTGTAAAGCATACATGAAATTGGAACTCAAGATCACAGTTATGTATATGGTTTGACTTCATCAATAGTTGCATTCTCCAACCTCCATGCTAGTTATGCATACCAAGTGAAATTTATAGTTCTTTTTAGCTATAGTGAACTTCAATTCTTTACCTAGTCATCAATGAATCTTGAGCAAATACAGTATTATAAAGGAAGAAAATGAAAGAATTTTGACCATTTGAGGCAAATTTTTGAAACATTAGTTCAAGAATGCAATACAAAGCCCCCCTAAGAATCAACATTTACTATGGTACAAGAGCAGCATTACTTGTGAAGCTGCTGCTTGTGTATATACTCACTCTATTAGTTTGCTGACAACAGCTATAAACAAAAGGATTGTTATAAAATTTGCCTTTGACAGTCTCAAAGCAAAAGATATATCATGTGAGCCAACATCATATACATTCCCTGTAGCTTCGTCTCTCACTTTGATGCTCGAGGAGCCTGTGATTCACAACAGAAATTATGATCATATGGTGCATTTCATGAAAAATTCACTAGATTGAACTTCAATTATGCTGGTAGAAGATACTAATAAATCACGAACAACTTTGGGTGCAGTACAACATATATCATTTTTAAAGAACAACCACAAGTTCTCAGCCATAACAAACTCACTTATGACTAAGAACTACAGTGAGAAGATTCTTTTTCCTTAAACAGAGGGCTCTCTATGTTCTGGTGCAGAAGCTGACAGAAGAATAATAAGTTGTAGCAAATGTTGGCACACAAATGGTAAATCCCATAAGCTTGTGATTTCTATCAATACTTCAATGTTTTCGCTTAGCATACGAAAATCCATGTTCTTCATTAATTAGTATTAATAGTGTAATGGAAATATGAAACCGGAACTACATACCATGATACCATCTGGAGAAAAAAGCATAAATTGACGATACAAACCAAATTTAATAATTATGCTAAAGTATACTCACAGTTATATTCTGTCCATCCAATGGTCTGATTTTCCAAGTCATACAATACTAGCTTGTCTGATAATACTATATCTGCACACCAAAAAAAAAAAAAAGCAAAAAAGAAAACGATGAGAAGAAGAAGATTGCATCAACAATCTATCATATCATAAATCATTTTCATTTATTTTGTATAAACATATGAAACGAGTTGCAATGCATTAAAAGTTCACCAACTGCAGTGGAAAGGCAAAGTGTGACTTAATCCCATGTGAGTTATAGAACTTTCTCTTAAATAGTACACATGAAAATTACCTCCCAACAAAGTTATTTCCCTTCCATCCTTGGTCTGCATGCCACTATTTTGCCAACCTATACAATACTCATTATTCTGCAAAATTACAATCACGCTATAAGCATTAATTGGATATTGTGATATCTTACACAAACAAGCAGTTGAATAATACAGCAAAATAATTATGTGGGCACGGTACAGTACAGCAGATTCAGGGAAATGTCTCGTCATTATTAAGAGCCTTTCAGAATTTAGTACTATGCAGCATGTGGTTATGGTAACTTGTTGCATATATGAGCACAATTGGCACAACTTTATACCAGAGATATAACCAAGATAAAATTATAGATTAAAGAAATTTGGATCAGATAGAATGTGGATTAATCAGCCTTCTTTTTGTCCTTTTGAAATATTCATAAATCCTCTTGAAGAGGCAAATTAGGTTTAGGCAAAAAATGAAAGGCATAGTTATAGCATTTTTAGAGCATTCAAAGCAAGTATCACTTATGAGTTCACATGTGCCTAACCAAAGTTTGTGAAACTATTATCAGACAAATGGAATTACACTTCAGAAAATCCATTAGTCACTATGTCATACAGATATCATGATGAAGACATTTTTATGATCCCATTAGACCAAAATCATACATATTTTTTTGCTATCTTATTGTGACAAGATATTACATCATAATACCCAACTCTGAAAGTTGCAACAACAGGGAGTTTTTAACCATAGTGGAAGCTTTATTAGATAAAAGTACACCAAATTACTTACACCGATTTTAAAGAGATAATTGCTGGGATGCACTGGCAAAGGGAGAGCGTCCTCAAAATGAAAGTTTACAATTGGAAATCCATCATCAACACTGCAACAAATACATGTAACGGCACATCAGTTTTATCAATACCTGACGTGTTATACTGATTATAATTTTAATTGAACAAGTGCAATATACTTATTAACTCAACATACGATGAAAGTATATAGCATCAAAGAACTAGTACTGTTCATAATTACTAACAGACAGGTCTGTGCGCACACATAAATGCACATAGAAAGTTCTCTTAGTCATGAAACTTACTTCCCACTGAACACAAAACATTTGAACTGTTGCTCAACTATATGAGTTTGGAGATCTGGATGCTGTGCCATCATCTAGTTTCAGTCGAATACACAGACAACAAAGAGAGGGAAGAAGCAAAACAGTTATAATACAGGCTGAGATGAAACAATCAAGAAACTAATCCTATTTAAATTTCTTTTATAAGGATGAAAATATAATTGCATACCTTGTCCAAAAGCTGTTGATAAACCTCAGATGGAAGATATGCCAAGGTTGTACCACTGTCAATTATTGTCCCTCTACTTGATCCCGTGTCAAACAAGTCTGTTGGAAGATTTAAGAATTGACCACCTACCTCAACTGACTTCAGATTCACATTGTAGTGCGGCCTAATTTTATCCAAAATGTAATATGTTTAGAAGACATGTAAAATTACTCTATGAGAGTGTATTTGAAAATCATTTAGAAGTCATTTAAGCAGTGCACATAAAAACCCTCTTTAGTGTGTGAAGTTTATCGACCTATATCTGAATTCTGAAGTTTATGTGAAGTTCACGAGCATCTAAAGGGTTTTCTTGAATGGCCCCTGAATACAATAGGGCGAGCAACTTTTTTTTAGAGGTATAACCTTATATGAGAAGGGAACATAATTGATCCTCAAAACACAACGCTTCCACACTTCTAATACTTTTAGATGTCACTAAACAGTAAACACATCTCTTAAATTTCAGTTCCTCCATAAAATGTGCACGCACACACACACAGGAGAGAGGAGCATAACTACTGTTTTACTGATCACTGCAACATTTTAAAGGAAAGAAAAGCATGAGCGCTAGTGTTGAGCTGCATTATAATTCTCACCATACTTTTACTACTTTTGTGTCTACAATAAGGCTTATAAGATTTGATATATAACTACTGGAAATATATGCTTCAGATTCTAGCTAGGATGGAAATTGGACAGGTTTGTACTCGACCTGGAGCAAACCCACTCCATCTCTTTCTCTATCTAAAAGCAAATGGTTGAGGGCACATTTTTACTTCCGAGAACTCTAATTTGTCCAAGACAAAAGGAAAAAAGATAAACAAACAAGTTAATATCACATACTCATTTGGAACCAATGGTGTCCTGTTGACTTTTGGCTGCACTACTTCTCCAACAGCAAATATTCCGCCTCCCTTGTTACCATCTAAGCAATGTGAAAAGATCTTTTTTACCTTTTTGGACGAAGCAAGTTGTGAGAGAATAGATGTATTTGCTTGTCCAAAACCAACTATTCCATCAACAGCCTCGGAAGATGAACCTAGTTCTCCAGATTGTTTGGCTGAGCACCTATCTCAAATCAGATTCATAAGACACAGAAGTGGCACAAGAAATAATTTCTAGTTGAGAAAGCTCAAGCATGTTCTTCTGAGGTCCAACACAGCAGAAGAAGGTGATTACGTGTAAGAGTACATGCGGCAAAACAAGAAGATTTCAAGCGGTTGAAGCAAAACTCCAGAGTGACATAAGATTGACTCAAAGATCAAACATGAATACTCACCCAAATGCTATAGACCCATTCATTGATGAAGTTTGAAGGTTTCCAGTCACTTGGTCAAATCTGAAATTATCCCTGACAAAGTAACCCTCGGTTCTGCTCCCATCTCCATAAGTAACAGAATACTCGCAGTTCATTCCGGATTGGCAATTTGCATTAGGACTGCTGAAGGCAGCGTCACAGAAATCCTGATCACAAGTGATCATCTTTCCAGTGGAGGATGCCGTCAAGTCATACTGCTTTAATTCTATCTGGAGGTTCAAACAATAAACATATAGACCGTAAAGAGGTATATGTTAGATTGTGATAACAGTATACATACAATCTTGAGATTCCATTAGAAAAACATGAAGGGAACCACAAAAGAGAAAAAGGAAAGGACAAAAAAGGAAGAAGAAAGAACGAAGAAAGGAACTTACATGAAGATCACTTTTAGTGGGACACCTGTCGCAATTGTGACAATTCACCCATAAAATATCACTTCCTGTATCTACCTGGACATGATAGTCAACTGGAGGAGACCCAATGGTAATTTTGGTGTAATAGAGCCTGTATCCATGTACCAAATAAACATTAGTTCACAAATACAGAGCTATCTAGTGCTGAAACCAAGACAATCATTAGCATTTTCAATTTTGGTGATACAGCAAACACGGCACATAGTGCTCAAACCAAAACAATCACTAACATTACCAATTTGTATGACCACTACAACTTGTAGCCTTGAATATAGATTAATAAAAGAGTGTTACCATCAATATATACAATCAAGAAGTACAGTTGTGTTCCACGGTCAGAAGATGACGCAGCCTAGAGAAATATTTGACTCGGATCTTAATTTAACAACACTCAACATCAAGTAAGATCCTAATTACTGGGATGATGTTTAGATGATTATGTTCTGTTTAATTGAGATTCTTTTTACTAACATTAGTGGCAGGAAGAATCAAGTTTGAATGCAGAATTCTTTGCTTGTCTTAGTGGCATTTCAAGCTGGCATATCATGAAATTCTCACTCTTCGAATACTAAAGTGACACTTCAAAGGCTGTGAGGTCTTAACTTGAATAGGCTAGCTAATATATGTCCCTGCAGTATATCACTTCTTGCTTCACTATCCCTATACATGACTTAAGTCAACCTCACGTTTTGGCACAACATCATGAACCTATGGTCATCCTGTCCCTGAATATCTAAAAAGGTATAGAATCGAAAGCTTGCTTAGAACAATCAAATTTACTTAATCTGGTTGAGGAAGAAGAGCTTGAATTCAAGAAGATATTCCATCAAACTATCAATTATGAGAATATCCAGTCACGATAAGGGAGTCATGGTAGAAGATGCAAATGGATGCAAGCCATAATTTTGCCTTCAAGAAGATAAACAGTACGCTCAATTCTGCGAGACAGCATCATCTACCATAGTTGAATACAACAAGATTCGACTGAGCTAATAGAAGTTTCTTACTTCAGTTGACACATTCATTTTTCCTACACTTACATTGCAACATCAACATATGGGAAACATCCTCTTGATTTAGAAACAAAACATGCAAACAAACGGTTTTACAACTAACAAAAGATGATGACTTGAAAAACTATACATATGGAGCGGAGCATCAAGTCAATCCTTACTTCCCATGGGTTCAATAACACATTCTACACCTGTAATAAGGCCTTATAATTGAATATATATCAACAAGATTCAATTTTCAAAATTATAATAATCACATGAAACACAGAAGAAACAGATCAAACGAAGAATGAGTATGAGACATACGCAGCGCTAGTGGGCGAACCATCGCCGCCTAACTGGAAATCGATGGCGGAAAGCATTCTGCCGTGGCGGCGCGAGTCGTGAGCTCTCAGAGCTGACAACGCCGCCTTCCCCTGGCCGCGGCGGCCACCATACTTGTGATGAACTTCGAACACCAAATTGGCCATCGCCACACACATCAGCTCAGCCAAAATCATGAAAACCCAAAACAAAAGCAAGCGCCTTTTCCCGGAATCCATTAGCACCGCCGCAACGCCAAGAAAAAATTGAAGAAGAATTTGAAAAAGAGTGTATGAATGAATCGGAATCTGGGAAGAAGACAAAGGTTTGGCGGTCAAATAAATGTGTAAGGGAGGCGGAAAAAAAACGTGGAGAGCGAGGAATGGGAAAAGCAAGGAGAGAGGGAGAAAAAGGATGAGGTTTGATTTGGTAAATTTGAATGATATCAGGGGTGGGTGGGTAGAAATCCTTTGGACTCAAAGACAGGTTCCTTTCCTTTCATACAAGAAAGAAAAGAGAAGAGAAGAGAAGAGAAGAGTATTTCTCTCTCTAGCTGAGGCTGAGCTGCCTTCCGCGAAAGAATTCCGCGAAAGAAAGACAAGTGAGGTCGTGATCAAAGTCTCCTCATTCTAATTTCAACTTCGGACTCACATTCTTTCTTTCTTTCTTGTTTGTGTCAGAACAGAACAGAACAGAACACAGCTCTCTCTTGAAATTCTCACCCCCCCCATCCATCTGGCCATCCCATCCCATCTTTTCTTAGTAATTCCTAAGTACAACTTAGATTCTTATAACTCCCAACTCCAACTGTGCCATAATTCTTTCTGTTTCTGTCCCCTCCATAAAAATTAAAAAGACCAACTCCAGGGTATTCTATACGGCCGGCGCAGTGCATACTGAAAGGGTAATATTAACTTTTACAAGAAAGTCACAATAAATTAAATATTAACATTAATAATGACTTACCAATCCAATGTTGAAGTCATAAAATAAAGTCTTGCCCCCACTTGGGACTCTGGAAAACTTTAATATTAGAGTTGAATAGATCAGCAATGAAAAGAACTTTGCTATTTGGATTTTCCAGCATTTATTATTAATTCTGGCATGGAATTAAATTATTATCTTATAAATGCATTAAATCTCTAAATCTTGATTGTACACAATATATATATATATATTTAGTTAGCCATTCATCTATATATACATAGTAGTAGTATATTCTTTAACATACGATACGAATGAAATAGGAAATTGCTTCATCATTAAACATATCATGAGCTTGGTTTGGTTTGGATTCATAACAAATATTGCTGATGTTGACAGCTGAACTGAATACACTCCAATAAATGATGCTAATATAAATAAATAAAAGAAAGGCAACGCCTTACAGACTGAAGAACAAACCATGTGTTGATAATTTAAGGAAATGCCGATTGCTATATTAGATTTCTTAAGGAATGGAATACTACTATAAAGTAATAAATGACATGCATTCTATTTTGGGGAACCTTACAGAATTTTCAAACTATATTTTTTTTTTCTTTTTTCTTTTTTTTTTTTAAAAACAAATGTACGCAAGCTATTAATCTAAAAATAATACAAAAACGATATTTCCAGCTCCAGCTGAGCGCAGGCTATCGTGGAACTAAAGAAAACACAAAAGAAGTCACAAATTCCATTTCTTCTTGTAGCTGCTGTTGTTGTTGTTCACATGGAACTAAAAAAGAAGAAAGGAAAGAGTTGTGATGTGCGCAACGTACAGTTGAAGAATTAATTAATGCAGTAGTAAGGCATATATGTGATGTGAGGATTACCTGAGGCCGAGTGTGTGGATGGCAGCTAATAACAAAATGTTTCTAACGGAAATCCACTGCCACTGCACACTCAAAGGCAAAGGCAAAGGCGAAGGCAAAGCCGCAGATATATCATGTGATCCAACTCCATAAATATTCCCACTTGCTTCATCTCTCACTCTGATGCTGCTTGATGAACCTTCAAGCTCAACCACCCACTTTTCCATTAATTAACAGTTTAACACAATCACAATCTTCTACATAAGTAGCAGTTAAACAAACTCACGTACAGTTGTATTCCCTCCATCCAATGCTCTGATTTTCCAGGTCATACACTACGAGCTTGTCGAATAATACTATATCTGCAATTTCAATCAATCTTCATTACTTCATTAGCAGTAGCACTCACATAGAGTTGAGTATTAATTTCTACACCTATGATCTATGTCATCATGTGAATTAATTTGCAGAGCTGCTTGAAAATAAATACAGTACCTCCCAACAAAATTGTCTCCCTTTCATCACTTGGCAGAGTCTTACTGTTTTGCCAACCTATACAATATTCATTTTCCTGCAAATTCACACTTACAACATATGTAACCATTACTTGGATATATGTTCGACATTATTTACAACCACAAACAAAACAATTACGCTAAACTCCTTTTCCTTCTAGGAAAACATCTTTCAATCCAATCAAATGACTTACAACGTATTTAAAGAGATAATTGTGGGGATGAACTGGCAAAACCAGAGAGTCCTCGAAATGAAAATCTACCATCGGAAATCCATCATCAACACTGCAACAAATACATGGCATCAATAACCTTTTATATATTTTGCATAATTGTGTTGTGTGAACTATAGGAACAGATAGCTAGGCCTAGGCCTGTACATACACACACACACACGAACGATCATATAAAATTCTTCCATACTTGTGAAACAACTTACTTTCCACTGTACACAAAGCATTCGAACCCTTGCTTTATACGAGTCTGCAGATCTGGATGTCCCAACATCATCTACTTACAGATGAATACATAGACAAAGAATCAGGGAGTCCAGGAGAAGCAAAACAGTTATAAATGCAAGCTGTACTGAAAACAATGAAGACTACCACGCTATTTAGATTTCAGATTATATTTGCATACCTTGTCAAAAAGCTGATGATAAACATCAGATGGAAGAAAGGCCAATGTTGCACCACTGTCAATTATAGTCCTTCTACTTGTTCCCATCTCAGACAAGTTAGTCGAAAGGTTTAATAATTGGCCACCTACCTCAACTGACTTGAGATTCACATTATAATGTCGCCTAAGATAGTCCAAATGTAACACATTTTAATCAAAAAAATAAATAAATAAATTATACAAGAGTTTATGAGAAAAGAATTTAGAACGCGCTTGAATACCCTCTTAAGTAGGCTCTAAATCATTTCAGAAGAACAGGAGGACAGGGAAGCGTATGAAATGTAAGTAGTAAAGTTTTGATTCTTAAGAAATGATACCACAATGTAATGCGTCCTCAGTCGGACACAATACATTTTTACAACTCGTGTACCCCACAACATTAACACGTCCTACCTTTTCCCCACATACCTTATACTACCTCCATCTCAACTAATTAGGGACATTTACTGTAGATCCAAGAACCAAGAGAGTGGGGAATATGTGGCTGTAATTAATTCTGAGGAGAGAGAGTTAATTGTTGCAAAGTATTCTTTGCCATTTTAGGAAATGTGTCTAATTGTTGAGACGGACCAAAACGGAATACGTGTCTAATTAAATGAGATGGAGGTAGTACCATTTAAGGTATATACAGTCATGTTCATCTACCTATATTTAAAGTTCAGGTGATGTTGGCAAGCATTTTTAAGATGTTCTCAAATGGCCCCTACATGAAACATAACGTGAATACGGGGATAACGCTTGGCCACCAGAAAACAAGGCATACAATTATTACTATCATGCCTCATAAAATGATACTAGTATTTGTTTTTGTAAGAAATTAGTTGTCATCAAATCTATGAAGCTGGTGTGAAGGCTATATTATAATGAGCTCATGTTACAAAAGCAATCTAGAATGAACTCAAGCATCAAGTGTCCAAATTATGAATATGAAGTTCCAATCTTCAAGTGTCTGTGGTGGTGGGAGTACCTTAATTAAATGTGAGATTCCTAGTTATATGGTATGATGCAGAATCCAAGATCAGAAGTAAGAGCTTAATAAAAGGGTTTAACAGATAACGAATACTACTGAAAAAGCAAATGGAACGCCGCGGACATAGGAAAATGGCAAGTAGAACACTTTTGTCCAAGATAAAAGGAGGGGAAAGAGAGAGAAACAAACAAAAAGTTGAGTTTGACATCAATCACATACTCATTTGGAACCAGTGGTGTTCTATTGACTTTTGGATCCACTACTTCTCCAACAGCAAAAATACCACCTCCCTTGTTTCCATCTAAGCAATGGGAGAAGACCTTTTTCACCTTCCCAGAGGAAGCAAGTTGTGAAAGAATGGATGCATTTCCTCGTCCAAAACCAACTATTCCATCAACAGACATAGAAGAATCTCCAGATATTGAGCACCTATAATTTCACCCCAATTTTCCAATTTATTAATGATAGGTTGGAAAGATTCATGTGAGTAGTTCATTCATAGAAGAAGTCCAGGACAGGACAGACAAAAAAAGACCAAACATGAATGAATACTTACCCAAATGCTATGGAAGTATTGATTGTTGAGGTTTGAAGGTTTCCAGTGAGTTGGTCAAAACTAAAAGTATCTGTGACAAAGTGTCCCCCAGTTTTGGTCTCATCTGCGTAAGTAAGAGAATATTGGCATTGCCTTCCAGCTTGGCAATCTGTATTTGGGCTGCTGAAGGCAGCATCACAAAAATCCTCATCACAACTCATCACTCTTCCGGTGGAGGAGGCTGTCAAGTCATACCGCTTTAATTTTATCTGGATCATCATTCAAACATAAGCAAACACATAGCAATCCATCCTTTAGAAGAAATTGCTAAAGGAAAGAGGTGAATGTTGGATCCCAAAAGCAGTATAAGTATCTCACAATCTTGAGATTTCATTTCAAAAATTAATGGGAAGAACAACAAAAAAACAGAAATGGATGAAGAAAGAAGAAAGGAACCTACACCAAGATCACTTTTTGTAGGAGGGGGACAACCTTGACAGTCGTGACAATTCACCCATAAAAAATCACTTCCTGTATCTACCTGGACATGATAGTGTACTGGAGGAGTCCCAATAGCAATTTTGGTGTAATAGAGCCTAATCATTGACATACATTGAGATTCACAGAGTTTCTTTTTTTATAAAAAAAATGCCATATATTCTACACACAAAATCAGATGATGAATGAGTGTGAATTTGACATACGATGCTTTAGTGGGCAAACCATGACCGCCTAACTGAAAATCAATGGCCTCGAGTATTCTGCCGCGGCGCTGCAAGTCGTGCTCCCTTATCGCTCCCAACACCGCCTCTCTCTCTCCCCCGCCGCCGCCACCATACTTGTGATGAACTTCAAACACTAAATGGCCCATCACAGCACACTCCAGCTGTGCCAAAATCAAGAAAAGCGACCACATATTCCCGGAATACATTGCCACCGATTTTTGAAAATGGAAACATATTCAGACAACCTATATAATGTATGAACGAATCAGAATCTCGGAAGAAGACAGAGTTTGGTTGGTGATTAAAAAAAAATTAAACGTGGAGGCGGGCTGAAGAAGGAAAAAAAAAAAAAAAAACGAGAAGGCGGGCTGAAGGGAAAAGGCTTTCTCTCGTTTTGATTTCTCACTGCACTCTACACTATCATTCTTTTACTCTGCTTTCAAACGAAACGTCTACTTTAATTTAAAATGCAACCCGTGTGCTGTGCTGTGCTGTGAGTGTGTGTCAAAAAAATTACTCCTAATTCTAGCAAATCATATGATCGATGGGTGGAAGGTAGAAGGCATAACTTTAAAGCTCAAATTTTTATAAATATTTCGTTAAATAAATTCCATATCTCATCGTCCATTAGGCGGCCCCCAACGCCGATCCTAAAATGTGGGATCTCTCCCATTTTCCGGTGGGAGAGATCCCGAGATGGGATATCTTCGGGATCTATCCTCTTTTTTTATTTTTATTTTTTCATTTTTTTTTAATTTCTTAAATCTTTTCTATTTTAATTAATATTTCAATTTATTAAACTTAACTATAAACCAAAATATTTAAAACTAATTTTATTTATTATATTGAAATACTAGTAGACATTACATAAAATTAAAAATACGCTAAAGTTAAAGAACTAGGCATTACATAAAATTAAAAAACATCCAAATTTAAATTAAACTCTTCAACGTCGCCAAGATTTGAAGATGTTCCTCTAAATCTTCGGGCAACATGTTGTTCGTATCCTTGTCCTTCACCTTGAGATAAGTCTTGATTGCTTTGGTTTTTTCGTAGTTAGATCTGTTCTTTGCCCACTCGGTGAAGGTTTGATTCGCTTCGGTCGTTGTTTGGACAAAATTGACGATATTTTCCTCGGAAAAGCCTGGTAGTGGAACACTTGCAGTAGCATTCCCCTTTCCTCTAGTTGCGTCCTTTCTAATTGGCCGTTCACGGCTGAAGAATGGGGCATCATCCTCGGATCGACTAGAGTTGGACGATTCATCAAGGCCCTTTTGTCGCTTATCAGAGCCGACGCCTTGAAATTTGAGAAGCTCGTGCAAGATCTTCCAAGCATCCTTCAGAACGAAGTATTGCTTGTTGTTCTTCTTGTAGTACAACTTATTTGCAGCGTCGTCGATGTCCTTGCTGCACGAACCGTTTGGCCATTCTTGCTTGACTTGAAGGTAGAAGCCGTTGAATTGTGCCACCTTTGCTTGAGCTCTTCCGAAATGCAATTTCAGCTGAACGTGGTCCCGGTCGATCGCGTCCTTTGGCTTATGTTGCTTGTTGTAGAGTTGCTCGATGCGCCTCCAAAATTGGACGCCCGTTTGGTCGGTCCCCTTCCTCGGGTCTTGAGACACGGCCGACCAACAGAACGTGATCGCAACCGTTTCTTCCGGAGAGTAAGGGACAGGTGGCCTGTTGGTGGGTGCCGTCGTCAGAGGCATCTTGGTTGGCCTTCGGCTTTGGCTTCACCTTGGTTTTCGCTTTCGCCTTTCCCTTTCCTTTCGACGGTGATGGAGCGGGGACGTTGGACACACTCTCGAATGAGGAGGAGAGATTCATCGACTCCAAGCCTTGCGTTGCAAAACGTTGACTATCGGGCGGAGAGGGTCGATAGGTGGGGCGTTAGGGTATGCACCAAAACCGAGTGTCGGCGGCGGAGTGGGAGCTTCGTCCGGGATCGGTGGCGGCGGCGCTCCGTAGTTGCTGGCATAATTCTCATACCAAGCGTTGAACTCGTTCTCCATCGGATCCGATATTTTATTTTTTTTGCTTGAATGATTTAACAAATAAGAAAAATATGTGGAGAAATAAGCAAGAAATGGAATGAAATAGGGTGAAAAAGAAGAATAAATGGGGATGAATTTATAGGAGGGGAAGGGGAAATAGACGTTAGTTCTCCAACAGCTATCCCCGAGCGATCCCGGTGCGTTGGGGGCCACCTTAGGATTGCAAACAAATCTAAATCGAATATCACAGTATTCGATTTGTATTTGTCAAATTATTTTCGAATTCGAATTGAACTCGAATATTATGCGAATATGAAAATCCGATTTGAATTTAAATTTTCGAATAGTTTAACGAATCCGAATCGATTCTCGAATAGTTTGATGATTCTATCAAGTATCAAACAATAATTTTTAAAAGTTTGATACAAAATCATCCATTAGGGTTGCAAACGAATCGAATCGATTATCACAGTATTCGATTTGTATTTGTCAAATTATTTTCGAATTCGAATCGAACTCGAATATTATGCGAATATGAAAATCCGATTTGAATTTGAATAGTTTAACGAATCCAAATCGATTCTCGAATAGTTTGACGATTCTATCAGGTATCAAATACTCCCTCCGCCCCGCCGAAATGGCCTTATTTTCCTTTTTGGGTCGTCCCACCGAAATGGTCTTGTTTCCTAAAAAGAAAATAATCAGTGAATTAAAAAAATTAATTAATGAATAAAAAAATTAATTAGTGACTTTGTTTTCCTTGAAATAATTATTTAATATTAAATATATTTATAAAAAAATTAAAACTTTAATTATCAAACACATTTTACGAATTAAACACTCCCTCCTTAAATCCCGTGTCGAAAAGAAATCAAGCTATTTCGACGGGACGGAGGGAGTAATAATTTTTAAAAGTTTGATACAAAAATAACCTGTATTCGAAATTATTTAATCAGATGATATTGTTTAACATAAGTTGTGTGTGTACGAAAAGGAAGTAGAGGGGGAGGGAGAGAGACAAAAGAAAACAGTGTGAGGCAATATCCAATATCGATCAAAAGATGTACGGAGTATAATAGTGTTCCGACAAATTAAGATTTACATAAATAAATTTGCAACATGAGAGGTAAATTATATATATAAATAAAATATTCACGAATATCGAATCGAATACTAGAAGTTTTGTATTTATATTTGATAACTAATCGAATAAAAAAAAATATTTGTACTCGAATTCAAATATAAAAATTTCAAATACAAATACCACAATTCGAATACGAATTGCGAACCGAACAAAAAAAAAGTTTGATTTGTTTGCATCCCTGTCGTCCATCCATTCAATATAGAAATTCAGAATAATTTTCCTTGAGACATGCTTGAAACGGATTGAATCTTTGAGATGGGACCTGTTCTTTATTTTGACAAAAAAGAAGAGAGTAAAATAAATAAATACTGACTAAAAAGTACTACCTTCATCCCATATACTTAGTCCACTTTACTATTTGGCACGTATTTCTACCGAAACCTAGTACGGGTTTTAAAATATAATTTTGTAGTATCGTTTTTTTTACGGGATACTATGACACTCATAGTATCCCGTAAAAAAAACGATACTATAAAATTATATCTTAAAACCCGTACTAGATTTCGGTGGAAATACGTGCATAAAACAAAGTGGACAAAGTATATGGGATGGAGATAGTAAGAATTACGATACATGTAAAATACGGAGTAGTATAATCGTAGATGTGGATAAAGCCATCCTAGACTAGTCCTAGTAGGTGGATTGGGCTTATATAGCCTTGTGCTAAATTTTTATTCAATAGAAAATCAACATCGCAGCGGCAGCGCCGTGTTTCTTCTTATTTCTTCACCCTTGTCATGATATCCTCTCGATTAACATCGTTTCATTTTACTTAATAGTCTGCCGTCACTCAGTTCCTCTCTCACTCGCTTCCCTTTGGAGTGTTACAGGCAATGGAAGTTGGCGCTTTTGGCCGTCGCCGTTTCTTGCTCAAGCTGCGTGAGTAATTCTATCGAGCAGGTGGCGGGCGCACCTGCGCTTTCTTGAATCCGAGGAGTCATTTTGGTCAGCACAGATGCTACTCCGTGTGGGTGTGGCACCCAAAACAACCTCTCTTATTCTTTCCCACTTCTTCTGCAAGAACTCAAATTCGCTTCTTTTGCATTCCAGATGCTTCGCTTATTTCCGGCAGTGGCACTGCCGTACTCCTTCATTGAAGATTATATATAATGCTAGAAACCAGCCTAAGTCCCCTATTTCCATGGAAAGAAAAGCAAGACATGTCTCCACGGCTTCCGCCGAGGCACTCCTCCGAAATTCGTCGGATTCGGGTAGCCGAAGATCCGCAAAGAAGGCGCGTAGGGAGGCCCCAGATATGATTCTACGCGTGAAACTCGATCAATGCTCCAAAAATGGTGACTTGGCCGAGGCCCTTCGTCTCTACGAGGAGGCTAGAGCCAATAGTGTTCAGCTCAATGCGCATCATTACAATGTGCTGCTCTACTTGTGCTCCTCGAATTCTGAAGATAATCCTGAGAGTTTGGCTAAAGGATTTCAGATTTTTAAGCAAATGGGAGTTGATGGGGTGGCCCCCAATGAGGCAACATTCACAAACATCTCGAGGTTGGCAGCTTCAAAGGAGGATCCAGAATTGGCTTTCAGTCTAGTTAAGCAGATGAAGGATCATGGAATTGCTCCCAAGTTGAGGTCGTATGGGCCCGCATTGTTCGGGTTCTGTAAGAAGGGGATGGCAGATAAGGCTTATGAGGTAGATTTCCATATGATGAACAGTGGGATATCTGCTGAGGAGACTGAGCTCTCTGCACTCCTCAGGGTTAGCTCTGAAGTCGAGAGAGAGGGAAAAGTGTATGAAATGATGCATAGGTTGAGGACAGCAGTGAGGCAGGTATCTGAGGAGACTGCAGCTACAATGGAGAACTGGTTTACTTCAAGAAAGGCTGCTGAAGTTGGAGCTGAGAAATGGGATGTAGGGAGGGTTAAGAAAGGGTTTTTGGAAGGAGGTGGTGGATGGCATGGCCAGGGATGGTTGGGGAAGGGTAGTTGGAGAGTGGTGAGGACTAAGATGAATGAGGCTGGGATATGCCAATCTTGCGGAGAGAAGTTGGTATGTATAGATATTGATCCAGAGGAGACGGAGAATTTTGCGAAATCTCTGGCTAAATTAGCCTCTGAAAGAGAAGTTAAGACCAATTTTGTACAATTTCAGGTATAAATGAAGCTGGCTTTGTTTTCTTGCTTTGAAGTTCCTCTGCTTTCAAATAACTAATAGTATTTTGTCTTGCTGAAAGTCTGAAACTTTATTTGTTAATCTTATTTGTACCTTTTTCTCTAAGAAAGCATAAATATTTTTTAAAAATAACTGGTTCTCCACTCATAGAGCAAAGATAGTTGATGCATATTTTTTTCAAATATGATGAGACTTTGTGATGCTAAAACTACTGGTTCAGGAGTGGCTTCAACGGAATGGTCCATTTGATGCTGTACTTGATGGTGCAAACTTGGGTCTTACTAATCAACGAGTATTTAATTTTGGTCAGGTAAAAGTCTAAATTTTGAGTGCTTCTTTACCTCTGCTCTCAATGGGAATGAAATAAACTAAGGCAGAAAACTCGTATTGTTGAATGATTATTTGTGTCCTATTAATTACTCATGTTGGTGCTTTGTTTTGAAGATTAAGAGAGTCATGAATCAGATGCGTGATATCAGTCCATCGAAGAAATTGCCCCTTGTTGTTCTACACCGAGGGCGTGTCAATGGTGGTCCTGCTCAGCATCCTAATAACAAGAAATTGTTGGAAAGCTGGAAAAAGGCTGGTGTGCTTTATGCAACACCTCAGGGTTCAAATGATGATTGGTACTTACAAATTACTAGGATCTTTTTTCTCTAGTACCTAGATGCCATCTCCTTCTACTAATCTTGTGACTGCAGTGTCTTTCTATGCCATTAAAATGTTTGGAAAGACCATCTGTGTTTAGTTTCTTTCATATATAAACAGTCATAAGACTTGTTCTGATGTGTTGATGCTACCAACCGAATGTTTTCTCAATCCTATCTTGCAATTGGTGCACAGTCAAAGTATCATTTGGCATATTTCAGTACAGATATTCTTTTTTATCTCCGTAGGTATTGGTTGTATGCTGCTGTCAGTTCAAAGTGTTTGCTTGTGACAAATGATGAGATGAGAGATCACTTGTTCAACCTTCTGGGCAATAGCTTTTTCCCTAGATGGAAAGAGAAGCATCAGGTAGTTGCTCTTCTTTTCTTTTCCTGTTTTCTTATTCTGCTTTATTTCTGTATATATTATGGGATTCGAATACAGAATTAAGAGGGAACGAATTCTTGATATTAACCAACACTCTATTTTAAACAAGATCTGACATTGCATCTCTGCGCATGCAAAGCATAATCGTAGCTTCAAAATGTGCATAACATTGCTGCTTCTTTAGCCTGAGACGAGATCAGTTTCCTTTTAACTTGTTCAAATAGCATGCTTTATCATCTCTAGAGAAAGAAGAGCCTGTGACTTGACATGTAGCTTTATCATCTTTTTTACTATTATATCCTTGGTTTAATTTCTGATGATTTTTTTCAATCTTCTCCATGGATGGCATGGCAGGTTCGATTGAAATGTGGGAATGATGATACGCTGAGCCTGCACATGCCGCCACCATATTCAAACGTTATCCAGGTAAGCTGACCTAATTTTAGTTTTTACTTGGTGTCATCTTAACTAGCATTACATTAACATAAGAATTCAACGATATACGATATCAGGAGTCGGAACAAGGCCCGTGGCATATACCAACCGTTACTGGAGACGATCTTGAGACCCCAAGAGTATGGATTTGCGCCACAAGGCCTACACATACTGCATAGATACCTCTCTGCATCTTTTATCAAATCAAGATTTGATTTTTTTTTCTTCTTCAACCAGCCCATTTTTCTTCAGGATACGATTCAATTCTTGAATTAGTGAGCTATATTACTTGTAACCAAGTTCCAACATTTTGTATCCATTTCGTACAAGCTTGTAACCAATTACACTCATATGTTATGGTCAAGTAATTAATTGTCTACATCTCAACTAATTCTCTTCTTTTAATTCTTGAACTTTTGGCAACTTAACTGTATATACTTATGAAATTCTGCAATAAAATGCACCTTGACAAATGCTGAAAATTTATAGCAGAACTGGAGCTATATTATGTCCTGATATATCAACTGACAAAGTTACAAATAATAGAAGCATCATTGTAGAATCAATATTAACAAAATAACAACTGACGATAAGGAAGTTTATATTACAAGCTAATAATAATAATAATAATAATAATCTAAAGGGACCTTGCATTCTCGATTGCAACAATTAAATCGTCAATTTTGGCTCCTGTTACTTCTTTAACAACCTTGCTATCCTTCATAACCTTGAATGTAGGAACCACCTTAATCCCTAGCTCCTTTGCAAGTGGCTGCAGTCCAAATTCGTCGTCAAAACGCAAAAATGAAAAGGAGCTGAAACATTATTATAAAAGGGAGAAATTGAAGTGTTTCTCACCCTATTTTCTTGGTTGCAGTCCAGCTTCAAGAACACGACATCGTTATATTTTTCAGACAACTGCTGATATTTTGGGGCGATTATCTTACACGGCCCACACCTGCAAATTAAAGTTGAGAATGCATATATAATAATAGTGAGGTCTTTCAGAAAATACAGATGGATCCTTCCTCAATGAAGCCATGAGCTAAGCAAACCAGCAGCCTAAACTTAAGCACAGTATGTATATATAAAATCTACAGCATAACAAATTATCAAAAAATTCAGTCTTTTATTTGGCTGCTTATCATAATCTTCATCTTCTGCAAATCAATACATGTTGATGTTGCAAACTCCAAACTTTAGCACCTATGATATGAAGTGAAGGCTCTCATGCAAATCATATAAATCTATTATAATGAAGATTGGGTTGCCATGACTTTCGTGCAGTGCGGTTATGGGCAAAACACACAATGCATAGTGTCCTCCTCTTACATTAAACATAAAATAAAATAGTATTCCTTCCGTCCCTATTTATTTGTATAAATTTCATTTTCGGTACGTCCCTAAAATATTTGCATTTTCTTTTTTTATAGACATTATGATTATACCACCGCCACTATCATTTTTATCTTTACTCTCTATCATCTATGCTTATTCACCGTTATACAACACTTAACACTTTATTAAAATCTGTGCGGCTATATTTTGTGCAAAAAGATGAGGGACGTACAAGCAATCAGAATTATTTAGGATAACAAAACGATATGTGACAACTTTCCCTCCTCAAATCAAAATTATGGTTGGGGCGAGGCGACATAACAATTCACCTATTTACTCTAACCTCATTCATATATCAAAAGTTGAAAAATTAACGCACTAAAACCACCAAATTTGATTTCAACTCCCAAGATTGCAAATCATCATAATAAAATGCGGACACAATAAAACTCACCACTGAGTGTACATATCAAGAACGACAGTCTTGTCTCCGGCGGCTTTCACGATGGGCCAGAAGGTGTTCATTGTAACCTCCGTCACCTTACCCACCTCCGCCACCGCCTCCACCTCCACCTCCTCCGACGCCGTTACCTCCTCCGCCGAGGCCGCCGTAGCGTCCAAGCTGGCCCTCAATTCTACGCTCAAGGTCAGCCTCCTCTCCTTCCTCTTCATGAGCTGGGTGTAATCACCTCCGAAACAGAGCTGCTTCGCCATAACTCCATGGCACGATGAACTCTGCATCATTGAGGTCCTAGGAACTGCACTGTAAACTTGCAACGCCATTGATGGGTAGGTGTTTTCTGATTTGAAGATACTATAAACGTCCAAAGCGTATGTAAAAAAAAAAAAAAAGAGATGGAAGAGAGAGAGAGAGAGAGAGAGAGAGGGAAGGCTGCTGCTGCTGCTGCTGGAGAGTGAGAAGAAGAGCAGAATGGATTTTATGGGGGAGTGGAGAGGCGATGGGCAACGAAACTGGACCGCTAATTATTTGGATGATGAATGACGAATATGCCCTCAGGATCTCTGTCTTTGTCCGAATATCTTGGGCGTGTTTTGTAATTTAGCCTCTATTTTTGTGGCTGCACTAAAATCCTAATCAGAAATTTGTGAGAATAGATTTGGTGCCACAAAATTAGAGAGGAAAAATCAAAGATGTCATTGCTCTTTTGTTTTACAGTATTTTTTTTTTTGTACAGATCATTGATTGTGATGAAGATATTGAAAATTTGGTGGTATATTTGATGTATTTCTATATTTCGAAAGCACAAGATTTTAAGTGAATAATATACTGTACTAATTAACTTCGAGTTGACTACTTATTTGTCTAGAGCATGAAAAGCCTCCACAGACAATACAATTCATATTCTTCTCGAGACAATTGTTTTATTATTATTAATAATAATAATAATATATTTTTTGAAAGAATAATATTGTACTAATAGAGATAGAGTTGTAGTAGTATAATGAAATGAAGTGAAATGAAATGAAATGAAATGCTACCTTCATCCCTCTATATTAAGGCTTATTTGACTCTCACACAAACCAATAAAAAGTCAACATCCCAAATAAAGTTTGAAATTAAAATTAAAAAAATAGGCTGAAATTAATGTTCATCGAGTTACACTGTAGCGGGATTTACTGTAACTCATTTAACTGTTCACAATTAAATAAAAAAAATAGTACAGATTTAGTGAGAAATTTAAAATTCAAACTTTCCCACATAAAAAATATAAAGAGAGGAAAAGCTCTTCATTTCTATCCATCTTCAACTCCTCATCCATCTCAAATTTCTAAAATATAGCTGCAATGGGGAAAGCCAAATACATTGATGATTCCAAAAGAATGCAGATTATGCAATTCTTGCTGGTGAGCTGCATAAACGGCAAGCCTGCTTATGGGAAGATGAATGAGGCTACGTCAATGTTCAATGTCTGCATTTCGGCTGTGAAGAGAATATGGGCTACTGCAAAGGAACAAAGAATCTCATGTCAGGTTATCAATGTTTCTAGCATTAGAAACAAGAAGATTAGGAAAAAGAAGCATGTGATAATTTATGAACAAATTGAGTAGATTCCAGAAGATAAAAGAGGTACTATTCAGGCCATTAGTGATGCTTTAAAAGTGCCAAAATCTATTATGGGAAGATGGGCTGAGAATCACATGTTCAGACCTCACACAAACCATATCAAGTCTCTATTGACAGCTTCTAATATGCTAGTGCGGTTAAGCTTTAGTCTACAGCAAGGAAAAAATAACTTCAACCCACCACACATGAAGAATAATGTTCTACTTAGGCAGGGTGTGCTGCCTACCAATTTGGATCTTCCTCAATATTTGGTTAGGGAAAGCATAGATCATTTAATTAGAGAAGACTTCACAGAAGGCATTCAACAACTCATGACATAAATGGGAATCACAGCTCCACAGAATGGTGCAGGTGATTTGGATTTGAACATGTGATGAAGATAAAGACAAGTTTTTTGTGCAGATGATATCAAATTTATGTGAAGTTTTTGTGCAGATGATGAAGATGAAGATTCAGTTTTTGACAAGTTTTTGTGTAGCTTATAATTGTATAGGGCTTTAGATCAGTTAAGTGATCACTAATTGTATAGACAACTTCAGTTAAGCATTGTTAATTCCATCACTTGGCCATGTTTTGCCATCAGATTAAATTTCGACAAGTGTATTATTTGGACCCAAACTCAGCACACACAGTAAGCATTATTGAAACCACTTCAATTAGAGACATCTATCTACATTTCACACATTCAAGTGCATCACAAATGCAAAAATTTCAGGTTTTGGTGAGTACTACTCATCATCGCAGCACATTAGCAATCTTCCCACAACAACTTGGCCATGTAACCAGAACCAATTAAGCAACCATTTCACATCCTCAACTCAACCAATCCAAAAACCAACACATAATCAAGTGCAAATAACCATCACAGAGACCATATTATCTTCCCACAACAACTTGGTCATGTAACCAGAACCAATTAAACAACCATTTCACATCCTCAACTCAACAATCCAAAAACCAACACATAATCAAGTGCAAATAACCATCACAGAAACCATATTATTGAAACCATCATGTAAAAGCACAGATGTCACATAAGATCACCAATCATGTACCCTAAACCCACAAATTGCCAAAAAACAGAGGATTCAGGCAGAAAATGAAAGAAGTCACCGAATTTCAAAGATCTCTATTCTTCATGGGCCTTCTCACCGTCTTTGATCTCAGCATCCTCCACCCGCCCCGCCTCCGCTGCCACGGAGCTGCCAGCGGCAACAATCCCTACGGCGGAGGGCTCTGCAGCATGTGTGCATGCCTCCATAGGTGGTGCCTCAGTTTCCGATAGGTAGAAGTAATCGGGCAGACGACGGTAAAAGTAACTGGGGAGACGGCGGCGACGCGCCTCCAGCCAGTAAGGATCATCGGGGGCCGGTGGACCCTTGGGGCGTCGTGTTTTCCCCAAAAATGGAGGATGAGAAGGCGGAGGCGGCGGCAGGGGTGTAGAATCAACGAGATCTGGCTTGGAGGAAGGCGGCGGCGACGCGGATCTCCGGATTTTCGGAGGGAAAGAATCCGGGCTCAGATCTTCCTCTGGCACCAGCTTCGCCCCCATGTGCCGAAAGTGAGGAGCTTATCTGGGGTGTCGGAAAATAGAGTTCTGACGCTTCATTTTTCGGTGGTGAATGAGGAGGAGAGACGGCGAGTTACAAAGACAGAGTGAGATCTAGGGTTTTCGAGAGAGTGCTTGGCGAGAGAGAGAGTGAGAGGTGGGCGGAAATGGGGGGTGTGTGGTCTGATAATGAGAGGGTTTTGTTTTAGGGTTAGGGTAGGGAATGGGTTGGGCTTTGATAATTCTAATTGGGCCATTAGTGGGTAGATTACATTAGGGTCTAATTAAGTAATTTTGGGCTCTGATTTTGAGGTTAAAACTTATCTTATTTAGAAAGAGCTCTAATATAATAGGACGGACCAAAACGAAAATAAACTTTAATATAACGGGATTGTGGTAGTATTAGTAGCAAAACCGCTCCCCTACCCACGGTGGGCATGCCCACCGCTTATGTGGCAATGCCACGTGTTAAATTTTTCCTTTTAGGGTTCGATTTTTTTTAGTAGGGTTTAGTTTTTATGGTATGTATTTAAATAACTTTCTTATTTAAAGCATTACCACGTCATCCGTGGGCATATTAAGTATGCCCACGGTGGGCATTGGATCATAACTCGTATTAGTAGAGTTACTACAGCAGCTCGTTTCACATTTTCCCACACGCGTCGGTAACGGAGACATGACTCGCTGCAGTGCAGGTGCAGGTCGTTCCGTGAGCGTGAGGTACGTCAAGTGCAGCGAGGTGTACAAGCGGGTCGTTAATCACAGGCAGCGGGCCCCACTGTACATTAGTTCGGATGAGCAGACCCCACCCACCCACATGTGAAACGGCATCGTTCCATCTCGCACAGGTACCGTACAGCTGTTATCTCCACTCTTTGGTTTCATCGAGCGCACCTTCTTTTCTACCCCGCGCGGATCCCCCCCCCCCCCCCATCCCAACTCTCTCTCCCTCCCCGTTGCTGTTCGGGGTGCAATGGCGACGTCGTTTGGAGCAGCGACCGCATCGGCGGCGGCCTCCGTCACCGAGAATGCACGAAAATCCTCCGCCTGTTTACTGCTCTGCCATCGCCATTTAGTCCTTCGCTCCAATTCTCTCTCTTTCCGCCTCACTCCCAGGCCGAAGCTACGCTTTTCCTCCAAGGTCTATACCACTTCTTTTTCTTTTCTTTTTCTTTTGCCTTTTCCTTTTCCGCTACGCTACAGTCTTTGTACTTCAATTATTAGTTATTGTTTTTTTCTGCGGAGAGATCGATCAGTTCAGAAGCTGAGGCGCTGTAGTTGCTGATATGCCATTTTTGGTGTCAATTAGTTTCTTTTAGCTTTTTGGTGTTAATTAGTTTCATTTAGTCGTTTTGGTGTCAATTACTTACTTTATTTCCAAGATTGTTAGAGCTGGAGGCTACTGTCAGAAAATATTGATGGAGTTGAATTTGATTGCTGCATGAGATTTCTTGCTTCTTTGGAAGATGTGCTAAAAGATCATTCTTTCAGCAAATTATGATTGGATTTCAGAAAATTTTATTGTTAAATTAATTGTCCTAGTAGATGCTGGATGTGTGATGTCTATATGAATTAGCACTGAGCTACAAAAGCAATCACTTTTGGGTTCTGGATTGTGGCTGAAAGGACCAAACTTCTTTAATTCTTTTGTGAGAATAGTCGATCTAATCCTCTACTATATTTTCAGGGTCTGCAGTCTGGCTGGAATTGTTCTTTAGTGAAAGCTCAATTGAATAAGGTGAATCTTTTCTCACACATTTGTTAAACAAGGCAAATTTTTATTTTCCTTAAGAGTGACCCTTTCTGAGACCTTTTGGCTTTTAAGGTTGCTGTGGATGGATCTTCAAAAACTGCAGCCTCCACTTCTGCCAAGGATGTCGAGGAACCTAAGCAGACTGCTTTGGCATCTGAAGAATCCATAAGCGAATTTCTCAGTCAAGTTGCCAGCCTTGTCAAGTATGCATTCTCTATCATATGATCCCTTGAACTGTCTTTAATACTCTTGGTGAAATGACAATATATTCCTTCATGCAGGTTGGTGGATTCTAAAGATATTATGGAACTACATTTGAAACAACTAGATTGTGAGGTCTTAATACGTAAAAAAGAGGCCTTACCTCAGCCTCCTTCTCCTCCCGTTACATATTATCAGTCCCAACCTCAGCATGCAGTACTGCCCCCATCTCCAGCACCTTCTCCGGCACCAGCTGCTGCATCTTCTGCTCTACCGTCTCCAGCACCTTCGCCACCCAAAGCTCAACCACCTAAATCATCTCATCCACCTCTAAAGTGCCCCATGGCAGGAACCTTCTACCGAAGTCCAGCACCTGGGGAACCTCCATTTGTCAAGGTAGTTGATGTATGCGATAATAGGACATGAAGAAGCAGGCACATAAAAATGTCTTGTGAATTGATATATCATGTGTTACGAGGACCAGTTTTCTTTGACCAGTTTCATTTATCTTTTATTAGCTCAGACGTGTAATCATAATCCATTAACATTAGACGATTTCTGATAGGATTTGGATGAAGCACATATGCCTGTTTTCATTATATATTACCTCTCATTACAGGTTGGAGATAAAGTAAAGAAGGGACAGGTTCTATGCATCATCGAAGCCATGAAGTTGATGAATGAAATAGAAGTAAGTTCTTCCATATGCATTTATTTAGATTCTGCCACTGCCGCTTTATTCATTAGTGTTATTATCAATTAATTGATTACTTTCAAGTTATTGAAAGTCATACTAATATTTTTAAACTTCTGGAGCTACTTTTTTGTTTCCTTTATGTTCAAGAATTATTATAAATCAAAGATTACACATCTTGTCTTCCAACAAGATTCACTTTTCCTGATGCTGCCTGATCTTGGATATAATATGTTCTATATCATCCTATGATGAACTTTGCTTGAGCAGTTAGTTGAGGATCTCAAAAGTATTGGCCTATAAGTTGTTGGTTTTCAGGGTTGCTATTGCTAAACCTACTGAATATGGCATTAGTTATAGAATTGAAAGGTACCCTAAAATAATATACTCCGCAAGAGGGCGTACTTAGATTGATGTGGATCTAATGAAATTTAAAATTGTTCTACTGTTCAGTGTCTACCAAGTGTTGATGTACGTTAGTCTCAGAAATGTATCCTATACTTCCTAGTTTCATATAGTAGTACATTACTTTTGCAATATGTCTTCCCATTTTCAACAAGATTGAACACACTATTTTTGACTGATAAATCATCTTATCCGGAGGCTGATAAGGATATATCTAAATTACATGTGTATGAGGTAATTGCAGTTCTAGAAGTCCTAATATCTAGTGATGCTAAGCTTCAGCATGACAGTAAAAGATTCATGCATAATTGTTGTACTATTAGTTTAGATATGGTATCCTGAGTCCTTGAATATGCTCCAGCTTGAAATATAAGAATCCTAAATGGATAATCATATCTCATCTCACTAATGCTCGGGCCACTCGTTTCAGGCTGATCAGTCTGGAACTTTAGTTGAGGTCGTTGCAGAAGATGGCAAGCCAGTCAGTGTTGACACTGTGAGTTTCACTCCATGACCCCCCGCCTCTAAAAATTAAACAGCTACATCTTGCATCCTATTCCTCTGAAAACTCATTCTTACGTTGTCTTGTTTTCTTTTCGACAGCCTTTGTTTGTGATCGAACCTTAGAACAAATGAAGCCACAAAGCTGCAAGGGAACAGCAGGATTGTTTACTAGAGAAAGATGCGGGATTTATCTAATTTTTTTTTTTTAAATTATTGAGACCTAGCTAGAACGGCTTGTTTAATTCACGAGGTTTAGAAGTTTGTTGTTTTACGATCATGAACATGCGATTGTGTTATTTGTGATGTGAGCAAGTGGTCTTTGTGCTCTGTACAAAGTTTCCCAACTTCAATGTAACTTGTGTTTTTGCATTTCTTCTTGCACACTCTGATGCTATCACATTCTACTTCAAATTATAGAAATTGAAGAAAGGCAATCGACTTTTACTCCAATACTTGAATTGAATATGTTGGTGTATATGCAAAAAGCAAACAAAAGTCGATTTTTAATACTCCACTATGTATCAAGAATTATTACGTAAAAAAAGCAAATACAGACACCAAATTATCAATGAAATGAAGAATAAATCAACAAAATTATTAATTTGACTGTGTAAACAACGTAATCTCACTTGGATACACTACTACATTCATAGGAGTAGAAGCAAAAACCAACCAGCAACCAACATGAGAGAGAGAGAGAGGATGGTATGATGAAAATGTAAAGGGCAAAAAAAGGAAGAGCAAAATAGAGAGGGGGGGAGGGGAGGTCATTCTCATTCCAACTGGCGGCCGGCGGCCTGAGCAACAATAGGCAAATAGGGAGTCTTGCCAAGAACACTAGAGACGAGCCCATATACAAAGCAGGCCACCACAAACATAAATAGCCCCGAATAGGCCCAAGCCGTCAGCTTCAACCCGATCCCCGTCCTCCCCGGAGATATTATCCTCTGCAGCAACACCGGCAGCACCAGCAGCACATCCAACACAAGCGCCTGCAGCGCGTTGAACCTTGCGTACCGGCTGAAACTAGGGTTCCTCACCACCCCCAGGTAGAGCCCGAAGAAAGTCACGAAGCTGGCGTAGGGCACCGAGTGGTAGAGCGATAGGAGAGGGATGAACGGCTCGAAAGGGGCCGCCAGGACCGGGTACTTGGCGAAGAGGAACCGTCCGTACTGTAGGCCGTTGAAGAAGGGGATGAAGTAGGACGCGGCGGAGATCAAGCGGTCGGTGGCCGGCGTCGGAGTGCTGCTGGAGCACCTCGTCGATTTTGGGGATCGGTGGCGGAATTGCGGTAGTGGTGATGGCGGAAAGGTGGATTTCAGCGGATGAGGGAGGAGCACGGCGGAGTCGGGGCGGAGGGAGAGGCGGAGGAGGGGGATGGAAGCCATGAATGTGGAGTGGGGAGCGGAAGGGTTTTGAGGGTTTAATTTGAAGAGAAATGGATATAGAAATACTGTAGATGATATATACTACCTTCATCCTATATAAGTAGTCCCATTCACTTTATTGACTTTTTCGGCATGCGTTTCCACCGAAACCTAGTATGGGTTTTAAAATATAATTTTGAAGTATCATTTTTTTTATGGGACGTAAAAAAAATGCTTAAAATTATATTTTAAAACCCGTATTAGGTTTCGGTAGAAATGCGTGCCGGAAAAGTCAATAAAGTGAATGGGACTACTTTGGTAGGATGGAGGTAGTATGTAATGTATACGAGGAGTGTCTAGTTCCAATATAGGAGTAGTAATTAAATAGTACTGTAAAAATTAGTCACCGATAAAAATAATTTCAGTTCAGCCCTTGACAAGCACAAGTTGAGCTTTGAGAATTCTATTTATTGTAGTATCATTTCTGCAGCTCAAACCGAGCTCTGCATCTTATCAACCACTAACTTATGTTCCAGTTGCACCTTTGAGATTTTTACAACAAGAAGCTCGAAAATCGAGTTGCTTGATCATTATTTTTTTCCAAGCCTAGTTCATGAAATTAACTGCAAAGATAAGTTTTTTTTTTTTCTTCTTGTTTTTAGAACGATATTAAATAGAGATTAAACGATATTTTTCTTTCACAACTTCGAGTACAGAGTAGATTTATTCAACGTTTTAGATCCCCTAATTGGAACAAAGTTTCAGAAAAAGAGGATGAGATCTCCAGTTCCAGTTTCAGTTCCATCTCTATCTATTCTATTTTGTCTAATTTTTGGACCGCATATAGATGCTAAAAACAATAAAAGAAAGGATAAAAAAGAAAAAAAAGAAAAGAAAAAAAAAAAAAATCTATCTTGTGCAGCTGTATTAGTAGTTAGTACAGCATCAAAAGATTGCCGACTTAAAACACACTGCAATGGTGAAATGTGAAATGTGCAATGTGCAATGATTCTAGATATAACTATACAGCTCCATAATCATTAGCAGAAGAACGCTGCTTTAGATGGATTGTCACCAATTTTGATATACAATATCAGCAGTTTTAATACAACAATTCAAGAAACTACAAGGAACACCATACCTACTTCGACACGGTAGAAGGGTGCAAGGAAACAACAAACTTTACAACTAATACCATTTTCTTCACCAACTTATCCTGCACCATTGATGAATGATAAAACAAGATAACATCATCTCTCAGTAATATGTAATCTGGCCATGCATGCATATGCATTCTCAAGAGAATCAACCACAATGAACAAACCTGTAAATAAGTAGGTGTTTTGTAATAAGACGAGAGAAACAGAAACCATCAATGCCACGAGCATGATGGTATCAATTTTTGCCTCTTGATTCAAGAAACAGCTCTTTGTCCCTCATCTTTGAGTTGTTCTGGCTCAAAGTTCCCATCTAGGTTCTGCAATGTGATAGAAATGAGTTTAGGAGGTTCCATGGATAACTTAAAACCAAATTAGTTTAGAACACAAAATTTTACTGTTTGATAGAATAGTAGCAACTTTAATGACACTCTGAACACTTAACCAAGCATAATATGAATGTCGCAATGAGTTCTAACCTCAAACAATCACCAGCTTATTAACACCATATTAGACGCAAGCCAGCCTTCCTAGCTACAGTTTACGCTAATCGGCTAATAGATATACACTTAAGCAGCATAGACCTAAAGCTGTTTCAGCAACTTTTGATCATAAACTGTCTGAATCCAAGTCCAATTTGCAAATAAAAGAAAAGCAATCCAAAGATGTATATCCAAAATACAGCAAGAGAGGAAGCAAATTCCATCAATTTATCCTTAAAATTCATATCCAAATTTGATGCTCTGCTAAATTACAACAGAGGTTGCAAGTGCACAGAGTTAAGGCAGCATCCCCATAAATCAAGAACATGAAACAACGACGCAAATCAGCCAGTAGATAACTACTAAACAACATATAATTTGCAAGCGAAAGCAGTTGAAACTGTTGTCAGCACAAATGATGCAACCAAATTTCACTAGAAATAAACCAAATAATATCAATGTTACCAATTTATCCTAAAATGCAAGCTGCATTGCAATAGATAAAGCAAGTGCACATAGCTAATGTAGGATCACAGAACAACCATGAATCAAGAACATCAAGGGCAAAGCAAAACTAATTATCACAATTCCAAGTGGTTATTCATAAACATTGCAATAAAAGAGACATGAACGAATTAACAGAATGCCAACCTCAACAGCAGGAGTTGCTCCGCCATTGTTGAGCAATACCACCAAGTCATCGTTTCCAGCATCCCCCTGCAAAGCATTACAATCCTTGGGAGTCTCGAAGAAAGACAAAGAGAACTGCTTGGAGACGACGCCAACGTCAAAGTAAATCAAGCCGGAGCTGGGAATGTCGACGCGAATGGTGTTGACGGGCAGCCAGAGAAAGAGCTCCTGGGCAGCAACCCCGGAGAGATCGGAAATCATGGCGTAATTGAGCCTGCCCGTAATGTTGCATTGGTATCTGACCGGCGTCTCGAAGTTGGCGTCGCAGGGCGAAGCATAGAGCATGTGAAGCTCGAAGAGACCGGAGACGGAGTCGATCGAATAATCGGAAATGCCCTTAGGGAAAAGGCCCATGGGCAGAGCGTTGGATTGCAGGATGTCGTAGAAGGAAGTTTTGAGGTAGCCGGAAGAGGAATTTGCCGCCGCAGACGCCGTTAACGTGAAGACTATCGTTAGGATTGTCGTGATTATTGTTGTTGGGCGATCTACGGAAGCCATTTTTGGGGGGGGGGGAATTTGGTGCAGGATTTCGATCTGGGGTTGTTGTATTTGAGGGGAGGGATGGATGATTGTGCGTGAGCGAGAGAGAGAGAGAGAGAGAGAGAGAGAGAAGGGGGGAAAAGAAGGGCGGTGAACTTTTTGAAATAAATGCTTCCTTCCTACTATTATCCTATAGTACTAGGAGTATCTTTTACTATAATTAACGCTTTATCTTCTTTGCAAATGCAATTACTACTTTTCTGGAAATGTCATTAGATTAGATTCTACTCCCAATAGTTTCTTGATTCCGTATAACTCGAGATCTTGATGGTCCATCACAGAGCAGCACGGCTACTTCATGCTTCCAGTTCAGTCTGGAGAAATTAGTTCGAATCTCTAATTGGGAAGCAAACTTTGTTTCAATGAATAAATATTTTATTTTATTTCATTTCATTTGTAAGAGTATATAAAAGTATATTTTTTTGGCTTTAACCTCAGAAATAAACACTATGAATAAGCCTACACGAAAACATAGGATAGCAGAAACTCAACACTCATTAAAAAAATAAAAATAAAAACAACTCAATTCGACCGATAACAGATGTAGAGATTTAAACGCAATATTGAAAATCTGATAAAGTTATAACAAATAAGTATCAATCAAGATTAGAAGCCTAGCCTTCACTACCAAATAGAGCAAATCTAAATTTTCCAAGTCTTTCTTAAAGGCAGAACAAGTTATGTGTAATTCCACACGTTCACATCTTGTACACAGATAGTAGCAACTTCATTCAGCATCCTCTCCTCATGCAGCTAGTTCCGCTCGCGACGCCTGGCAAGGGAAGGGGAGAGAGAGAGAGAGAGTACTGAGCTCAGAAACAATAAACAGAGGGTATAAAGCGTTGAGAGAGAGAGAGAGAGAGAGAGAACCTGTGGCGATCGTGGTCTCTTGACCGCTCTTTTGACCGTGAACGAGATCTTCGGTTACTTCTAGAGTCATAGCCTCGAGAACTTTCTCTCTCTCTAACTCGCTCACGATCACTACCACGATTGCGATCATAATGCCTATCACGATCTCTGCTCCTATGATCATAATCCTTTCGATCGCCTCTATCAACTCTCTCACGCTCCTTACTAGGTCCTCTCTCATGCTCCAGGCTTTTCTGATCTTTTGACCTGAGTAGAACTATAATGTTATCAATCCTGCATCACTAAAGCAGAGAGCTAATGGAAATAACACACAAATTTTTATTAACCTTCTCTCGTCTTCCATAGCTTTACGTTTCTTGTCTCTCTCTTCCTGATAATGATCCAAAAGAAGATACATTTGAAATAACACATTATAATTCATCCCAGTTAGAGTATAATCGAAAATAAACAAACATATCCTTCCCCATGGCCCACTGAAGGTGCAAATCAACTGAAGAAATTTTACTGCACCCTTGGTCATATCTGTTTGTCTTACCAAAAAATGTAAATTTATCAGTTTAAAGCACATTTTTCTTGAATTGGGTTTTCTAAAAGATACACACAGTGCTGATTACCCAGAGAAAGTTAATAGTAAGGTTTCAGCACAGACACCTAGTCCTAGAGATGATTAGATGAAAAAATAAGATGAATAATAATTTAAAACCAAAGGTCAATTTGGTACCTTCCAAAAACTAAAAAGGTAAGGCATTGGTGAACCAGAATAGTAAGGAATTCTCAGACAGAATAATTGAAGGAGATAATTAAGAACAAAGCCTATAATGGATATCAGAATTATGGAGCACGTGAACAATATGGAGAACCATATATACAGAAAGCGTAAGAAAACTCAAAGTTCAATATCAATGAAACTAGAATCATCATATTAGGTAAGTGCCATACTAAGTGAAATTCCACGAGAACCGCTAGTCAGTGCAGATTATAGTAAATGCTAATCTACCTTGGTTTGCAAACTACTACAATAAAAATTGTGCTTGTTTCTTGACTAACACGACAAACCTGAAACGATCTTCAATGCAGCAACCAAACCACTTTTGCAGGCAAAAGGGCAAAATACCACCCTCTAAGCTGCATCTTTATACAGTAAGACATTATAAACTCCTAATCCTTATCTAATCAACCCTCATAATTCCAATGCTCTAAAGTATCTCCTTTTATTTCCAAAATATCTAATAAATCATTTCTCTCTGGTCAAATTCTACTTGAGAGAACTTTAAAATAGCATACCAGGAAAGTCTAACTGATGATTACCTGCAGCTACCTTTTTACCTTTCTGTTTCCTGAGATCTCAAATATGTCCGGATGAACAAGGATTTTCATCAATAAATCCAAAATTGAAGTAGTTATGAAAGACACTTACACTAGGATAAGAAAAACTCACAGAGGACTTATAAAGTGAGACTCTCTATAAGAAATTGAAAGATTATAGCAGCACCTGAATCAAAATGTTCAGAGAGTACCAACTTAGGAATTGAAAGGATAAATACTTTTTTAGAGACATCAAACAAACAGAAAGCCATTAGCTCAAGCATACATAATAACAGATAAACTCTAAACTCTAACACCGTTAAGAAATATCAGAATGAGAAGGGATAGTTGAGAGTGCATAAACAACAATTTACAAGATTACCACCTTTAGTTATTGACAATATGCGCCTTAACAAGCTAAAGATTTTATTGATTTCAAAGAGAGATAGAGAGATAGAGAGAGAGACAAAGCAAGAAAGACAGAGAAGAGAGAAAGTGCAAGTTATCAGTTCATACCTGAAGCTCAATTAGCTTTTCACGAATTAGCATATACCCTAAATGGAGCTTTCCACCAAAATGATCAGCTAAACGGCGATCACTGAAAATCAAATGCATGAAACCTCTGTAACGAAAAGCTCAAGACGAACATAGTTTATTAATGAAGTGTAATACAGCCTGAGAAGTATTCTAGTTACAACATCATGATCTACAAGCATAAAACAGAAAATAACGCACATTCTTTAGCTGCAAAAGTTATCCTCGTAAAACTGGGCCCAAAAGCCTGCTGGTGACAAGGAGGTATAATTGCCAGGTCAAAATATGAAATACACGAAGCTAAAACTACTTTGTCATGCTAATCTAGAAGTAGATTACATTAATAAGATGAACAAATATTGTACCTGTCATAAACACTCAGGAATGCTCCACATATGTCACAGACACGAAGCTTTTGATCAGTCTGCGATTACATAAAACTATTTTATTAGATTCACTATCAGTCGCTAATTTTCGTATAAGAAAAGTGCATTTTGTGGTTTCCAAAATGAACAAATAACTCAGAACCAAACTTCTCCTCGAATATCAGCTTAGTCCATATGTAAAGTGGCAAGCAAAATTGTCAGATAGAGATACGGGGAACTCACAATGCGCACATCAGCAGCTGTATACTTTGCAGAATCCAGTACAGGTTCCTGACGAGCTGGCAGCTGGATAGTATTATAATCAATTAATAGATGGTCAGAATAAGCTGTCGGCCCAACAGCAAAATGCTAATAGAAGTTTAATAACTAAATGTTAACCTTTCTAAGTGCTTCGGCCTCTTCCAATGCTTTTTGTGCTTCATCTACCATTCCTTGTTCACCTTTAAAATATACCAAATGCACATTCAATGAAGCATTATATACAACTAGGGAAACAGTGAAACACAGAGAATGCTAGAACAGAAAGAAACAAATGCTTCGGCATTTTCTGCATGAAAACCGACATTATGAAGTTTTGAACTTTAATCCTTCCAGTATTGTATACTAATCATTGAATACAATCTGGAAGTCCCATAAAACACCCCCCCCCCCCCTCCCCCCAAGCAAACTCAAAGAAAAAAACTCTGAAATAGTATTAGCACATCACGACATGCAGTCAACAGTCATTGTTATAGACTACAGTCCATGTAATTTTAGCATGATTACATATTTTGAAATTCCATGAGAAACTGACCAAGTTCTTCAGCTTTCTTTAGCTTTTCATTGATCATCTCTTGAATGTGAGGATCTGGAACAGCTGCTGGCAAGGGTGCTGGTTGAGAAGTATTTGTCAAAGGCTGAGGAAGGGAAGCACGATCCTTGTTGAAAGCATCCAAAAGAAGCATAGACTACAATTAAACAGCAAACAATAGTTATCCTTCTGCTACTTCATCTTTCTTCATACCATATAGGTAAACTTCAAAGCCTTTAAACCTGTTTGTCTGCTCTTTGAGTTCTTAGTTCATCAATCTCTTCCAGAACCCGAATCTTCATGTCTGTCTTGCCTTCAAGATCTAAAATACCCAATGGTAAGGTGAACATCAGCAGTGGACAGAATTGGAAAAATATATTTTATGGGAATAGTTAATATTAGTGTTCAAGCCAATAATACAGGACAAAAAACAATTCCGAAGGAGAATCTTATGATAAGACGTTCTTTTTTTGTATAGTTCTGTCTAGAATATTTAGACAGCACAACAGAGAGAAGACTTATCCAAAGTGAACTATGAGATTTAATTAGAATAGAGTAGATAATAATTAACTTACCAAGTTGATCAACTTCATTTAATTTCTCTTTGATTTGCTTTGACATTTCATCAATCTCTGGTGTCTGTAATTCCACAAGATTAACTAACTAAATTAAATCATCAATATGATAGAGGCCAGCTCAGAAGGGGAAGATAAATAACAGAACCGTACCAGGGTGACTTCTGATACAGAAATTGCAACAGCTGCTCTAGCATCATCTTCATCAAGTCTCTTCAGAGCCCTTTCAATTTTACGATCACACTCAACAATAAGTCTATCTATGTTATCCTCTAAATCTCTGTCATAATTGTCAATCCCCTTTGCTTTAGCTTCCTCATATCTAAGATGAGTTAAAGTGTAACAAGGGTGACTAAACTCTAAGGACGCATCCGACAACAACACTATCAGTCGCTTCATCTCCAAAAAATATGCCAACACAGTCCAACATAGAGAAATAATAAGCAACCCCATTAATGTGACAATGTGCCCAATCTCTGACAGGTAACTTCTCGTGTTACAGTAATGAGGAGTACATGTACATAAAAGATTTCAATCGCACAACAGATTTGTCCAGCATATAAGTGATGTATTCTCTTACTCAAGTGCAGAAAGATACTTCAGCAACAAGCCAACAAGCACCCAACAAGGCCATAGGAGGATTTACTAAGAATTTCTGTGGCGATATTGATAGCTTTCACAAAGTAATGGCATGTTTCCCATCTTCAGTAATTGCATTTTCACATTTTTAATTTTAATTAGAAATTACATAAAAGTAGTGTATTTAGATGCACCAAGAAAGAAACAGCAAACCAGCAAGCAAGTATACAGATTTTGGTCGAAGAAAGGATACTCTTTCCTCAGCTGCAAAGAATGCACCTTTGGGCATGGTCCCTTGTCCATTTTCTACGCCAAAAACCAATAACACAATAAATAACCAAGCCAAAGAATACAAGAATAAACTATCATTGATCCCAAAGCACAAAATTCACAAGATGATTTCGCGGGTCGATTCATTAAACACTAGCATCACAACCTCCCATCACTATCGACCTAGAAAAAGCAGTAAAGGGAAAACAAGACGCACAGTGAGCTGGAAAAGCTCGTGGGGGCAGAGTCCGGCGAGGAAGAGGCGGCAGACGTCGCGATCGAAGTACTTGCGCGTGACCTCCTGCGCGTCTCCGTTGCGGTTGGCTCCCATCAGCACATCAAGCTGCTTCCTTAGCGCATCCATGGATGAAAAAACTCTCGCGCTTTCAGTAGCAGCAAATTATGCGTGTGAGACTGCGTGAGGGGTTTGGCCCTAGAATTGGAAAATGTGGAATGAAGAAGAAAATGTGTAATTTTATTTGGGCGCCTGATATGATTTTTGTTAAACGAAACATTTATCTTTACCGTCTTTTGAACTGTGATTTTTCAAATTTGACCGCACTCCCCAATCTACGTACTGTATTGAGCTGGCTGGCGCTGGGGCCAAATCCTTAATGGGCCAAAATCGGTCCAGCCCAACAACTCCAACAGTTTGATTTAGCATTAATTTTTGTAAGAAAAAAAAAATGATTAGTATATAAAATTAGCAATCCATTGTATGCTGCCAAAAAGTTTAATTTGACCCAGGGTTACGAGCACCACCACTAATTCACAATAATAATAATATGATATTGTTCGCTTTAGGCTCAATTCTCAGGTTTTATTTTTTGACTACTATACAAAAAGCATCATACTAAGTGGTGGTGGCTCCCCTTTATATTCATGTATATTTACCCTATAATTTTGATGTGGGACATATTGTTTGTGTCTACTCTTTCTGTCTCACCTAAATAATCTACATGTTTTTAGCACAGAGACCAATGCATGTAGAGATAATGAATTTAAAATAGTATTAGTTGTGAGATAAATTTTTACCATTTTAGGAAAGTGGACTATTATATGGGACAAACCAATAAGGAAATGTGAACTATTTAAGTGGGACGGAGGGAGTAACAATTATAATGTTATATTATATGTTTAATTATATATAAACACATCGAAAAAGTAAGAATTAATAAGAATGGTCGGCTAATAAGACCTGAAATTAGTGAATCAGCTTACCATGCACACTCTAAACCACTTGTCCTTTTTGCTGGATAAGCTTCAGTTACAATATTTAATTAATATACGTAAGCGGATGAAAATATATCGAAGCACGAATTCAAGATAGTTGTAGCTATAATTAGTTTATTAAGAAATGAAATTATAAAAATAAAAAATAAAATAAAAAAAAACTTGTAACCAATTTGCGAATGCCTTGGCAATTGGGTTTACACAATCAAAGATATAGTATATGAATGTTGGTCGTTGGAATCTCAATTTTCTCTTTATATTTTTTTTCGTTGGGTTGTTTTTCTTTTTCTTTTCCCAATATACGACGAGAGGAATTATTGTATAAAACAAATGAGAATTGGAACCCATATTGTTGAAGCCATTTTTGCATAGAATATTTTTGGATTTGATTTTTTGAATCCCCTTCTATCGCGATTAAAAAGCAAGTAGCTATAGCTGAAAGATTTTTTTGAGTTTGGGAATCCTTTTCTTCAACCATGAAAGAAAATCACGTATCTTCTGTATATGTCAATTTTTTCCTTTTATTATTCCCCAATGACAGGGCACATAAGTTAATGAAATAGTCTATTGATTAACGTTATTACTATATTTTTCTTTAGAGAATTACCTTAATCCAACTAATTTATTCGCTAATGGATAGCAGCGGGTATATACGAAAGTTGAAACAGTCTTACCACTAAAGTGAGTACATAAACCAGTCCACCACGTGAGATTTGATTGCAGAAATAAAGAAAAATATGTGAAAATGGAATTAGCATGCAATTACTACTTTGTTGTTATCAAGGAAAATGAAATCCCCAATATGAGACGAAATAGGCAAATAATAATATAGTAAAATTTCATGCATCATACTACCTCAATCTCATTATATTAGTTCTCTTTCCGTTTTGGTCTGTCCCATCATATTAGTCTTCTTTCTTAAAATGATAAAAAATACATAGTTACAATTAACTCTCTCTCTTTAAAATTGATTATAACCACATATTCTTTCATTTCTTGATTTATGTGTGCCCATCTAAAAGGACTAATAAGAAGGGATGAAGGTAATATTACCAAATACTATGTATATGGCCTCCAAATATCAATAATACATACATATTGATATAGAGAGGGATGCACATGTACAATTCAACTGAGAGTTGGTAATGCAAATAATGGCGGCGGCGTCAGAATCGGAATCGGAATCGAAATCGGAGATGCAGAGAGTGTCGTTAACAGAAGAGGAGATCGAGATTCTACAGAACGGAAACTGGTGGGAAGAGTGGCCATCTCAATGGACCTTCGACGAGGAAATTATGAGTATGCCTTGGTTATGGGTATGGCCTCCCAATCCCAATCCCATCAATTCTAATCTCATAAACATACATCAATGGGGTACTGATGACGACGATCAATGTTCTCAACTTCAAGAGACTAGTTGACATGAATTAGGAAAATGTACTTCTTTTTTCTTTTATATTTTTGAAAACCTATAGGAAATTGTACAAGTTGCTAAGTACTACTGTAGTATTTTTCAAAAACTTGATAGAGGAAGAGGAGTATTTATATGTATATTTTTTGTTAATTGAGAAGTTAATTTGCTTATCAAATACATCTTGTGTTCCTTCAGTACATGCTGTATCAAATTAGTATTTGATTTTACATGTTCTTACTGTAAATTTGCGAGTGAATGATGGTACCAGTGGGTATTTAAAGGAAACTACTGTACGTAGAACAAGAGAGATTCTCACATGAAATCCACAAACCTGGGAAAATATTGATATATCGATGATATATGCATCTGAGCACAAACAACACGTAAAAGAAGGATCTTCCTGTTCTGGAAAATCTGAAGACTAATTCATAACAATTCCCGTTCCAATTCCAATTCCAATTCCAATTCCAATTCCAATTCTACGAAGCTATGTAACCAACCTTTTGGTAACTAGGAATAATCCACTAGCACAGAGAGCTTCACTTGATTCGATTCCGATACAGAATGCTATCTCTACCATGTTCAAATGGAAATTTGACATTCAAATAAAACAGACTGGAGAAGATTGGCTGATGGAGCGATTTTTCAATTACGAAAGAAGGCGCCGTCTTAAAGTTCATCCTGCAAAATATAACAAAAGCAGTATTTTGAATGTGTAGTTTTAGATGCATAGTATAAGTTAGCTCACTGTTCCAAACCTCGAGATAGCTAGATGCGCCCCTAGCTCACAAGCAACAACTTTATATTCATTTACTAAGATACATGATATGGTGTTCGTAGGGGTATGTATCTTGAAACGTATCTAGCACATAGAAAGCCCTCTACAATGGAGCCTTTTCTCATTTAATGCATTATTAGGTAGATGGTTCACAAATTTTAATAGGGAATTTCGCTAGAGATCGGAAAGGGCTTTTGTTGATTCCTCAAAACGTTAGCACATTTTCTCAATGCAAGTTCAGAATCCAACCTAAGTTTGATATTGGGAGTTTTTGTATTGAAGCTTGATATTAGTAAATAGTCAAACATGCATTCATCTAGTAAATCTAAAGTACAAAAGGCTGAAATACTCACATGATAATCATCATCCATGTAATCGCGATGCTGCAAAAACAAGAAAAAAAGAATGATTTAGATGTCACGCGCTGATTGCAAAGAGGTGCTTCAAGATACACATGTGCACAGATCTGCATATGAAAGTTTCCACATACATACAAACATGAAAGAGTTCAGATATCCAGAAAAAAAAAATAGCAATATTTTGAGAATTTATGCATCATTAGGACTCTTCTAGCTTATATCTCGACTGTCATGTAAGGAATCATATCAAGCCTATAGCATGTTAACCGCTACAATTGCTGATATGAACATTGATGGAGGTCAATTTTTTATGTAAGAGAAACTGATATTCTGTCTATTTTTACTAACAACCTGTGGCCTCTCAGACATGGATGGCAGTTCAGAAGTCAGATGATGAACAAGAATTGAACACCGGTATGAACTATAGAGTCATTTTATAATCTAAATGGAGAAATCAACTATGATAAAGAATTATCTCCAACAAAGAAAAAGCTTACCCTCCTGTATTTGTCCTTGTATCGGTCCCGATGCCTTCTGTCATAACCCCTTTCTTTTCTCCTCCTTTCACCTTCTTCTCTTGCTCTCTGTGCTTCCTGCATATGAAGCCAAAAAACATCTTTTATATGTCCATCTTGCTATGAAATATAAATAAGTCATTAATTAGTTAAGGTGAAACCTCTTCCTCCCTAGCTTTTCTGATTTTCTCAGCTTCCTCAAAGGCTTCTTTTTCAAGCTACATGTTCAAGATACAAGAAGTTAGATGGCTCATTAGTGTAATGTACTTTTGAGACAGATAGGAGAAGATGCCCACCTCCCTATTAGCAAATACTTCCTCAACTACTTTCTTTGCGTAGTCAGGATCATCACAAATCAAAATGTTGTCAAAAACAGAACCTGCTTTGACCTGCAACCATACCAAAGTGATACTCCAATATTAGCTATGCTGCAAACACTGCTTTAATTAAGCTAAAGAGCATATGAGCTTACCTGCCAAACTTCAATGCCAACATACTTGATGGGCTTCAGAACATAAAGATCAGGATCATCTTCAAACTCTGAACAAGAGGAAAAGCATATGAAAGAGTGAGTAGAAGTTAAAACCACGAGACATACTTGCTCAATGGTACTGAAACAAGAGCCAATGTCTACAATGTGCTTTACCAGGATTATCAATCCAAGGGATCTTCCATTTTCCTTTATAATTAGGATTTTTGATTCTCTGTGTGATAAGAAGAAATTCCATCAATTTCAACGTCAGCATGAAATGAGAGCAGAGTCTCTTACTGATCTCCAGAGCAAGTGGATATACCTTAGGCTTCCATGGCCCTCTGTATTTTGGATTAGGAATTCTGGGTGGTCTCCATTTTCCATCTTCGTCTTCATCCCAGTCATGAGGCTGCTTGGGATAATAAAAATAAGTAAATGTACATTTTATCTCAAACTCCAACCTCAATAATTTAAAAAATTGACGGCATTTACACAGACAAATCAAAGATGAAATATTACCAAATACACTCAGATCAAAAAAAGAATGGATCATGCCCAAAGAGTTCATGACAACCATACACCGTCAAATGCCTATGACTATGACTAGTTTGTTGGAATTAAGGTTTTGGTCCTAGTGGACTGACTAACCTGTTTTGCCTTTGGATCAGGAATTTCTCTTGGAATAGTATCATATCCCTGCAATGCGATAAGCATTAACACATCTAGGAAAAAAGAATGAAAAAGGAACACTGACAAACTCCTCAAAAAAAAAAAAAAGTTCAAATTGCAATACCTCAGGCTTGACATCATTAGGGTCATCTATGTATTCTCTATCATCCCAGTCTGCAGGCTGTCATCATAATTCCAGAAAGAAGAAGGTCAGAGAAAAAGAAATAAACAACTGTGGAATTACTCTCTCATTATCTTCTTGAGAGAATATTGGTAATTGAGCCATGAAATAAACAATCTGTTTCATGTTAATAGTACTTATCAAAGGTGGTAAAGTAAACTAAGGGCAACAAGAAACCAATCTAAACAACTTGTAGATAATTAACCAATTATAACCTTTTTGGCATTCACCGCTTTAATTTTGCGGGGAGGAAGAATATCCCAGTCTGCGTACATGCTTCCAGAATCTCTTTCTCGTCCATCAATGAGGACGCTGTATGATGCATCAGGTCGAAGAATGAAGGTATAGAAATGGGTTAACTTGTCTGTTTCACATTGCAAATCCTTCTTGATGGGGTAATTTTGACCCTGATACGAAAGTATGACGTGTAGCTTCTTCGTCTGGGTGCCACATAAATCAGGTCCAAACATCATGCTGATGAAAAATAGAGTTTCATATAGTCAGCGCTAACAATTTTAGTATGTAGGGGAAAAGGTCTAGGAATGAAGCTCATTGTCTATATAACAGTACAAAAAAATCATGATTGTTTACTTAGAATTTTTATGAAGATAGCATTACAAAGCAAACAACTTTAGTAAGTGCAAGAATGATGCACATCCATGATCACAACCGGAGATATTTAGTTGAAATGCAAAGACTCATATATATACCTGTAAGGTGTGTCCCCACCAAACTTCTTTTGATTAACGTAACCAGAGAGAAGCTTTATATAACCCCCACCGCATTCAATGTCCTGTTCAAGCCTAAAGGAATACTGAACAACCAAGGTTCTATTCTTATTGCTGAATTCCGGGATTTTGGCTGATATGGCATAATGCCTTGCATCGATGGATGTCTGGATACCTGGACAATTAAAAACATTATCACATTTCATTACACAAAGCATCAAAAAAAAAATACTTAACACAGAACCAAAAAGTAAGCTTTCCATCATAATTCATGAATGATTTGAAAGTTCATAGCCTAATAAAATGAATCATTCATTAGATAAAAATAAAATTCGGATATTTTATCTCTCCAAACATCAATTTTCAATTTCATCGAAGCAAGAACATGTAAGTGGAGAAATCAAACCTCTGTCATCGGGATCACCATGCCACTTTCCTGCCGTGTGCTTAAAGGAGCCGGCTTTTCCTTCAGCCTTCTTCCAATCAGACTGCACCCACCGGCCCGCCATCCATCTTTTCCACGCAGCAAACAGAGAAAAAGTACACATTAGTGGATAAACACACTCAAACTCTCACCCCCGTAAAACACTAGAAGAACTAACACTCGAAGTCGAAGAAGAAAGAAATTTCTCAACACGTTCTACTGCTTTAACACGAATAAATTATAGTAACAAAATCAGCTCGATAATTAAGGTGGAACAAAAAAAAGAAAAAAAAAGAAGAAATAGAAAAACAAATGAAAAAAACACAGACAAACTGATCCTTATAACCCGCTAGGATCACTAATAAACAACTTACTAGTATTCAAAACCAAAGTCATGACATCATTACAGATTCACTTCCAAACAACTTAACAATCCATAGATCAGCTCAAAAAATCACTAGCAACTGAAACGAACTCAATAAATCTCATCACTCACCAAACACACTACTTATCAGAGCTTAAACCAAACCAGCACACACTAAACAATAAAAATTGCGGAAAAAAACATACCGTCAAAGCGCTCCTCAAAGATAACTTCAGCAAACGAAGCGCGAAGCAGAGAAAGTGAAACGATAAAAACTGAAATTGCTACCGGTAGAAGCAATTTATGCTTAGATTTTCCCATTTTTTCAGTATAAGGCGTAGGAAAGTAGGATTTAGTTGGGGCTAGTTATAGAAAATTGATTAGTATCTACGACCCTGTATTTCAAAGTTATTACGGTTGTGCCCCCGCTTTGCTTTATTTAATTGACTTTGAAGTCCACCGTGGGCCCTGCTGGCACGTTAGTTCCTCCAATAGAATTCCTTCTTGTACGTTCTTTGTCCATTTGGATTCCCATTGTTTCTTCTACTTCTTTTTTAACTTCTTAGGGTGTGTTTGGTGGATAAGATGAACCAAGATGAGGTGAATCATCAAATCATCTTGGTTCATCTAAATATTTGATACCGAAATGAAATAAACTGGAGGGTTCGAGATGAAGCCCAAACCCGCTGTTATTTTACTGTTTTCGCTTGTTAACTCATCCGACGTTTTTGGTCGGATGACTTCAACTCATTCGAACAGTAACACAACACTGTCTCTCTTTTACCATTTTACCCTTATGTATTTATACGATTTCAAATAATAATAATAATAATAATAATAATAACAATATTAATAAATAATACTCCCTCCATTTCACTTAACTTGACTCATTTGAATAGTGGTTTTTCTGGCATGCTTTTCCACGCTTCTTGATGATGGGTTTTAAAATGGATTTTTGAAGAATTATTTTTTTTACGGGATACTACGACAGTCGTAGTATCCCGTAAAAAAAATAATTCTTCAAAAATCCATTTTAAAACCCATCATCAAGAAGCGTGAACAAGCGTGTCAGCACAAGCCAAAAAGTTTTGAGCCAAGTTAAGTGAAATGAAGGGAGTAATAATAATAATAATAATAATAATAATGTAATAAAATAATAATAATAATAAATAATAACAATAATAGTAATAATAATAATAATAATTATTATTATTATTATTATTATTATTATTATTATTATAATAACAATAATAATAATAATAATAATAATAATAAAAATAATAACTCAATAATAATGATAATAATAACAATAATAATAATAATAATGACAAGAATAATGATAATAATAATAAAATAATAATAAATAATAACAATAATAGTAATAATTATAATAATAATAATAATAATAAAAATAATAACTCAATAATAATAATAATAGTAATAATTATAATAATAACAATAATAATAATAATAATAATAATAATAATAATAATAATAATAACTCAATAATAATAATAATAATAATAATAATAACAATAATAGTAATAATAATAAAAATAATAAATAATAATAATAATAATAATAAATAATAATAAAGTGTACTATTTAATCCCAACGATAAAAATCAGTAGGGGTATTTAATAAGGGTAATTTGATAAATCTAAGCCTTCATCTAGAGTTATGCATATTGTACCAAACACAAATATAATGTCATCCTACTTTTAATTTTTTGCTACCAAATGGAAATATGAACCCCTCATCTTGACACTATTCACATGACTCATCTTTAGATGAATCATCCTTCCACAACTTGAATGAATCACCAAACGCTACCTTAAAATCTTTATGCTATGTTATTATAGGCTAGTAGTGCTGAATTCATATTACTATCCATTGATTAAAGAACGAACAACTTATATCTAACTACAGTATGTTTTTATTAAGGCCGTCTAATTATGTTTTTTGGAATGAATTCGTGATATTTATTTTATTCGTGTCCGCGCTTAATGCAACGTTTTATTACACAGTTTTGTAGTATATTCTTTGAGACCATAATTTTGGGTTTTATGAGTTAAACTTGTCTCATCACACTTTTTGTTTAAAAAAAAAAAAAACAGTCATTGAATCAATGTTCATACATAGAAGAATGACGACGCGTTCAAATATAATTACTTGAGACGTTAATATGACGCCTCGGTTCATAAGATTTTTCTGAATTGCATTAAATGGAAATGAAATACAGATTAAAACAAAATACAGTGAAAAAAATAATAAAAGGAATTTCAGACTTAAGGCTTCGCTTTGTTTTAATCACACAGTATTTTTGAGTTGGTCGTGCCCCACGAATGGGGTAAACTAAGAAATAGGTTTTTGGTAATAATTTGGAAAATGAGGGCTAAGGACTAAACAATGTGGAAAGACTTGAGTCTACCGAAGACTTTCACTAATCACTATTTTCCCTTCTCGGTCAAAGTCTTCCTATATGGAAATAATTACTCCTACATTTAAGAAATTAAACACTAACTTTATTTTACCACTATAAATTAATCAATTCAACAAAATTTGAAATATTTTATTTGTTTCTAACGTGTTACTCATAAGAATATTACAAATAAAAAAAGTTTAAAATTAACATACTCCAGTTTAAATTAAGTAGTGCAGAACTACTACAGTAAGCAGCATGCTTAAGCCTCCATTGTTAAAGTTTTAGGTAGGCTGAAAACTGAAACGCAAACTCCATGAAGCAATGAATTTCCTCTCTTTTACAACCTTGCTTTAGAAAACAAACAAAAATGTTCAAGAATTACTATAAAAAAATAAAAAAATTGACTAAATGGGAATAATTAAACAGAAATGATAACAGCAGCCCAACACTCACCTTGGCCTTATGGTTTTTATACTGAGCCCAAAAAGTAATTGGCCCGATGTGTTTCTATGAATTAGGTCGGCCCATTTCAAAGCCCAACAGTGTCTCTCTCTCTCTTTCGGCCCAACCCAAGCATCAAAAGTCCAATTCCAGCAGAATGAAAAAACGCCTCCGTCGCCTTCCTCCCTTCTCGCCACCGAGCTTGAAACGACACAGCCACCACCACCGCGCCCAATTGTATCGCCTGTCTTCTTATTGCCGCTGCCGGGCTGGTGCACACGCACCTCTCATCGCCCTTAGTGATTTTTCGGTAAGTTTCCTTTGCCCCTCTACATATGTTGATGGAATGAGCATTCTACCGCTAAAAGGTTTTTATTATATATTACCTCCGTCCCTGTTATTAGTCTCATTTTTCATTTTGGGACATCTCACTTATTAGTCCAATTTCTAAATAATTAAATAAATTAACATCACATCCACCATCTCATCATGCTTAATTAGACCCTCCTATCACATCCATCCTCCCATCACCCTCACATGAACAGTAATTGCATACTTAATTTTGTCCTTTAATTTGTACTAAGGTAGTATATATTTTTATGTCATTCATCGCTTGTAGCTATTGCAGGTGCTTGTTAGGGCCGGCCCTGGGCCTAGGCAAAAGGTGCAACCGCCTAGGGCCAAGGCTGGATGGGGCCCTAAAATATTTTTAAGGGCAATTTTAAACATAGCCTCCGATTTTTTCTTTATAGCCCCCATATTTAAAAAAATATATAAATTATTAATGAATTTACCTCTATATCCCTACAGCCATAACCCCGCAACCTGTAAATGTGTAGCCCCCAGTGACAGAAACTCACACTTGTTGCGTGGCGGCGGTGGGGTTGTTCATCAGTAGTCCGCCGTCCACAGCCAGGCACGAGATCTTTCTACCATCAAAACGCCCCATGTAGCATGGAGTCCACGCTCCCACCAGTAAATGTGCTCCGACCGGAAAATATCACCCTCAGTCAGGAATAACTTCGACTGATTCGCCGCCAAAAACTTCGCAGCCTCCTGTGCAGAGAGCGGATGCCCGGAGCCGTCATTGGCGATGAGTACTAGTAACACACACGTGCGACGCACAGGCAAACTTTTTTTTTTAAGCATTTTTAATATTTATTGTATGATTTTATTATGTATCACTAAGTTTCTCAACAAAAATAAATAATTTTTAATGTGCCCAGGAGAATAGACTCCGCCGTCCTAAAGTGATAAAGTTTCTTCAACCAGTATGGGTATTAAAGTTGTTGTATAATATTGTTGGGAGAAGTGATAATTGATAGACACAATCTGTTTTTCATAAATAAAGTAATTTCAAGGTTTATAATTAATAATGTAAGATAATGATTTCCATCTTAAAAAATAGTAATATGTATTTGAGGGACGTCTCAATAAGAAAATTTTCACACATGTATGGGGTATTATTTTTGTTTAGTAAATGTATATAACTATATTCTTAAAGTTTCTTCTACACAAATTTTATAATTATGTTTCATAAACATAAATCAACAAATAAGATACGGAGTATATTGTAATTATACATAAACCTTTTTTATATATCTTTATAACGAAATTAACGATCGAGTAATAATAAAAAAATATGTCAAATATTGAAATTTCATTATAAATTTATAAATTATGAAAGACTTTTGTATACATGACATTAATGGTACATGAATTGTTGCTATTATATTTATTGTGTATCAAGATCTACAAAATAATTAAGCTCCACATTCCTCACAACAACATAAAATTACTATGAGGTGAAATTGGTTCTTTCGAAAAAGTTTTACTTGCGATAAAGACTAACTTTGACTCTAGGCCATTTGAAACGTTTTATCAGCCATTGTTACCCGTTTTACAAATGACTACATAATTCACAAATATTCTACAACCTTTTTCGGGAAAATCACTAAACTGTGGTACAAATCAACAAAAAAAATTCTTGGTCCAACTACTAAATTAATCCATGAAAAACATACAAATATATACAATAGCTTAGATCTCAACATGAGAAGCATAGTTTAGATCGATGATGCGTCTACTACATGTACAACATCACATACATATCAACATAAACAAATACTACTCTCTCCATTTCGTCGAATATGACCCCTTTCAATATGGCCTATTATGGCATGCTTTTTCACGCTTTTTAATGATGAGTTTTAAAATAGATTTTTGAAGAATTTTTTCTTTTACGGGATACTCTGACAGTCGTAGTATCCCGTAAAAGAAACAAATCTTCAAAAATCCATTTTAAAATCCATCATCAAGAAGCGTGAAAAAATATGCCAGAATAGGCCATATTGAAAGGGGTCATATTCGATGAAATGGAGGTAGTATAATGTTATACTAATTGTGTGTGTGTGTGTGTGTGTGTGTGTGTGTGTGGATGCAGTTCTAACTTCTAAACTTGGTCAAATAATTATCTACTCCGCAATGTTGCTCGCCCCAAACTTTTCAATAGTGCTGAGGCGCCACCCTTCCGTCTCATCTCTTGTAGCCTTTTCTTTCCAACTGCTTCAATCCTTCCGAGTTTGCTACCACGACTTCCCGTTTCTTGTTATCCTCTGAGTCGGAGTATAGTGACAATAAGACATACGTTACCGATTTTAAATTTAAACCCGCAATACAACTTTAATGGGATAAACGTTACATAATCATATCAAAAATTAATATTAATTAATAAAACTTACTAATTATATTATTGCGTTAAATATTACCTAACTACATTCTACATACATATAAACATTTATATAGTAACGGCTGTATAAATTAAATTAAGTATGTTATAAGCTATAAAAAAATAGAAAAGAAACTAATTCTTTATCATAAATTATACGTACTACTTTTGTAACGTCTAAAATTTATTAAATGATTGAATAATATTGATGTATAGTTCAAATATACCATTTACATAGACAATTTCCATAACCTACTGTACTAAAAAATAAAGAAAAAAGTCAATGCAAATAAGCGTAGGTGTATACGCAACTTATAATTAACCATGTATAACAAAAAAAAAATATAAGTATAACACCATAGTTATAAGTATAATTGCAGTATAATTAACCACGTATCTTTCACACTTTTGTAATTTAAATATCACATTTAAATTCTGGCGAATTAAATCGTGATTTTTTATTTTTGACAAATTAAATCACGATTTTCATTTTTCCAAGCATGTTAACTTACATCTTTTTTAATTCTCAGGTCCACATGCATCACAATCGTAAAGCCCCAGTAGGTATCCATTTTAGTATTGTGGTTGTCGAAGTTGTTTTGGGGAAAATTTTAATTATAAGAAATACATAGTAGAAGTTTATGATTTAATTCGCCAAAAATTTATACATTAAAACTAAAACAAAAATATTTTGATAACTATAGGATACAATTCTAAAAATATATACATTTTGATATAGAAACCCGCGTAACAATTAGTTCATCTTCATTTTGTGATTGATCATGTAGATTTATGACACTGATGAGCAATTATACCGAAACTAAAACAAAATTGAAACTAAACTAAAATATACAAATGATAAGTTTAATATTGTAATTATATTAGGTGCAGCACCGAATTAACAGACTTCGAATCAAAACTACATAGCAAATGATATGAGAATTATTGCAGTAGCTAGTTTCTACAAAATTGTATAGATTATTGAACCGTGCTCCTTCAACCTTATAAGATGCAATACTCATTGTCGTTAAACCTCAACTCCAATCTCGATAAATTATGCATCCAATTTGAAACCTCGAACCAAAAGCAAGTGAAGTGTATATGTGTTTCTTTCATAAAATTCAGAAATATAAATATGCATAGGATAATATAAAAATAGAAAATAAATTAATATAAAGCCCTAAATTATGCATTTGTATTAAATGATTGATTATAAATTATTAATGTACCATTATGATATACAATTTATATATTCATTTGAATAAATTTAATATTAAAAATATCTGAAAATAAAATTTACTACTTTATAGATTAAAGAAGTACTGTGTATTATTATTATTTTTAAATATGTATATTGGTTGTGATCTTTCTTTTGTTGAAGTTTCTTATGAAAAAATATTAATTTAACAATGAGATTAAATAAATGATATAGTACCTTAATTGAGAGTAATCAATCATATATAATTAACATTTACAAAATTAAACTAATATAAATACACAATAAATTCATATTGAAGAAAATTTGAAAAGGAAAATATGAGACATCGAGAAGTGGAATACAAAATCTCATGTAATTAATGTAAGTTACTAACATAAGTGATTTTGATTATATTTTATTTTCAATTTAAGATGTAATTTATTTTAATTTTGTTTTTCTTTTTTCGTCTCCCAAGAGAATTTTTACTTATAAGACATGTAATATTCGATAAGTAAAATTAATAAAAGATGTATGAGTATTATATTGTATATGAGAACTAGAAATAAAATATATAGTGAAGATAAATATATTCACAACTTTATACATTTCTCTCATCATCTATGTATTAAAATGAACAATTAGTAAAATATCATAGATTCGACAATTAACATGATGCAAATAGTGTTGTTCAATTAAAGAGCATTATAGAAAATTAAAAATAAAATAACAATATGATGCAAAGAGTGTTGACAACAAATCCAATGCAACTGCACATTATAAACATGCCACGGGATTATAGCAAGGCTAATGCTTTTACAACACTTGATACACTAAATTGTAAACTTTGTCGCTATTTACAAATTATCATTATTGATTGCATCATATCAACTTTCAAAAATGATCCGTTCATCTAATAATTAACAAAACGAAATGAGGAAACTGATTTCCTCTCATGGATCAAACTGAGCTCCATTGAACTTTTACCTCAAGATGTGATAAGCCGAAATGCTCCTGCAAAAAAATTTAACATGACTAAATAATAATAATAATAATAATGGATCAACTGTAGAATTTTACTTTTTGAGAAGGACTATACAATATTAAAGGCTATAAAACTCAACAAAATCTTAATCATGGCTTCATTAATATAGTAGTATTTTATTGGAAAAGAATGCTTTCATTTGCAAAAAAAACATTTCAAATGTCACTACTACTCACTCATAATCATGGATCTGAATGGACTTTATCCTTCATATTTTAATTGTGCATGAGGAATTGATAAATTTTCACCGACTGAAAAATGTAATTTATATAGAAAAAAGATATGAATTGTTGGGAATTTTGATTTAACTGCTCCGTGATTCGGGCCTAATTGGATGCAAACATTTGTAGCGAAATTAGTAGAAATCAATACACCACATCGATCAGTTGTATTAAGACATTTAATATCAGCATAAATCAATCAATACAATTACCTCTATAGGTGCTTGTTTGGTTGTTAAGATGAGATAAAGCATGATTAGAATCCATGTATGATTATAATCTTGTCTGCATTAGATTATACTTCAAATCTGAGTGTTTGGTACAAAAGTTGAAAATTCTTCATATCTAGACATGTTTGTTTGGTGGGTTTTATTAAGTTCATGACTAAACTATAGAATCCCTATTTTATCCCTGGCCTAAATTGTATATTACAGAGATTAGTGAGTATATATAATTCCATTGCCGCTCTTCCTGAATTTGCCGCTCGACCTTTCTCCTTCAAAACTCAGATTCGAAACCCTAATGACTGGAGAACGAATTCGCGCGCAAGGTTGAAGAACAAACAAGATCGCGAGCAGCATGTCTACTTCACAAGGTCGGTTTTCTTTCTTTTTCCAATGAGATTTCTCTTCTTTTAGAAACGACACGAACTCAATTTGATACAAATTGGGTACTTCTACCATTTGTACTGTTTATGAGTTTTCTATATTTGTTGAAAGATTTTCTATTTATGACTTCTCTGTTTATGAGTTCTCTATCTATTCAAAGATTTTTCTCTTCATTAGTCATTCTTGGTTGTAGAATTCAAGATAATTGAATTATGTGTGTTGTCACATATGTTTTGGTGGAAAGAAACAACATTCTTTTGTATGAATTTCAAGAAGTCGTTTTGTTGCAATGTTGTTTGGTTATATTGAAATAACTTGACTGATTCTTGCTTGTTTGTGAAGATTGATTGAATACATGATCTATTTTCTTATATTTGACAAAAATTAGGGAGCATTGCTACGGGCCAAGGTTCTAGAGTTGAGCAGAGTCGTCGTAGTTGGACGAAGCGCGAGGAAGAAGCCTTAATAGCATCAATGAAAGAACTACTAGCTGAAGGAAAGTGGAAGAGTGATAACGGGTTTAAGCCTGGCTTCTTCACAGCACTTGAAAACATGATTAGGATTGCAGTTCCTGGCACAACACTGAAGAAAGACCCACATATTAATTCAAAAATTTCGACCTGGAAGAAGAACTATGCTTCCCTTACTACAATTCTAAGCCGTAGTGGTGTCGGCTTCAACTTAAATGGGGACCACATGGTCGATTGTGACCTTGAAACGAAGAAAGAACTCATACTGGTAAATTTTACTTTTTTTGTGGAGTTTATTAGATTTAGTAGTTGTTGGAGATACTGATGAAGTTATGCAATAAGAAACATTACACTTTAATCCGATTAATCTCTACGAATAAAGTAGTCCAATAAAAATACTAATATGGATACATGATAAAGAAGTAATGAATAATAGAAATTTGAAAATCCCTTCAAATTTGCTGCAGAAGAAGTCAAACTTTGCTTATTCCTTCTTTAGCACTTTGGCACGTAGACTAGAGTGCTTTTAAAAGCTGGTTTTCCAGTTTGTAATTTTCCAATCCTTCTACTCATTATTTAAAAAAAAATAGATGATGTTTTCTCAACTCGACTGATCATTCTTAACTTTACATTGTGTTGATGGAGTTTCGTGAGAATAGCTGTTAAATTTTGATCATTCCTTCCACATTAATTTGTTGATATTGCATAGTTTATGGTAATGTTGTTGAAGTAATAAATCAATTTTGCAGGGTGATAAAAATGTAAAAACTGTGCTGAATAATCCACAAACTTTTTATGAGGATTGGAAAATACTATTTGGCAATGATCGAGCCACAGGTGAGAAAGTACAGGATGTAATGGAGGCTGTCAACGAGCTATATAACGGAAAGAGGGATGCTGAGAATCATGGACCGGCTGTTAATGATAAAACTGATGTGGGAGGAGAAACACATGAGGCTAGTGAATGTCAAAGCTCTGACCGTGCGAACAAAGATTCCAAACGTAGGAAGAAAGGTGCTATAGATGAGGGGATGCAGACAATGTGCGACCTTCTTAGCCAGATTCACCGCGACACTAACGAGAGGCTAGAACGTCTGTCCACCAGAATTGGCTATAAGGCAGATCTCGGGAAGGCAAGAAAGGAGGTATTTGACATCGTCACGGAGATTCCCGGCCTTACATTGGACGATCAGCTTGTTGTAGGAGAAACACTTGCGGATAATGAGAAACGCCTTGAGTTCTTCATGGGTCTTCCACTGGCTGCACGGGCTACATATGTGCAGAAGATGATCACGCCGAAAAACTGATGAAGATCTTTTAAGTTGCTGTTTTGGATTAATGTTATTTCTTTTGACGCAAACAATGTGGAAATATGACTGAAAGTAGAATTTGCAGCTGAAGTATGTTAGGATATGGATCCTATATTTTGAACCTTATGCATCGTATTCAGTCTTGTATATATTAATCTAGTTTGCCAGTGGACTACTTTGAACTGGTTTATATTTGGAGCTGAAGTCTCATGGAAATTATCGTAGTTTCTGTTTATTTATATTGTGTCTTTGTCTTCTGATTTTTTGTGGAATTATTTTGGAGATGCTCGCTGGTTATAAAGAGGATGAAAAGGAAATAATATGGAATGCATATCATAAACTTTATCCCTCATGAGACGTTTTCTTCTAAACAATGAGTAGCAATGCTACTCTTTCTGGATACAGATTGAAAGGACATAAATAAAATACAGAAACGACTTACAGCTACATAAATAACTTGGGTACATAATTAAACCGCGCAAACAAGCACTACTTAGAAAGATAATCATGGTTTGTTCCACCCTGATTTCGGAGACGATGATGCCTCCGAGCTGAGCTCTTGCACGTTACCATATTGTTTTTTCTTCATTTTGCGAGGCTGAGTATTCGGACCTATAAAATTCGGCTTGTGAGGGTAAAAATTCGGACATGGAAAATATGAACTTGCACTTGGGCATGACTGTGACTCCTCGTCAAAAAGTCGACGACGGGAAATCGGGTTCTGGTTGCAGATTGGGGATGTCACTTCTTCGGAATCTGATATCAAATCTACAACTGCATGTCTATTTACCACGGGGCTCACTAAATCAGATACGTTCAGCACTATCTTGGGGGCATCTTCTTCCTTAATGGCGTCTTCACCAAATAGAAACGCGAGTTTGCCGAATGCAGGTTCTCCACTTGTATAATACGCCTTTGCGAAATCACATTTCTAACGCATTTCAACAAATATTCAGTCAAAATACATATTATTTCATGCAATTACATAAATAAATATCACCAGAATTTAGAAAGAAGATATGAAGAAATTTATTTACCATGAAAATTCTAGCCCATACACGATCATTCCCAAACATCCTATTCGTGCTTGCTTCCCAATCAATCTTGTTGTAACGAAGAGCGGCTTTGAACGTTTCATACCTCTTCTTCATGAAGAGGTAGCGCTCACACAATGTTTCCCAATCCACATGAATTTCTAGCTTCAGTTTTAAGGCTCTTTGAGCACACATCAGAGCCTTGACTGGAAGACCATCGTCATGCTCGGAAGATGCACGTTTCTCTTCCACAAGAGTGGCTAGGAAGACATCATCTGTCTGAGGATTCCAACAACCTTTGTACATAAATTCTTCTTGGGGTGGAACGTTATGTGCATCCATAGTTGCCAATTATTTATTTTATTTATTTATTTAAGCACTCGAGCTAGTTTTTATGTGTTTGGGAGCTGGAATTCTTACTTATGGGTGTTAAATATAATTGCTCAATTGCCATAGCTTCAGAAGAAACAAAATACAATTCAAAGGCTGATATATTCAGACATTGATTTGATCATACAATTCAAAGGCTGATACTCTACTCTACACTTTAACCATTGAAGACAATAGGTCTTTGCCTACTGTGCTGTCATAAAAAGAGATTATTTATTTAGATATTTTGCACAACAATGCACACAATTGAAATTTATATTTTTTTTGCATACAATGGAATAGAGAATTGGCAACAGGACCTATATATGACATTTATTATGGTTGGTGATTTGAGGAGTAATTATAGTGATCCAACCCTATATTTATGCTCGACTGCTAACAAATCTCATAAGACAAACTTTAACCGCAAATCAATACATAATGCAGAAGCAAACTGATCTTGGAATAAACGAACAACAAATACATTCAAAGATAAAAGCAAGATACAATATTACATAAAAGATCCATCATAAGCAACTTACAACAATCAAATACATAAACATCCCTATCCATACTGTTCAAAAAGAGTGAGGATACATAAAAAAGATATAACTCCCTATGGAGATAGATATTGTTGCCACATTGCGTTTGCAATTGAATCTCGTTTTGCATTCCATTCGTTGGATGATCCAATAAAGTCTACGAAGGTGCTATCTTGGTCTCCATCTGCATCATTATTATCATCTAATGAATTTTCTACAAGCAATTCAATTGGATCGACATCCATGTTACTGCGTATGAAGTTATGCAATAAGAAACAAGCCATTATGAGCCAATTCTGCACTTTGTCCGGATAATAACAGGCACTTCTAAGTATAGCCCATCGCATCTTGACAATTCCAAATGCACGTTCGATCACATTCCGAGCTTTAGAATGTCTCATGTTAAAGATCTCTTTAGGATTCTGAGGGGTTTGAGTATTCGGGCCCCACTCCTTCAAGTGATATCTCACACTCTTGTATGGAGTCAAAAAGCCATCACTATTTGCGTAACCATTGTCACACAAATAGTAGTTACCTAGGGGAAAAAATAATAATATGCATTAATTTAAAATTGTTTATTTGTGAATTAGCTATGTAATTCGTAACAATTAAGCTCAAGATCAGTGAAAATGATTTAAATTACATACCCTTGGGTACTTTCAGCCCATGAACACGACTCACAGCATCTCTTAATACCCTCGAATCAGCTGCAGATCCCTCCCACCCAGGGAGAACATACACAAATTTTAAATTTCTATCACATACCGCTAAAGTATTTGTAGAAATCTGACCCTTTCTTGTTCGATATCTCGGTTTATCAGAATTGCACACCTTCACGTTGATGTACGTGCCATCTAATGCCCCTAAACAACCCTAAATGAAATTCATAAAAGGAACAATAAGTACAAGCATAACTAATAATCAACACCAAGAAATGACTTTGGGTAGCAATTTTGTAGAAATCATGTCATTAATTTATTTACTATTTGATTAAGTAGAAAATTTTGTGATTGAATTACTTCATATAAACATTGAAATATTGTACTTGAAACCACTTCCACCGCGAATCATTACAGTCTTCTGAAACCGGTTCCGGCTTAACCAACAGTATAACATGCAATTTCAATATTGCTTTCAACACTAAATGCAGGTTTTTGGAGATTGTTTGGCCTGATCTTTGGAAGTCGAAGCCTACAATTCTATTTTTCTTATGGTGAGCTAAAATCCCTAAGAACGACGCTACTTGTTCTTCGACGGTAACATACTTCCCATCGGTGAGCCCTCCCAACTCTCGCAGAAGCACACACAACCTTCCGAAAGTATTACGATCCATCCTTAGATTTACTATGCAATCAACATTAGTCACCCCAACCATTCTTTGCATGTGTCTAACCTGATCTGGTATCTTATCAAGCATTGAATAATGTTGATCTAATGACATATGTTTCCTCTTTCTAGTTGAAAGTCTTGCAAACATTTGGACAATTATTCCTATCTGTAGGAGATATGCCATAATAATCTCCTGAATGATTAAATAAAGGGATGCTTCTCCATCGCCACTCTCTGGCATCTCTTCAAATATGAGATTCTGAAAATATTTAATTAACGCTTGTTGGAAATAGATAGATTTCAACAAATATCCCTTCAAAGAAGTCCATATTTCTACTAATTAGCAAGTAGCAACATGTCTTACAAATCTTGCTCTATATTTTCCACACTAATTTTACGAGGATATATCATGTATGATACCAATATTTTCAGAAATAATGTCATGAATTGATTTTGCAGAAGAGTGTTGAAGGCAGCAAGGCGATAAATTTTATGAGGACTTAACCAACAAAAAATTTATAAAGAACCTAGCTATGTAAATATCCATACCCAGCATAAAGCAACTTTCTAACATAAATTTTATTTTAAAATTAAAACAACATCCAAGAACAGTGAAGGCCTTCAAATTATACGGGAGAGGTGGAGAGTCATGCGTACCTGGGCTTTGTTTAGGAAGATTTGAACAATTTAATTGGTGGCCTCTTTGCTGTAGAATTCGAGCTGTCCAGATATATGATTAAATCTCGAAATATAATTTCCCAAATCCTGAAACAATTGATGAAGAATAATGAAGAACTGAGTTTTGAGTAGTATTGTTGTAGAATTGGAGCTGTAATAAGAAATTATAGAGAGATAGGGAAAAAAATCGCAGCTCAAGAAACGGGTTTAGAATCTTGCCTAGTTTCGTCGTTGCTCGTCTTCCTCTTGCAGTGAAGCTGGATTCTTCATAGAATTTTGATTCCACCGTCAAAAGCAAAGATGAAAAGAATGATAATCAATCGATCCAAGCAAAACAAACCCATCAATTTTATCAGAAACTGTAGAAATCGTGTGTGGATCTAGATCTGATAGTGGATCCTTGCAATCGATTTTACCATTCCTGCACTTCGTTTTCGAAAAATTCTACAGCTCGTTCTTCTTTTTCCTAGATCTAGATTTGTTGTGAACACAATGATGTGAAGGTAGAGGGTAAATTAGGGGTAAATGATTGTAGGTCGACACTGTAGAAGTCTGAGAAACGCAATCCGACCCCCAACGCCCGATATCTACTCTAGAGGGGAACAGTAAAAAGTTGTCGGGCCTGACTACAATCCCGGGCCAGCCGGATTATAGTCTACCTAACCAAACACCAAGATTAAGATTCTAATCCGGCTTTATCTGGGTTAGTTTGTCTAACCAAACAAGCCCTAAAGACGATGAACTGCACTTGTTACAACGTCGACTCCACACCGGCGGCAGACAGAGGAAAATATTTGTCATTTATCATTGTTGTGGCAACTTTTCTTCCTCTGATTGGAGCATCGTTATAGATTTCCTTAGAAATGGCAAGGTGAAATTGGAGATTTTCTCCAAATTGGTGCAGAAATGGTTGCACCATTGCGAGAGCAAGACGACACGTGTACTGAGAATCGACGGCGGTGGAACAACCGGCATTGTCACCCGCGCCGCCTTGGTCCATCTCGAGGACTAGATCCATGAGAAATCCGGCGATTCCAAATGCTGATTTCTTCGATATTGTTGTCCGTACCGGAATCGGCGTTCTCCTCGCTGCAATCTATATAATAATAACGACTACGGGTTGCTGTTTTTAGTAAGTTGATTATTCTATAAATACTGTAGTAACTTTGATATAACTTTTTTTGAAAAAATAATAATTTGTTTAATGTTCAATTATTCATGTGCATTAATATCATCATATATCAAAGTCAACTGCGTAATTTAAACTTTGTATAGTATATATGTATGTTGAGAGATTTATGCCAATATTAAATACAATAACATTATTAGTAAATTTCGTTACTTTTATTAATTTTTGTTTTTGGTATAGTTGCATCCATAATAAGTAAATGCATGTATAAATTGGAGAGGTTATTTTTTGTGCAAAGGTTATTTTTTGTGCTCTTTTTCTTGGACAATTTGGAAATATAATCTATCACCATTAGATTATTCATAAAAGTTTAATCAAAAATATTTAATTAAAATATTAATTACATCTATCTATTATATAAAAGCTACTACGGATATACACTTTTAGTAATTTTTTCTTGCATATTTGAACTTTCTACTTTTTTAAATTAAATTTATTAGTAAGTAATTTATCATTTACACTAATATATACAGTATGCAGTATATATGTCAGTATATATGTGTGTGATCGATCTGTCATATATATACCTATGAAGGCTATGAAGGATGAGAGTAAGTTGGGATTTTAAGGATAAATTAGTAATGAACTTGTATTTTTTATTATTAATTAAAAATAGGGGCTATAAGGAAAGAAAACGTGGCTATGTTTATAATCCCCCTATTTTTAACCCCTTATATACCATATGAGCCCAAATATATATTGGGCCCTTTTTGAGATACAAAAAATTATAAACGTAAAAAATAAAATTGATCCAACAATCAAGCACCCGATCAATGTTCTCTTTGCCGGGTTCTCCTCTCTCAAAGAAAAAATTCTCTCTCTCTCTCTCTCTCTCTCTCTTCTCTGTCTATCCGTTTTATCTCACATTCATAGAACTCACAAAGTCACAAGTATCTCTCTGTCTCAATTCTCACATATTGTGTGTGAATTTGGAGAAAAGAGGAAAAGGTATACTTCTCTTTTGATTCTGTCGAATGCTTATGCTTTCTTTTGTGTTTTTATTTATTATTATTCTGATGCTATACTTGTGCAGCCTTTTAAATTATTTTAGAACCCCCATGGGTAATTGACTATTAAGTGTTTGTTTAAATGCTTAAAAGAAGTTCTTATCCCATGGGTAATTGATTATTAAGTGTTTGTCAAATATACATATTGTTATTTCAATGTTTCTATTGCTTGATACTATGTACTATATAATTGATACATTTGCTGCAAATGTATGAGAGATATGGAAATCAAGAGAAGTTGTCAATGTTTTTTTTAGATTGCAAGTTAGTTTAAATTATATTTATAGATTGTTCGTACTCCGTATTATATATGTCTAATACAATGTAATTTTTCTTTTTATAAATAATATATGAAGGGCCTCTATTTTGAATTTCGCCTAGGGCCCCAAAAAATCCCTGGTGCTTGTTTGTGTATTTTGTTTGTTTTATCAAATAAATACTATGTTCTACATTATGTTGATGAATGTTGGAGTCAATGTTTCAAAAATCCGCCATTAAGGTGCGCCTCAGATCGATGCGGCATCTATATTTTTTAGGAATTAGGCACCGAGCCATGTATTCTGTTTTTTTAATCTTCGCTTAAAAGATAAAAGAATCATGTCTTCTCCATAAATTTGAATTTGAATAGGTAGGAATGGAAGGGAGGGTAGCTCGGACATGTCATGTTTGTGGTAGCAATGTGGGATTTACCTGTGCTGATGATGGATTCTTCTACTGTGGTTATTGCAACTCACAAGCAGATGATATCTTCGAAATTGGCACTGAAGAGGATCAAACTTTCACTCATTACTCTGCCAGATTCACCCGAGTCCGCCCTTCCAACATACCTGCCCAATTTGTTGAGCCTATCTCTCAGGTAAAATTCGACACTTCGCAGTTTCTGGACCATCCCAATATCGAAGATGCTATGTTTGATGGAGTGGGGCCTACAGAGCCAACTGACTTCGCCTCTTCCCAGAACCAGAAGAATTATAGCTATCAAGATTATTATACGGAGATTAGGTCTAGATATGTCATGGGGCTTCAGTTGATGATTCAATTCCAATCCCAGGCTTTGGTTGAGAAGTTTAATGTTAGCCCCTTAATCATTGGGCTTGTTGGCCCTCTGTGGTTAAGATTTTTGGCATCAACTAAAATTATGGCTGATGAATGGGCTGACCGGGCTGTTCGTGATTCTGAGGCTCAGACGCAAGGTGTGCTCTTTTGACTCTTTGTCTTATGCTGTATATGTTACTGAAACTGCTAAACTAGCTGAAACCACTTTTTCCTGATTTATCATGCATAGAAATTGAAGTATTGTGCGCTTACCTTGGATGTGGTTTAAAAGATAAACTTATTGCATTTGTTCAATTAGTATGTTACTTGAAGGATGGCAGTTATACCAGAAATATTGAAAAATATGAGTCCATTGGTTTTTGTTGTTGCATCATGCATTGAATAATTTGGAAGCTGAAGGATATTATGGGTGATGAAAATTTAAATAACAGTAGATTATGGTCACTTCAAGGACGGACAAGAGAAAGTGAGAGTTATATGTATGTATAAGTGTGTGTGTGTGTGTGTAATGTCTTCGTCTTCGGCTTTGTCTTCGTCTATGACATGAACTCTAAATCCATGCTTATCATTTTCCCATCTCACATAACAGGGGAAGCAGAAGAATTTCAGCCCAGTGCCAGTGCTATGTACAAGAATGAACCTGTAAATATTTATGGGAAGCGTGTAGCATATGTATGGTGTAGATCTCTGAGAAGCGCGTTGCCAATATCTTGCTCTTTAGCTATCTCCTTACTGGTTTGTCACGTGGCTAGGGAGCCAATTTTGCCTACTGATATATTGAAGTGGGCTCTTGAAGGTAAGCTTCCATATTTTTCTGCTTTTCGCCTTATAGAGAAGCAGCTTGGATCTGGCACCAAGGCATGCCCAATTTCCGTCAGCCGTATGTTAAGACCCTTACAAGTCATTTCATCGCAGAAGTTGGAATCAATGGCAGCTGATATAGCTCAGAGAATTGGTTTAAAATTGCCTCCTGTGAACTTTTATGGTATTGCTTCACGCTATCTGAGAGAGCTGTCGCTTCCTACTGGGTTATTACTTCCTTCAGCCTGCCGCATATATGAATGGTCTATGCCTTCTGAATTGTACCTATCAGCTAATGAGTCTCGGATTCCTACTCGTGCATGTGTCATGACAATACTGATTGTTGCTATAAGGACTCTATTTGACATTAATGGTTATGGAATGTGGGAATCCAGTTTGTCTAGGAATGAAGATCATGAATCTCAGAGCCATTCAAATAAGATTGAAAATACTGATGATGCCCCATCTTCCTATGATTCAAAGTCTTCTGCTGCTAAGGATCCCATATTGAGTGTTCAAGAGCTTCTGCAGATTCTTGACTCAAAATATTATGAACGTACTGATGCACATGGTAATAGTTTATTTTCAACCTCAGTGTAGTGTTTTGATAATCAATGTCTTTTTATAAAAAAATGTCATATTACTTAAGCTAAGCCAATCTTTTGCCTCCTTTTACAGAATATAGTTGTGACTTGCCTACTTACCTCCAATATTGCAAGGATGTCGTTTTCTCTGGATTAAAGCCATCATTTGAGGATATTGAAGAAGAAAAGTTAATAGATGAGCTCTGGGCCTTTTATCAGAATAACAAGGTACTTTCTTAACATGTTACCCCCTGTCCCCCTCATTGCCACCCACCTAGGGAGATATATAGTGAATAAGTTTGCTTGTACAATAAATACATGCCAACGTGTGGAGCAGTCTCTGAAACAAGAGAAGATAAACTAAGTCTACTTTCATAGCGTGACTGTTGTTTGAGGCATATTGGCTAGAAATTATGAATTATTATTACTATTATCGAGCTGCAGACTTGGTAACTCCACTTGTAATGTCTATTTATGTTTTGTATAGCTAGTAAGTTTCTTACTTTTATTTTTCGAGTTTTAGATCTGCAATTCAAACATCCTCCGTTTCAGGACGCTAGAACGCCAGACGTGAACGAAAGATGTAGTGAAGATTCCAAAAAGAGAAAAGACGAAGTTAGGAGCAGAGGTGAGCAAAGTGATGATAGTGACAATGGAGATGAATGCTCAAAATGCAGCACAGATAGGTACAATTGTTGTCATCGGAATCAAGATTCAGCAAGTAGCCGTCGAAATTCAAAAAAAGAGAAGGCGTTGAAGCAACTGAAGTTGGATATGGAAGAGAATCAATTCTGCTATATACCGCCTAGGGTGAAGGTAAACAGACGAGACTATCTCCATTATGCTAGGAGAAGGAAAGGCGTGCTAATATATGCTGTCCATGCTGATTATTACATATTGCTTCGATGTTGTGCTAAGGTTGCTCTAGTCGAAACTAGGATGATGCATGTTGCAGTTTTGAGTTTAGAGAGGAGATTGGAATGGCTTGATAAAAGAATTGATCACTCATTACTTCTCCACACAAATCTAGATGGTGCTTGTGAATTCTGTGAGGGCGATGATGTGCAAAATGATACTATGAATGATTCAAACATTTGATATATTTCTCTCTCCTCGGTCCATTTCTATTCTTATGAATCAGTGAAACTGGGATATTCCAGAAGGATGGATGTAACCTTTTGGAACTACTAATGTTTATAGCGACAGTTTCTATTTCTAGAGAGAGAGATTAACATCTTAAACGTTAATAGCTTATCGCGAATATTCTCTTCCAGATTCTGAGGTAATATTATTTCCAACTAAAATCCATATTTATTTGTCGAGTAATACACTTTAGATGAGATGCGTGTTGTGTTCTAGGGAGTTACGTGTCCTGGCTGCAACAAATCTATATCTATACTTACTACGGAGTATTATAAAAAGTATCTTGTTTACAAAATTTGTTATACCTACTATGCCCTTAATATTATCATTAGTATATTAATATCATCATTAGACTAAATCGTTACAATAAAAATAAAGTTTTATATAAGAAGATATGCATTAACAATATAGTACGAAGTAATATATATATCCAATGCCTAATCATCCACAATAAGGAAAACTAAAGAACACGACTAATCCTTAATTCCTTTGTGCATTTTATGTTCTTCCAAATTGAAGGTTAGGAAATTAAATTATATGGTTCTGTTACGTTTTGTTCATTTTGAGACCTAGATAGATTAAACTAAATTTTCGATTTTTGGCTTCAACATTGAAGAGTTGTTACATTTTGATGGATTTATTTGAGGAGTGATATTTGATCGGAGGCTATTATTATATGACTTCTGTAATCTTTTATTTAAATAATTACTAATTTTAATTATAATAATTTAATTTTTATACTACATAAATCTTACTACTGTTTTATGGGAATCATTGACAGAGTTCAAAACAAATCATTGATATGGTATGATTCTTGTAAAAGTGACTCAACATCATGTCTCCAAAAATGGTAAAATTGAAATATTGTGCAAAAATATACTAATATGGAAGTTTTTGAGACACCAACGTAAAAATGCAAATCTTTACATATAAATAGTTTCTAAAATATCTATGTAATAACTACTCCGTATTATTTAATACACCGCATATACAAAATAACTCTAAATGCTATATAAGGGGATTGTAATACACATATCACAATATTTCAAGATGTTATGACTATATGTAGGGTGCTTCGTGGATGAATATATTTCTTTAAACCAGGTTAGTACTTTCTACAAACAATTTTTTTGGTAAAATTTACTTTACAAACATACAATTTTTTTAAAGATTCTTAATTTTAAGTGCATTTTGTTAGGGTGAAAATTAATCGATATACAACACTATAGAAGTTTGAGCTAATAAAATTCAACAGAAATGCGTATCATGACTGCAATCAAGTATGCCAAGATTGATAATAGGTTAACCGCAACAACATCGATGAAGAATCAACGACAATTGAAGAAACTCCAATCAAATTAAGTTGAAGGAAAGAAAAACACGGTCAAGAGAGTAAAACCTATAGAAGTAGAAAAAAATAAAAAGACAGAAAAATATCAAGCCAACTCAAGTGAAAGAAAGGAAAAGAAAAAAAAAACAAATATGGAGTTTGTAGTGTGATGAATTGCAAGAAAAGAGAAAAAAGAAAGATAACAAAAAATAAATTTGAAGATTGCATTGATATTCCTAAGTGACCATGGAGACACGTCGGACAAACTTGTGTCTAAAATCATAAGGAACAAAATATGTTATCCGCCTATCAAAATCAAACAAGAAAAGATCTAATGTGAAATAACTATTCAACATTTTAAATCTTATTGGGAATAACATATTATGTTTTTGTTTAATAAATAAACAATATAATACCGACTATATTTTATTACTTTTAATTACACTTGTCATGTTATCACGGTTGTAAGTTATTTATTGTTTTTTTTTCTTTCGTAATGTTCATATATAAAAATTAATAAAAAAACAGATGAGTATACGTGCAACGCACGTGATCTCTACTAGTACAAATAAAATGATGCTGAGTTTTGGACTTTTTCACGTTAAGTTATTTTTGTGATAAATTAGTCACCTCATGGAATTGAATTTGAAGCCATAAAATGGTGTCACACATTTCTACCCTATTAGTATTACTATATTATAACTCAATACTTTTGGTACAAGTTACTAACTCTGACTTTTCATGGCCAGAAAGTGATAAATTAATGAATTGCCAGGAATAAAGGTAGGACTATCCCTCTTCCTTCTTAGATTAGATTTTAGGGAAATAACGAAATGATTTAATACATAGACATATTATTAAAAAAAAAAATCGTTCATCAGTATTTATCCAAAGAAAATGACATAATGAGGTTTCAAATTTAGACACTCAATTTACAGAGTACCCCACCATGGATATACAGCACCACGTTTTTCTATCACATTTATTTTTTTTGGGTGTTCATTAGTGGATATTCAAGGACATCGATTTCAATTTTAATAAAAAAAAAGGATATCGATTTTATGAAAGTAGTAGTAGTAATTGATAAGATGCCCTCTGGGGTAATTGGGTGTGGAATGGAAATAAAAGCACAATCGAATATTTTCCACAATTTTTGATTGAGAGCTAAAATCAGTTAACGTAATTAAAAATATTTCCACGTGTAATTATTCTAAGCCAACTTAATCCAATCGCTAAGAAAAATGACAAACACTATAAATAAATAAAATAAAATAATTATGTAAAGCGGAAAGCGGATAAAACGTTTTAAATAAGACTAGACTAAAGTACCACTGCCACCTCCTCCCTTTCCAGCAGACTCCAATTGAATACAGAGTACCTTCCTTCTCCACTCCAACTACCTCCAACTGAACTCCAAACCAGACCCGAATACATTACCGGGTCGGGTCGGACTCTTTTAGCATAATGATGCCAGCCTTTCTTCGCTGTTTCTATGGAGGCGAGAGCTCCGATTCCGCCGACCGTGACCCGGTTCTCTTAGTGTCGGGTATCGCTGGCTCAATCCTCAACTCCAAGTCCAAGAAATCCGGGTCTGAAACCCGGGTTTGGGTCCGACTCCTATTGGCTGATTTGGAGTTCAGAAAGAAGCTGTGGTCCATTTACAATCCTCAAACAGGTTCTTGTTTTCTGGGACTTGCTATTTTTCTTGAGAAAAAAGATTTCATATTTTTCTTGAGAAAAAAGATTTCATTTTTTTATTCTTCTTTTTTTTTTTTTTTCGACAGGGTATACGGAGGCATTGGATGATAGCACTGAAATAGTAGTGCCTCAAGATGATTATGGCCTTTTTGCCATTGATATTTTGGACCCTTCTACGGTAAGCTTTTTTGTTTATTTATTTTTTGTCATTTTACTTCCTTTTTTTTTTCTTTTTCCCTGCGTTCAAATCTAACTTCGCATCAGTTTGAATCTACTCTCTGCAGTTATTTATCTATATTCATTTGCTCTGGATTTGATTGTGTTTTATTCTTTTTGTACTCTCAATTCACTGAAGTGTGTGTTGTGTTATTGTTTGTTTGATTCTCCAGTTTGTGAAGTGTCTTCATGTAGCCGATTTGTACCATTTTCATGACATGATTGAGATGCTTGTTGGATGTGGATATATAAAAGGCACAACATTGTTCGGATATGGATACGATTTTCGACAAAGCAATAGGTGGACCATCATTTACCTGCTAATTTCTTCCACTGAAATGTTTATGTTTTCCATTGAGTTAACTTTCAGATGCTGATATGATATCAATATACATACGTAGCCATGCCATATGACATTGTCTAAGAGGATTGATTCTTATTTTGCTGCATGGAATACAGAATTGGTCAGATAATGGATGGTTTGAAAGAGAAACTGGAGACAGCTTACAAAGCTTCTGGGGGAAGGAAAGTTAACATAATTTCACATTCAATGGGTGGATTGCTCGTCTCATGCTTCATATCTCTTCATGGCGATGTATGTTTTATTTATCCTGTCATTTTCGGGTCCTGCTCCCTCATATTTCCTTTCAGTCGTTCCATCAATTATAACAAAATAGGATCTTGTTTACGTTTGAGTACAGCTGACAGAAACGTTTACTCAGCACATTATTAAGGAAGATATGACATGATTATATTTCATCTTAAGTGACTCCACATTTTCCATTCTGTATCGTAGTGTGCACAAGCAGCTCGATTTTTTCATACATATTTTCATTCCCTTTATGCATACATTGTTCTACTTTCTGAGGTGCTTCTTAATTCTGAACATATCGGCACTGATATGGGGGTATCATAATTTCCTATTGCAAATAGAGGCTTGATTGGAAAATATCCTTCAACTGCAGATATTCTCCAAATATGTTAATAAATGGATTACCATTGCCACTCCTTTCCAAGGTAATAATTGTGTTTTGCATTTTAGTATTAATTTTGTGCGCCAGTTCAAAGAATTATGCTTGTTTAAGTATGTCGTTTTCCTAGTACAATGTGTCTTATGCTTACATACTTTCTTACACAGGCGCTCCAGGATGCATCAACGACTCTATACTCACTGGAATGCAGTTTGTTGATGGTTTTGAAAGCTTCTTTTTCGTATCAAGATGGTCTATGCATCAACTGGTAATATCCTGGTTCAAGAAAAACTTACATGGCATTATGAAAGCAATGGTTCACAATAATGAAATTTTACTTGTATAATGGGTTCTAAAACCATTCCTTAAACAACTCTGAAGATCATATATATACTCATTCTGTTCTTCCAAAATAGAAGAAATTTGCTAGTTTTTGAAGATTAAGATGAAGCATGATTTATGCATACCCAGAAAGTAACAAAAGAATGAAAGAATATATTTTTAAGATTGTTACGTTATCATTTCAAATTCTCTAAGAAGCTATCTGCAGCTACATCGAGTAAAATCTCCTAAAGAAAGCATATTGAAGTGCTGGTAGCTTATCCTTGGTCAATCACCATAGAGTTTCTACAGATGGAAGTTACCAGAATGTTCCTACAAACATAATGAATCTAGCTTTATGCATTTGAAGTCGTCAACTTGCTCAACCACAGATCTCAATTTCAACATCGCGTCGCATTATAATATATTTCCGTATTTATGATTATAATCTGGTTTCTCTCATCATTCAACTTGACCTTTTTGGCTTGGTCTGCACTTAGCTGGTAGAGTGTCCATCTGTTTATGAGATGTTGCCAAACCCTTTATTCAATTGGAAGAAAGAACCTGAGGTTCTCGTTTGGAGAACAACAAGCTCAAGCGACGGAGAAACTACAGTTACACAGGAATCCTATGACTGCGAAGGATGCGTGTCTCTGTTTGCAGAAGCTTTAAAAAACAATGAGGTACTTGTTTTTTCTTTTTCTAAACTAGTTGTACCACATAGCTTCAATGCGGATTAGTAATCAAGTCCTTTTACCTTTACAATCATGATTTCTGAGTTGCAGAGTTTAACACTCAAATTGTTTTGTTGTCTTCTACTTGCCTCAGTTTTTTTGTTTTTTGCATACAGATTTCCTGCATATTCGTAATGTTTTTCTAAGAAAATAAGTTAAATATTTTAAGTTTTGATTTGGAGGGATGCTGCTTTCACACGTTGGAACCCAAGTGACAGCTGAATACTAAGTGAAGCAGACGACTCAAAGTCCTTTAAGATTAGCTAATCTAAAAATCGGTTTTCTTCTTCGTTCAAGCACAGTAAGGAAGGAAACATGATTGTGAAACCGTTATGATGATAAAATTGCTAGAATTAATACATGTCTTTTCTGGAAGGAAGGAATGAGAAACATGTCTTGTTTTGCTCTAGCTTCTGGAACTTCTTAGCCATCTGGTCTGCTGAGCTTCATTTTAGTCGTAGATTTGTTTTTTTTAATTATTATTATATCTATTTTTGCTTAAATGCGGGCCCTATCATTTCCTTTCATAATTTTTAGTTTTATGTTTCCCTTAGGTATATATCTTTTTCCTTGGCATAACTGGGAAAGACTGTTTTTCTCCTATATCATTTTACCCTGCTCTGTTGAACTGCTTCATAATTACTCTGATCATTACCTTGCACTCTGATCTCTATATTTTCTGTGATATTTCATGCTCATCGTAATCGTTCATGTTATACTAGTTATAATTATATTTTATTTCACATTGCAGCTAGACTATGATGGAGATACAGTACCTCTTCCTTTCAACTTTGCCATTCTTGATTGGGCTGCTGATACTCGCGAAGTACTTAATAACACTCAACTTCCTGCTGGAGTTTCTTTCTACAACATATACGGAACATCTTTTGAGACACCTTTTGATGTTTGGTAGGAACCACATCGCTCGTCTAATTCTCTATATGTACTTATTGATACACCATCCTAGTTTTATTGTTTTCACACACTAATTTGGAATAGGGTAAATAATCTCTCCCTTTTGCAGCTATGGTTCAGAATCTTCTCCCATTAACGAGATTTCAGAGATATGTCACTCAACTGTAAGCAACGTGTTTCGTCCCATTAGTTGCTAACTTAAAACAGAGCTCTCAGTAGATGCAATTCTTTCAATCTTTTGTTTTGAATGTATAAATCCATAGCCGAGTGTTTGAAGATAGGACGTATACAAGCACCCAGGACACCATATTTCTCTCCTCCAAACAAAACACATGTTTATTATTTAGTTTTCACATTAGGAGACTTTCTGCAATGTATTTATCTACATTACAGTTCTCTCTAATGTGGATGTCGAGTCAGAGAGTCGCGTATTTTCCCTCACCCGCTGCATTTTTGCAACGTTTTCAGCCGGAATACACCTATGTAGATGGTGATGGAACTGTCCCCTCAGAGTCGGCGGTGGTACAATATTATCTTCCACAATTATAGCAATCAACGATTCAAGATTTGTTGAATTTTATGCATTAATTATATTTCTACTCTGCGTTGTGCAGGCAGATAATTTTGACGCAGTGGAAAGAGTGGGAGTTTGTGGAAGTCACCGGGGACTATTAAGCGACGAAAATGTGTACAAACTCATCAAAAAGTGGTTGGGAGTTCCAGAAGAAGTGAAGTTGAGGAAGTCTAGGACTTCAAAAGTGGTGCACGCAACTTAAGTTAGCCATACTATACCCAGATGTGTCTTGAATAGGAACATATGATTATGACTTGCTACACCATATATATATATATATATATGTCTCTATAGTAACTATAATAATTTACTTTACTTCATATATATAATAACATATGGATTACTTAGCTTGAAAATCCCAGCTCACCAGAATCACAATCATTGGTACATGATAGATTCTATATGGATCTTTAAAGATTTTGGTGCATTGTTTAGGGATGTGGGAGTTGGCCAAGAAAGTTGGAAATTCCATTTGATTTGACCAGAAAAAGATGTGCAAAATTGAATTGAATGATATGATGATGCAAAATGCATGTGCTACTAGCTAGTAGTTTTATACTATCATGCATGTATAATGTAATATTCAAAGACACATAGTACATTATATATATATATTCCTACTATATATATGTGCATGCATTGAATCAATCTACATTGGACAGTGAGTCACAGTTCCCTGCACCGATGCTAGATTTCATTCTTAATACTAAAACAGAAGAGAGGGATACTCACTCATTACTCCTCCATCGATATATATCGCACCATTATTATTATTCTTAATTTATTTGGATATCTTTATCACTAATATATATAATTAAGCCAAAATTTCATCCCAAAACACAATCATGCATAACCCAATATTCAATTGCATGCATATCATGCATATGCACATGACATATACGTAATGTATAATAAAAATAATAATTAAATATAAACGGCCGGTTTGAACTGCATCTGGCTCTCGTAAATAATATAATTAGTGAATTTTGACAATGTTTATTATATAAACAATATTAGAAATAGGAACAAATCAAAGTACATGCATGACGTACACAGGTGAATTCATATGTAATTTATATGTATGCATATGCAACTATATATGTAGAGCTAGCTAGCTTCATTATTTACAAATTAAGTAATTAAACAAACAAAATATATAGAGTTTTTTTTTTTTTTTATCAACTGAGCTACATAATTGTGCATATCTTATGATGTTATGTACACAAACAATATTAATATATTTATATATATATATATATATATATATATATATATATATATATATATATGCACTCACACACACGCACACACACACACACTCATAGTCACGCATACATACACACACACGCGACTTTTACTTTTAGGGTTTCAAGAATAAGATTTGTTTTGGCTTGCATGTTTTCATGTGATGATTTTGTAAGTTCAAGAACGCTAGTTTGTTTTCTTCTGCCGCTATATATATCATATCTTAATTATTAATCTTATATAATTAGTCATGCACACTCAGCTAGCCTTGGCCTTTATTTTTTATTTTATTTTTTCCCTTGAAAAGCTGGGAGATTTCTATCTTCCTCGTCACCTTTTCATTTATACAAAAGCTAAGCTTAATTTATTTTCACAAATATTAATATATATATATATATATATATATTGTTTAGAAAATACTACTATATAAACGGTGCCTTTTGATATAATTAGATTATATTATTGGTTAAAAAACGCAAGCAACTTGTATATATGATAATGCAAAATCTTGTAACAAAAGTAAAACCTGCGTGCTATTAGGGCATGCACGAGTAAGCGACATTCACACACACACACTGAGACACACTACTACACTAGTGTATATATATATGTATATATGTATACTCCTATATATATATATATATATTGAAAGCAAGGAGAGATTAAGGGCCGGGGTGAAAATTTCAAGGGTGGTCCAGTCAAAAAAAAGGGGTGGAATCCCAACAAGCTGTTTTGAATTTTGATCATCAAATCAGCACACACACACACACACACAATATGCACCAAAACCAATGAATTTAAAGAGAAGGAAAAACGAGCATTCCCATATTTGTGTCCACAAATACTAAAGGATGTTTCCAACGGCACTCACTCCTGTACGTATGCTATATATATACATGTGCAGTTTTTTTTAATTATCATTCTCTATATTTTATTTATTTTATTTTTTATTTTTTTATTTTTGTAACAGAGAAGTGTACCAATATGAATGTTCTATCAAATATATGATTGAATGCCGTCATTGATAATTTCGAAAGATATATTCTAGGAAAAAAGTTTTAGTGGATTACTTACCGAAAATTATTCGGTAATTAGACCTGAAAAAACAATTATAATTACTATTTTAAACTGTTAAGTAGTATTTCTTTCCCGTTCAAATAGACAAACCCATTTTCTCACAGTTTTCTTTTCCATGGTCTGATGGTCATAGAAATAATGGAGTTAATTAAATAGTCATCTTGAGGATCCACACATCAATGAGTAAATCAATTAATGCAGCGATCAACAAGAATTAATCAGCTGGTTGATATTCTACAATTTTTATTAAAATTCTACAATTATTATAATTAATATTGAATTTGACCGTCTTTTTCTTGCTTGGGGTGTATCAATTGCGTTTTCAATCTTATTTGTTTTTATTAATTTATGCTTTTTATAAAAATAAAAATTAATATAACATAGTAATTAATCTTAATAAACGTTTATAAATGAAAATTTAAATTTTTAATAATTATATTCCCTAATTTTGGATTTATAAACTCTAATATAATTAATAAAAATAAAATTAAATGTTAAAAAATAATTATAAACTATAATTGGATGAGTAAACCCTAGAAAAATAATTATAAAATTAAACTAAATTATGTATAAATTATACTACCTCCCCATTATATTTGGCTTGTTTCTTTTTTGACTCTTCGGCACGCATTTCTATCGAAACCTAGTATGAGTTTTAAAATATAATTTTGAAGTATTCTCTCTTTTACGAGATATTATGAGTGTCATAGTATCCCGTAAAAGAGAGAATACTTCAAAATTATATTTTAAAACTCGTATTAGGTTTCGGTGGAAATGCGTGCCGAAGAGTCAAAAAATAAACAAGCCAAATATAGTGGGATGAAGGTAGTAATTATCAAAGAAAATGCATAAAATTAGTAGAAATTAAGATTTGGTATATATATAGTTGGAATACAAAAATGGAGATAAAAGATCCCAAGTAAGAAAATACCACATTTTTTTTTCATTTATAGCCATCCTTTCATTAATTTAACTATTCATAAGAACAAGATAAATCTTGTGGTCGATCTTTAATGGAGTACAAATGAATGCACAAAAACGATTTGACTTTCAATGACTATACAACCAAAAATTACAAAAAGAAAAGTAATTCATATATATTGATTTTTTTTTATAAAAAAAATAGATACTATATTTATTTGGTTTAAGACTTGGGTATTAAGGGTAGATATATTTATAAATGGAATGGAATTGAAATGGCGTGGGGCAAAACCGCCTCTTGGGCTCTTGAATTAATAAAGTGCAACTTTTATCTTGGATTATGGTTTAAAAGAGGGAGGATTGATTTGCATTAAAGACTGTGCAAAGAAGTGGCAATTAATAAGAGTTCAAATCAAACAATCGAAAATTAAATAATGATATACGGTAGCAAAGTGGGAATAAATTAATAATTAAATATATAGAGATAGTAGTAGTATTTGTTTCCAAGGAGGCACGGGTGCCCTCCGACGATTTCTCCAACACAATCCCACTCCCCCCCCCCCCCCCCTTTCTCTCTCTCGATTTTCAGTATATTTGAATATATCATAATTCTATATACTTCTCACGTTACAATTTTTTTCATGAACAGATGTAGAATATAAAATAATACTAATGTGGAACGTCTTGAACTGGAATATAAGGAGTATTATTTGGCCTTACACATAATTAATATTGATGATTATAACGATTCTACAATAAAATGTACTTGCGTTTTGAGATTCAATCTATTTTTACCCATATTATATATTTCAATTTTAATTTTCAAACGCAGATTACTTTGTGTGTGTGTGTGTATGAATCCTAGAGCTACTAAGTAGGGAATGGATGTATTTGGTGGAAGTTAAGGTCAAAAGAGAAATGGAAATAGAAATTAATTAGAAGTTTAGTAGAAGTAGTAGACAAGGTTAATTTGTGTCATCATTATGATTCTATTACCAAGACCATTTATTCATTTTTACTACTCCAGTACTATTATACTATCCCTCCTATTTTTATTTTTTATTTTCTTTTACTATGGAATGCCATTGATTGATTTGAATATTAGGGTTTGGCCAATGGCCATGTTTTTTTTACCGTCTTTTGATTCTCATCTTCTTCAACGGTCAAACTAAACGGTGATTTCTTTTTTAAATCTTTAATTTTTGCACCTCTCGAGATCACCTCCCTCTCTCTCTCTCTCTTACATTTACATTTTGCCTTAGGGTCCGTTTAGTAGCAATACCGAAAAAAGGGCATATAAGAAAATGTACGATAAGTTGAGATAAAAAAAGTATGATAAGTTGAGATAAAAAATATATTATGTGTTTGGTACAAACATCGATATCTTGAATTGTGTGTTTGGTAGAATAGTTATAAAAACAATAATTTTTTTTTGTAGTTTGCAAATAAAAATAACAAAATTGAAAATAAAAAATTGATAATTAAAATTGAAAATCTTGTCAAAATTGAAAATTGATAATTAAAATAGAAAATAAAAAATTGATAATTAAAATTGAAATCTTGTCAAAATTGAAAATTGATAATTAAAATAGAAAAAAAATTGATAATTAAAACTAAAAATCTTGTCAAAATTGAAAATTGATAATTAAAATAGAAAATAAAAAATTGATAATTAAAATAAAAAATAAAAAATTGATAATTAAAATTGAAAATCTTGTCAAAATTGAAAATTGATAATTAAAAGTGAAAATTAAAATTGAACAATACTTATCACGACTTATGACGGGGTAGAGGCGAGATAGTATATGCAAGTGTAACAGTATTTTAGACCGGACTGGACCTAAAACACGGGCCGCCCCATAAATTGATTCTCGGGTACCAAACAGCGTATAACCCGAGATAAGCCTAGATATCATGAGATATCTAGGCTACCAACATGCCCTTAGTGTCCTCCTCTGCATATAATTTCAATGGATCAATCTACGAAAATATTACTATACATTAAGCTAATTAATCGAATGATTACATATACTTTCTGATGAGAGTTTGTGAAAAATTTACATGCATGGACCAGTTCTCCCTCCAAATTAAAACTATATTATTTATTTACATTTTTTTATTAATTAAAATTTATGATTAGCAATAACTTTAAAAATTATTTGAATTCATTAATTTAGCCATAATATATAAGAATAAATCACAACTCAAAAATTCTTATGCATATATTTTAATGCTAAAATTACAACATATATTTGAAAATTCAAAATTTTATTTTTTGTATATATATATATATATATATAATTATTGAGTGGTATTTTCTCATATATATAAATTATTTTCCGACGACAATGGTAGAGTAGAATTCTAGTACGTATATATGTAGAAAGTAAAAGAGCTTAGTTAAAATAATAATTGAAGAGTTTAACATAATAAATGCATAAAGGACTAAATTAGTAAACTAGATACGTAGATATTTGATGAAGTAGTGTATATATATATATATGGAGTATATGATGAGGGCAACTGGGCAAGAGCGAAAGACGAGGGTTAGTGTCCTCTAACAGGGAGCACATACATAGTTTTTACTTCACTTTTGTTTTTAGCTAAATAAATAATTAATTATGCATGCATGCATGGATGCACATGTATAGATATATATACATAATTAGTACGTAGAAGGGAGTAGGCCTACAAAATGCACACATGTATTATGTATATAGTGTCAGTCCATGCATGAGTCATGGCTGTCTGCAGAGCCCAGCACATCATGCTAATTAATTCATTGGTATATCCTATATGTATATCTATGTGTACTTATATATATATATATAATAGAGAGAGAGAGAGAGAGAGAGTCCCCCGTCTGCAGCGGGGGGAGCAGAGTTACGTTTTGAATAATAATTACTGTATAATAATAATAATAGTAAATGGAAATGGTAGTAGAGTAGAATATATAATGTGATGTGGATGGAATTATGTGAGAAAGTTATGGGTGTTTGAAGGCCACCTGCCATTTCCCTGCCATGCCCCTCCGCCCCCCGCCCACCTGAGCCCCTCAACCTCAAATAATACTACACTATATATACAGTATATTTCAATTCAACTATATAGTATAACTACTGATCCACATTTCGATTCCAATTCCTTCACTATTAAACCATTAATTTATGCACTACACATATTTGATATATGCATGCATGCCCTCAATTATTAATTAAATGTTCGCTTAAATTATTATTAAAGAAATTATGTGTATATATATAGGAGGAAAACGTCATCGATCGCATAGGTTTGGAGATTTCTGACAATCATACGACTTGTGTCCATATGCCATTTAATCCATGCATATACTCACATATATACATTGGGAGCAATTATTGGATATGTGTTAATTTTAACTTCTCATAATTAAAATGTCTAATTTTAGCCACTTTTATAACCAATCACAACCATGTGTCGTGGTCGTGTATGGTTGTAGTTGTAATATACAACATGTCATGATCATGTGTCATGGTGTGTGTAGTCGTGTATGATTGTGTTCGTGATACACAATTTGTCACGACCATGTGTCGTGGTTATATATGGTTGTGATACACGATTATGGTCGTGTGTGGTTGACCTCGCATGGTCGTGGTTGTGATACACGACCATGCGTTGTGGTTGTTTATGGTCATGTAATCTGGCTAAAATTATAGTTTTTACTTATTAAAGACTAAAATTAGACATTCTACATATAAAGAGCTAAGATTAACTTTTACTTATAAAAAAAAGTGATTTTAGGGATTGCATGTATATCATAACCAAACGTAGTGTGAAAATTATGAGTCAAATCTGCATAGTTGATTTCCTATGATCAACGAAAACGTAATCCTACATTAAGGGCTTGTTTAATAGGCTCAATAAGTCAAGATGAGATATTTTTTTTAGCGGGTCTACTAAATAATATCATAGTAAAGCATGAGAAAACACAAATATTATATAATCCGATTCTCACACTAATAACACATTGATTATAATAAGAACATGTCAGTATTATATAGTATACTGCAATTATTATTGCATTTATCAATATATATATATATATATATATATCGAGCTACTACTTCTTAGTAATTATTACTACATAGTGCAATGAATATATAGATAATGTTTTTCCCAATTCACTAAAAATTAGTGTAATTCCACATCAGCACCGGCTAGCCTCGCCGAACTAATTAATTGTACAGTGTATTTTCTACAATTATTTATTAGTTTTACATATATATGTATATGTATTGAGAAACAAATATATGTGTATATATATATATTAGTATTAATTATCATATATTAGTGTTATCAGTTTAGATAAACGACTGTAAATTGAAATACAATGGAGTACTATGTGTTATGTACTTAGGCTGATTAGTCAAATAAATTTTATTGAAAGGGAGGCAGAAGATACACCAGTAATTTGAAGATTACGAAACCACATGCTTTTGGGGAATTACAACCCCATGTGTTACTACGTACGTACCCTATAATCTAATTTAATAATCATAGTATCACGCCCACTTCAATTAATTAATTTCACTCTTTCAATATTCAAACTACATAATCATTTCAAAATCCAAATATTTTTTTATACTATTATACAAGAAAAACAGGAGAACGCATACTATCACCAAACAAGTAAATATAAATATACCATGAACAATTGTACACAAGATTTAATTTTACACCATCTTTTGTAGTGATATAGATTTTGCATCTTTCTTCTTTAAATTAATGGAGTTTATTTATTTATTTATTTTAAGTAAACTGAATGGTTCTTGACTGTTTTTTTTTTTAATTTTATTTGTAATTTATCAAAGATTATTCTCGGTGTTTACGCCTTAATTAAATTGATATAGCAGTCTTGGAAATACATGACATAGTAGTACTATATATTTGTGCTTTCAAAGTTGTTATTCGTATTATTAAGAGTTTTGACAATCCCTAGCTATTTTCATATTTAGTGCTACATTATGTTCATATTTAGTATTTTACTCTATGATATAAAAAGGAAAATTGAAGAATTTAATCTGCATTGATGCTCGTGAAGTAGCCTCTATGTTTGATTTTGTCCAAGAAAATTAAAGTCCTAATTTCAAACCCTAATGAAGCCATTTACTCTACATAATTATAAGTAGTAAATTAATTAATTAATTAATAGCTAGTGCATGCTTCAACTTAGAATTCAAAGAGATGAGGCCGATATGATTAAATTAAATCAAACGCAAGGTAGGATTGAGTTGTATACCAAGATATCCAGTCAAAACTTGTAGTAATAACCTACTTTACTTTCACTGTTGCCAGCCTAGCTTTACTACTCATGCAAAAGACAATCCTACCCCTTCTCTACCTTATCCATTCTCTCTTCAATTTAACAAACCCCCACCCATTTCTGTCATTCTCTCCTGCCTGCCTGCCTTCCTTCCTTCCTTGAATGTCTAATCTATGTATATACTCCGTATTTATTTATTTATATATATATGCAACTGTGCAGTTCATTTATTTATGTGTGTGTGTGTGTGTGTGTGTGTGAGACTGTGCATATATATCTCCACTATGCCTTGGAACAATTGAATTTTTCTTTCATTTTTTGGACCTTTCCTCCTCTCTCTCTCTCTCTCTCTCTCTCTCTCTCTCTCTCTCTCATCATCATCATCTCCTTCCTTCTCCAAATATGTTCTGAAACCCCTTCAGTTTCTTTCTTTTTTTACCCTTTTGTTCCTTAAATTATTCACAATCATGGCTGATCAACAACTTCTTGCTCTTATCTTCTTTTATTGATCATCATCAGTGAAAAAGAAAGAAAGAAACAAAATCTGCTCTAGCTAAGCTAGTTATAAAATTATATGGCTAACATGAACAACTGGTTAGGATTCTCTCTCTCTCCTCAAGATCACCCCGGCCAAACATTCAACTCCGATGAAATCTCAACCAATGACTCATCATGCTTTGATCTTCCTTCTGATTCCTCAATAATTCCTTCTCTCAACCTACCTGCTCCACCTTTTGGCATCCTTGAAGCTTTCAACAGAAATAATCACTCTCAAGGTTAGTGTTTATATCATCATATATATGCAAAACAATAGAAAATAGTAATTCTGTTGGTTATTGAGTAGTTGTTAAATTTGTTATTGATTTTGCAGATTGGAATATGAACATAAACCCATTCTCATGCAGTAGTAACGGGCAGAATTTGGAGGATGAAAACCGGCCAAAGCTGGAGAATTTCATGGGTGTTCATCATCAAGAACAGCAGAAGAGCAGCAATTATGAGGTGAGTGGAAATGAGAATAGCTACAATAATAGTATATATCAAGAAAGTGAGGCCACCTCGCATTCCCATTCCCATTCCCATTCCCATTCAAACAACAACAACAGCAGTACTATTGGTCTTTCCATGATCACCAACTGGCTGAGGAACAACCCTGTGCCGGCGGGGAGCAAGGAGGCGGCGCCGCCCGCTGCTCAGACCTTGTCGTTATCTATGAGCACAGGGTCCCACTCAAGCTCGCCTCTACCATCCGACACCAAGATAGGAAGTGCAGCAGTAGCAGTCGCAGTAGAGACTGCAGCTGCAACTGCAATTGAATCAGTGCCCAGGAAATCTATTGACACATTCGGACAAAGAACTTCTATTTACCGAGGTGTAACCAGGTTAATATTTTTATTCCTCCTCCGAATCTATACCATACTCATAACTTATACAAATTCAACTTTTCTTCTTCTTTTTTCTTTTTTGATGTAGTATGTTGAATTAGGGTTTTCTTGGTTTGGTTTTGTTGATTGATTATAATTATATATATCGATCGTGATCGTGTGTTAATTAGTTAAATTATTAAATATGTGTATAGGCATAGATGGACAGGTAGATATGAGGCACATTTGTGGGATAATAGTTGCAGAAGAGAGGGTCAGACTCGAAAAGGAAGGCAAGGTATGATTAATTGAAGGAGCACTGTCTGCCATTACTTAATTAATTTATATTTTTTTTTTCTTCAATCTAACTCTTTCTTTCATTGTCTCTTATAATTTACTGGGGTATTAATTATGGTGGAATCCTACTACTGCGCAGTTTACTTAGGTAAGTCTTTGTCATTTTTCCATCTTCCTATTTCCTTAATTATGTAGTATAATTGATTCTAACTCAATGATTAATTAATGGGATTTTATTAATTCTTGCAGGAGGATATGACAAAGAAGATAAGGCTGCTCGAGCTTATGATTTAGCAGCATTGAAATACTGGGGCACTACCACTACTACTAATTTCCCGGTGACTACTTTTCTTTTCTAGCCTTAATTTTTAAAAATAATAATGTTTGTGTTAATTTGCTATGTAGTAGTAGTAGTAGTTTGATTATGTCAGAATTGAAGAAATTAATTAGTATTGTGCTAATTTATTCAGATGAGTAACTATGAGAAAGAAATAGAGGAAATGAAGCACATGACAAGGCAGGAATACGTAGCATCATTGAGAAGGTATATATATATATATATATTACTTAATTAAGCTAGTAATTAATTAATTATAAGTCCAAACAAATTAAATTAATTCGATGAATGGAATGGAAGATAAAACTACTTTATAACAATTCAGGAAAAGCAGTGGATTCTCCAGAGGAGCATCTATGTATAGAGGAGTTACAAGGTAGTAATTAAAACATTGTATTTTCAACATTTTCTTAAATACCATACATATGTCAGGATTTTGAACAAGTTAATGTATGTATGCATATATGATGATGATGATGATGATGATCAGACACCACCAACATGGGAGATGGCAAGCAAGAATTGGAAGAGTAGCAGGAAACAAAGACCTCTACTTGGGAACTTTCAGTAATACACTCATTCTTAATTTATACTTCAGTATATAATTAAGCTCACTCATCACATCATTTCTCTTAATTTGGCTGAGAAATTAACTAATAATTAGTGAAACAACTTAATTGTATATATAGGCACAGAAGAGGAAGCAGCAGAAGCGTACGACATCGCAGCGATAAAATTCAGAGGCCTAAACGCCGTAACCAACTTCGAGATAAACCGTTACGACGTGAAGAGCATTCTAGAGAGCTCGAGTCTCCCTATCGGAGGAGCGGCAAAGAGATTGAAAGACGCGGAGAAGGCAGAAATGGCGTTGAGGGCAAACGAGTCGTCGAGCTTGAACCTCCTCCTCACAGATCATCATCATCATCATCAAACGCCTGCTGCAGCATGGCCCACCATCGCCTTCCAGCCATCTCATCAGTCGCCGTCGTTGACCGCCACCAACCCTTACTCCTCCCATCAACGCCTCTGGTGCAAGCAAGAGCAGGACTACCATGGATTCATGCAGCAGCAGCACCACCCTAATTCTGCTGCTCTTCATCACAACATCATGGGTTTAGATTCCTCTAATCCCAATCATAATATTGCTTATGGATCCACGTCGGCTATGAACATGAACATGAATGATGATGGGGACTGTGATCGTCCAAGATGGGAGCCATGGATTCCTTCATCAGGAGCAGCAGGAGGGGAATAAGAATCTAGAATACGAGGCGGCGGCCATGTTCGGATCAGCTTCTGCAGATGCAAGGAATTTCTATTCCTCCAAATCCAACATCACTGCCAATGGCGGTGGCCTCCTCTACGATCAGGGCTCCACCTCCTCCACCAATTGGATCCCCACGGCTGTTCCCACCAGAACCAACAATAACATGGCGGCCGCGGCCACCTTCACTGTCTGGAACGATACGTGATGCGATCGATTCACTGTTTCTCGGGGCCTATGTATACATAAACTAGCTAACTTAAGTTCTTCTAATTAATTTCCCATGCATCCTCATTTATTCTTTTTTCTTTTTATGGTTATTTTAATTAGCCAGGCCTTACACATTTTTGGACGCTAGCTAGCTTGTTGTGGTCTTTTAGGACATGATTCAATTCACATTATTAGACTATAGTATAGTATTAGTATTAGTATTAGTATAGTATTAGTATTGAGTGCTGGAGTTCATTCGTCATTAGCCTGCAGAATTATTTATTCTGTTTCTGGCTATGAATTTTGGGAACTTCTTCCTCAGTTTTCAAGGATATATAAAACAAAAAATCAAATATATATACAACAGAAATGCTTATTTTTCATCCCTGCTAGATTTATTATTTAATATATATATATATATATATATATATATATATATATGCCGTTAGTTTTTAGATTATAAATGCAACGGTAATGAATTCATTTTAGCTGCATGCATTTTCGTTCAAGACTAGCCGACTAGGTAGTTGGATAACATTTTTTTAAGTAACTGATCCGCTGGGACTATGATGAAAGAATAAATACTCAATTAATCATAGTGAAGGAATTAATATATATATGGTATATGAATTAATATTAATTGACAGATCTCTCTCGACAAATAATAACAAGTACAATAGACCAAATTTAGTCTTTCTTTATCTATGGAGAATTTTTTAAATTCTATTTGAATAATTTAATTAGCTAGCTAGGGTGCATATATAGGGTCTAATTGAGGATTAGATAAATTATAATTAATTAATTAATTAATTAAGAATAAATAGAGTGCGAAAAATAATAAGGCCGAGACCCGCAAGACAAGGGTTAGTGTCTTCCCATAGGGGCACATTTTAATATTACTCTTGCTTAATTCGCTCTTGTTTTTCAGGTAATATCAACTATAATTAATCCTTCACACACATATATACATGGAGAAAACGAAATTCAAATACTTCTATTAATATTATATAATCATCTGCTATTCTACTTTCCACTTTTTTCCTACTAGCCTGATCAATTCGCTCTTATATATCTATATTTGTCAAAGTCAAGTCTCCACAAAAAGAAAAGAAAATAAAATAAAAGAAAATTTGTGTACATCTCTAGGTCATTAATTTGTACTTTCATTTACGTACGTTAATTATTAGGCAGCACTTATATACATATGTATATTGGATACAAAAGAAAAGACCATTTTTACAAATAAAAGTGCATGCAAAGACTCGATGTTAAAAGATACAAAATGTAATTCAAGACCCAATTCGAACATTCCCAAATTATATATGGATTATTCCTAGAAAAATAAATGCATATTTAGATTCATGTGAACTCATGTTGGCTTTGAAATTGAATATTTGTAGAACTTTTCATATCTACACTAAAATATTTGAGTTTTGTGTAACTTTTAAGTAAATGTACTTTGATTTCTGTAAATTTAGATCTTCGTGCTAGCCTGTATATGAAATTAAGCATAAGAAAAAATATACTATTATATAGTTTTAGAATAAATAATTAAAGTACCTTCAACATTATGAATGAAATTAAATATAAGAATTTGATTATGTGAAAAACAAACTAAAAATGATGAATAAATAGTCCTATCAAATAATTAATCCCCAGAAATATTGTAAATATTCTTCACCAAAAAAACTTGAAAATGCATGACGAATAATAATTGAATCAATTTTTAACAGAGAGAGAGATCAGAGTCTATATATTAATTAGTACTTAATTAGTTCTAAATATGTCAATTAATTTAATTAATTTAACGAGATTCAAGTTTAGTAATTTTTTTGATACCGAGAGCTTCCGTTTGACAACTCATTTCGAAATGAACAAAATAATTGTAAAGCTATATAGCTATAGCATGATGATGATAATCCCATAATTAAGTAAATACTAATGGGGTAAGTTTCGAGATAGAGATAGAGTTTCTGAGAATGACAGACTGTGTGAATCTAGCTAGCTAGACCCATTTATCACTATCTACATTAATTATAAATTAATCACTAAGTACTTAGAATTTAATTTTGTTATAACCTGGAATATATAGGATCAATATACATATACTTTAATTAATTTCTGTATCGATTTCTCTCACAGTAGCATGATTCATACGCCAGGCGATATATATGCTTTAGCAGCTTTAACAATCTCATGAAATTTAGAAAGAGAAAGTTTTCCTTCAATATTAGTAATTCCTAGCTAGTGTTGCATGCATGAGTTCTCTTCTCTCTTTTTTTTCCTTCTTCTTCTTTTTTTTTTTTTTTTTTTTGCTTTTATTCAAGGATCATATATATAACATATGAGATTCTTCGAAATTCAAATTTCAATGTATCCGAGCTAGTAACAAAATTGATTTGATATGAGTTAAAAAATAATAATTGAAAGAGAGAGTGGAAGACATGAGTTTGAAGATTACGAAACCACAAGCTATTAGGTTACAGCCCCTATGTGTTGCGTATCCTAATTAATAAATACTAGTTATAATCTAAATCGAGATAAGTTCAACTAGATGTGCACTTGCTTCCGATTACCTATTCTTTTATGTTACTATTATATATTTTTTCTATAAAAAAAGATATTTTCCCTTAGAGATCCTAATTGTCTATTCTTGGATCGACTACATTAATTGGTCCAGTCAAACTATAATATACGATCGAATTTGTTTATGTATATGCATTAGAAATGCTCCCCTACCAACGGTGGGCACACTTAATGTGTCCACCGGTGATGTGGCAGTGCCACGTCTGCAATTTTTTCTTTTAGGGTTTAGTTTTTTATGTTAGGGTTTAGTTTTTTATAGTAGGGTTTAATTATTTTTTGTAGAGTTTTTATTAATTTCCTTATATATTCCAATGTCACGTCATCCGTGGGCACATTAAGCATGCCCACGGTGGGCATTGGAGCATTACTCGTATATGCATTTAAAAATTATCTGGTGTATTAAGTTTTGTACTTTCTTGAATATGCTTATAAGCACAACATGCACCATAAGCATGATTCTGTATAGCTGTAAGCATGATTCTGTATAGTTTTAAACATAATTCGCACTTCTCACACTAGGATTTAAATCTATATGAACCAAACTCTATATATATATATATATATATATTATATTATATTATATTAATTCTAATCACTATAATTTCAACTACTCGCTTCTTCTGTTTACTTTTATTTATTTTTCCCCGTTTTCTTTTTTACAATCATTTGTCATATATTGGGTGGCTGTGTGGCTCAGTGGTAAATTAACTGGCAATCTTGAAACTCAAAAATTATTAATTCCAATCACATCAATATCCTTTATTTAAGACCTACTACATTAAATAATCATTAATATTTAGTTTTATAATTGTGGGTATTTCCAATCTAAATTTATGATATATTCAATTCATAAATCTCATCATGCTTTAAAATCAATATACTCCAACATATGATATATATGGATCAATATAAAAACCCTATATATATGGTCAAGCTGCTTAAATACGAGCTACCTTAATCTTAATTTAATAGTAGAACTTTATTTAGTAAAAAATGTTAACCAAACGAAACCAAAAGGAGACAGTCTTTGCTTGATATACATATAATTAATATATATATTCTGACATATATATATTTTTACAGCAGGCAACAGTACTTGGAGAATTTAATATCATATTCTAGCTCGTGTACCTTTTATACTAGTTTATGATTAAGCAAAGTACTAATTACAAACCCTAATTACAAGTTCAAAATTAACTAACGGTGCATGCTCCAAAACTTAGAATTTAAAAAGGCTGGTCAAATAGGGACCAGTAATATTAATTCATATAATCTTCTCTACTCTACAATTTTCAATAAGTCATGTGTGTATTAATTTATGATAATATTTTCATTTACTTAATGAGTAATAATACGATAATAGAGGATGCGTTAGTTAGTACAAATATCAAACAAAACTTCTACTGCTTATACGATTTTCCTCATAATTATATTAAATGTGAAGTAAAAAAATATATTCCTATCTATATATATATATACTTGATTAATGTTTCATTTCCAGAAATCATTCAAACATTTCTGTCATTCTCTTATCTGCCCTTCGGTTGCAGGTGCAGCCCATTTAATTTATGACACCAAGAGAGAGAGAGAGAGAGAGAGAGAGAGAGAAGAGGAGAGGAGAGAGAGGGGAACATAGAAATCTCCACTGTGTATTGTGTGTGTGTGTGTGTGCATAGAAATCTACACTGTGTCTGCGTGTGTGAGAATGTGCATATATATCGATCTCCACTTTGCATTGGAACAAATAATTTATGCTCCCTTCATTTCTTAGGACCTTTCATCTTCTTCATCACTGGCCTCCTCCAAATCACTGAAACCCTTGAGTTTTTTCTTTCTTTTCTTCATACATCAACTCTTTCTTCTACTTGATCTTCTCTTCTTACATTTATAATAGCCACCAGCTAATATATATATTCTTCACAGAAAAATAATTAAGGTCTCTATATATATATACACATATATCAATGGCTAACATGAACAACTGGTTAGGATTCTCTCTCTCTCCTCAAGAACTACCAGATCAGCCTCAAACATTCAACTCAGATGAAATCTCAAGAAATGACTCATCATGCTTTGATCCTCCTTCTGATTCGTCAATAATTCCTTCTCTGAACCGACCTTTTGGCATTCTTGAAGCTTTCAACACAAACACTAATCACCCTCAAGGTTAGTTTCATTCGATCTATATATATATATAAATTACTTTAATTTCATGGTATCTTAATTATATGTATTGACTAGTTGGTTTTTTGTATATATGAATGTAAATTGCAGATTGGAATATGAACACATTCGCAATCGCATGCAGCAGTCATGGCGGGAATTTGGAGGATGAGAATAATAGGCCTAAACTGGAGAATTTTCTTGGTGTAAATCATCATCATCATCAGGAGCTTAATAACATATATCATCATCAAGATAATACTACTACTAGTGAGGCAGTAGCAGCTTCGTCTCATAAAAATACAGCTGGAAACAGCAGCATGATCACCAACTGGCTGGCAGCGCCGCCGCATGCAGAAGAGGCGGCGCCGCCCGCACAGACTTTGTCGCTTTCTATGAGCACCGGCACCTCCCCCCTTCCAATATCCGAGACCAAATTAGCGGTAGTGGAAGGTCAGAGTGAATCTGCAGCAGTGCCAAGAAGATCTGCGGATACATTTGGGCAACGAACTTCCATCTACCGAGGTGTAACCAGGTATATAATTACTTACTTACATTTCATACACATTATTGCATGACATCTTGTTGTTGTATGTATGCATTACTTGTGTTCATGGATCATGATTTGTTATTATTTAAGTAAATAATTGATTATACTGTACGTGTTAGCATCTACAAGAATGGATATATGGCATAGCTAGCTAGGGTTTAATTGTAATAGTAGTAAATATATGTTGAGATGTGTAGGCATAGATGGACAGGAAGATATGAGGCACATTTATGGGATAATAGTTGCAGAAGAGAGGGTCAGAGCCGGAAAGGAAGGCAAGGTATACTCCTACTATTTCTATTTTCAAACACAACTACTACTGTCTCTCTCTCTCTCTGTCTGCCATTATTATTTATCAACGTTTACGAGATTAATTTCTTGAATTTAACTCATCTTGTTTCCTTGTCTCTCTCTCTCTCTCTGTAATGGGGACATGTGATATTGCATGAAAAAATCAATCAATCAGTCTACCTAGGAGGTTATGACAAGGAAGACAAAGCTGCTAGAGCTTATGATTTAGCTGCCCTCAAATACTGGGGAACTACCACTACTACTAATTTCCCAGTCAGTCTCTCAATTCATCATTCACTTTCATATCTTTATACATATATACATTTCTTTCAATTAATTCTAGGTAGCTTACATATATAGATCTAGCTAGCTAGGTAGTATTTGATTTATTTGAATTATAATTTCAGATGAGTAACTATGAGAAAGAAATAGAGGACATGAAGAACATGACAAGGCAAGAATTTGTAGCATCAATAAGAAGGTATAATTAAACTACTTATTCAAAGTACTAATTTCCAAGTTAATGAATTAATTTGATGAATTCAAGTATCTGATCATTTAAAGAACTTGCTTATTTCCAGAAAAAGCAGCGGATTCTCTCGTGGGGCATCCATTTATAGAGGAGTTACAAGGTAAAAACAAAAAAACAAAACAGTTCAAATTGTCTGATCATATGCAATTAATTGCCATAGCATGCATGTATATATGTTAATTTTAATTCTTCATAAATTATATATGTACAATAATTCAAAAATAAAATAAAATTACCATGTATAAATTAACAGACACCACCAGCATGGAAGATGGCAAGCAAGAATAGGCAGAGTTGCAGGAAACAAGGACCTCTATTTAGGAACTTTCAGTAAGCGCCCTACCATCTCTCTCTCTCATCTCATCTCATCTCATATATACGTACATCATTTCACTAGCTAAATAATTAAATTACTTACGTTCTTGATTAATTATATATCACAATTAATATTCAGGCACAGAAGAGGAAGCTGCAGAAGCCTACGACATTGCAGCAATCAAGTTCCGAGGCCTTAATGCAGTAACAAACTTCGAAATTAACCGTTATGATGTCAAGAGCATACTTGAAAGCTCCACTCTTCCCATTAGAGGCGCTGCAAAGCGCCTCAAAGATGCAGAGAACGCTGAAATGGCTCTCGATCTGCATAGAGCAAACGACTCAAATTTGAACCTGCACCTCACAGAAGCAGGCCAAATGAGTGGATATGGAACCTCGAGCACTCATCAATGGCCAACTGTAGCATTTCAGCAACCTCAGCCTTTGAGCATGTACCCTTATGCTCATCAAATGCTGTGGTGCAAACAGGAGCACGATCCCTACGTGGCCCACGGATTCAACGACATAAACCATCAGCTTCAGTTGGGAAACACACAGAATTTCTTGCAGCCTTCTGTTCTTCACAACATCATGGGATTAGATTCTTCCAGCATGGAACACGCCTCGGATTCTAACAACCTTGTCTACGGTGGTACTGGGCAACCTATGGGTGCTTTGGTTGCTCAAGATGGGAACAATGGCTATCTTGGAAACGAGGAGGGGAAGAGTCTTGATTATGAGACCATGTTTGGATCAGCAGAAGCTTATCAGCAGGCAAGGAATTTGTACTACCAATCACAGCAATCAAACATATCAAAGGCTACTTCCAATCTTTACGACCAAGGCTCGACTTCTACTAACTGGATTCCAACTGCTGTCCCTACCGCCTCTGCTAGGGCTAACAACGCAGCTGGGAACCAAGGAGCTTCGACTTTTACAGTATGGAACGACACATGAAGATCATATATGTATACATAGCTAACTTTTGAGTTTATTCTTCTATGGTTTTGTAATAGGCTTCAAGACATTTATCGGTTCACATATGTTTTTCATATTAGGTTTGCTGCTTAATTGAAGCAAGCAGATTATTACATTAGGACATTACGGCTGGAGTTTATCAATAGCCAGTGCTGGCTATGAATTTTGGAAACTCTAGCAGAATTAGTCCTGTTAAATTAACAAAAAGAAATTGATTTGATTTTTTTTTTTTTTTTTTTCCCCCCGACCTTTATCATACAGAAACTGTTCTCTTTACCAGGCAAAATAAATCTGAACAGATATGATTATTGCAAAATTTTATGTTTGAATGATACACAACCCCACTAACATTCATTCTCTAAGGAGTAGGTAGCAACTAAAAGATTTACACAATAATCCTCCATTTTTTTAGGAGGAAAATCAAGATGCTCCCATGGCAGAAACTCAACTACCTAACTTAAAAGCATCAACAAATAGGCCTAAGCAAATACCAGCTTTCCAGAAATTGATCATCACCACTAGAGACTGAAATCTCCCTTTCGTCATGGGCTTTTTGTACATGAGCATACCAATGCCTTCAATGGCAGCTACTACTACTCCAGCTACAAGTACATCCCAGTCTCCAGTCTGGCCTAGGATCGTAGCAAGAGCATTCGCCGTGTAAAAGCCCAGCAGCAAGAGAAATACCTTCATGGGGAAATTCTTCCTAGCAGAGTTCAGTTTACTTAGTAGCTCTCTTCCACCAGCACTAACTATCCTGCCCAAACGAGTATTTCCAAGAATAGAGTTGTCTCCATTGGCATTGCCTTGGTCGTTGTTGGCTGTAAATCCATCAGTATTCAATGCAAATGCTATCCCACGCCTGCGTCTACTCAAAAGAGAGCTGTTTCTGGCAAAAGAGAAATCACTGGAATTGAAGTTCACTTAAGATACTCACTAGTTGCAGAAAACAAGAAAAGGAAATGAATAGCAGACTGGTGACCGTGCTACTAAAAAAGAGATAAAAGAACCAAGATATAAAAGAATAGGAAAAATAGACAGAAGAACGCAAAACATTCTGCAGTTCCCCAGTGGAGAACAATATATCAAGAAACATACCTGTTCCTACAAGTTACATCAAATTTTGGAGTCAGTCTGGATAAATTCTGTGTAGGGGTGACATTCTGAAAGCCACAACTATGTCTGGGAAGCACGCCCGTTCTCTCAGATCTTTCGTGAACAATGAGGGACAAAGACTGCAATAAGATCATGTTCATTTGGCTAGTCATCAACTGCAAGAAAACATATGGCGAAAGACAGTTGAAGACCATAAGATTGCAAAACCTAGACGAAGATTGTTATAAGAAACTGAGAGCATCAATCAGCAAGCATCTACCTCGAAAAGCCAATTCAATGAAATAAATAGAACCTCTAATGTAACATAAAGGATCATTGAGACTAATGAGAGTGCTTAATTCCCAACTAAAAAAAAGAAACTAGACCAGACCATAACTCTAACCTCAGAATCCACACACCAAATGTACAATAGTATGATATACAATTAATGTAACGGCATTGGTAGAGTACAAATGAAAAGGTCATCACCTTTTCAGTTTCAAAGATAAGATACGAGATACAGGCATATGATCTAGAACATCTTTACAGGATAAAGGTATCATTCCACACTAAGGACAACTTAATTATGAGAAAATGACAACAGATGATGTTCCAACAATCTAAATAGGAATATTGAGATTTAAGCAAATATCAAGCTCATATCAAGAATTGCAACAGTACATAAATTGGTACACTTATGACCTATCATTCAGATTTGAAGATTAATATCCCACAACATTGCTCTAAGCTCATCTCGGTTCTTAGTTCTGAAAAAAATGAAACGTACAACCCAATAAACAAACAGGATTACCAAAAAAGACCTTCAAAGATTAACTTTGGAAATAAAAAGTTTAAATCTTTAAGAGTGACGTTTATCATCAGAAGCTAATGCAAGAAATAGAAGTCTCAGCTATGGAGCTACCTGCAAACCAGTGGCAGCAGCAGCAACCGCATGGAATGGAATTGGCAAAAGTATGAAAGACAACAAGAAGCACAAAATCTGCACCAGGAAGAAGCAAACAAATGAATTGGAAAAATGCAAAGTAAAATCCATCAGAAAACAAAATGAATCGAATGCCAGCTACTGCAAATTACATAAAGAAGAAAATCTCGACCTTTTGGATAAGATAAGATTGTTGAATACACAAATTGAGCTCAGAATTGGAAACTTACCAGCAAAGCGTGGGCCGAAGACGAGACGGTCGAAAACCCCAAGTGCGAGTACTTCAGTCCCTCAGCCTCAGTGTGTGTAGTGTGTGCAAAAGAGGTTCGTTAAAACCGATACTTTTCCTCTGCAATTTTACCCGTCAGAAAATGAGGGCTATACTGTATTTTTTACTATTATTTTTTATTTTTTTACTAGGGGTATATAAATTAAAGTATTAAACGCCCATCGTTTCAAAAAATCGCACTTAATAACTAACTATTTCTATAGCATTACATTATCTATGAAAAATACTCCTATAACCTTTTTTTTTTTTTTAATTTATTCTTAAATTTAAGTATATTTTCAATTCAATTTATACTAAAACATTTTAGACGTATATTTTATTATGCATAGATTTTTGAAGGTATAATAATCAATCCAATTGAAATGAGACTGAGATTACAGAAACTCAATTTTAAACACACACACACACACACAGAGTTAAAAATTCGACCCTAAATATTCATTTTTCCAATTATTATTACAAAAGTAGATGAATCATGAATGTCGTTGAACTTGGTATAACCGGATTTTGTCTTTGTTCATAAACCACATTAACCCAAAAATTTCCCCACGTATGCAAGAAGAGGGTGAAGAAAAAGTGTGGAGAAGGAGCAACAATGGCGGATGCGACTGTGATCACCGTGTTTCTGCTGCTCTTCTTCGCAATCGGAGCCCAGAGCGGCGATAACAAGCGGCGACTGATAGAGGCGGAGGGGTCGCCGGATGATCTGGTGTGGGTGGTGCAGCTGTCGGATCTCCACTTCAGCGTCCACCACCCTCAGCGGGCCCAGGATTTCATGGCTTATGTGGGGCCCGCCCTCTCCTTCATCAAGCCTTCTCTCGTCCTCCTCACTGGGGATCTCACTGGTCTGTTCTCTACTCTTGTTTATTATTGGGGTTTCGTATTGATGGATCTCGTTTTGGCCAAATTTGGGATTTTGTTACGTGATAAAGATCTTACCTTTTCTGAGCTCTGGTTTTCACGTGTTTTTTGCTCTTAAATCTTATAATAATAGTTTAAAGGTCACAATTGTTGTTGGGATTTGGTTTCTTGTTTTGTTCTTAGCTCAGTTTATTGTGATGAATGAATTGAATGTATTTTTTTTAATTTTTTTTTTTTTTTCAATTTTGTGTGTTTGAGAATCCATTCTTGAGATTTCTCATGCAAGAAGATGTTATGGAATAAGTTTAGGGTGAGATGAGTTGTTGTGCGCAGAGCTCACCATTAGTAGTAACCTTATTGCATGCTTTTTTCTGTTTGTGTTTTTCTTGAGGCAAAGTTCTATGATAATTTGCATTTATTAAGGGTCTACTTTGAGGGGAAATAATGAAGGGTGATTTTTATGTAATGCATGCATTGCTAGTGATGAGATGTGCACATAAGAAATCATGAAAGGTGCATGTTTTTTTCGATTTAAGTGATAAAAAATTGGTTGGTGTCTAAACATGCTCCATTCAAGCTTTACAGCTTCAGTATCTGAATGGAGAATTTTATTTGTCTGTATACTCCAGATGGTAAAAGCAAGGATTTATTGAAAATGAGACAAGATGAAGAGGAATGGATTGAGTACCAGAAAGTCATGCAGGATGTTGTTGAGAGGAGTGGACTTGACCAGAAAACATTTTATGATATTCGAGGGAACCATGATAACTTTGGTGTTCCTGAAATTGGTGGATCCCTCGACTTCTTCTCGAGATACAGCATCAATGGACAGCTACAGAGAAGTGGGAAGGTCAATAGCATCACCATTCAGGTTGTGTGTGTGTGTGTGTGTTGTAATAGAGATGCAATCCCATGAAGAAATCAAGATTGTTCTTTAGGTTTATATCTCTGTGGTTATCTTTACCTTTTAGTTGGACTGGTGTTACTGCATTAGTCACCAGAGCAAATTTCATAATTGCTTGCGATTTTTTCTATGCAGACCAGCAAAAGGAAACTTCTTTTTGTTGGATTTGACAGCACGATGTCTTCTGGATTACGAGGTCCCACCAACCTGTTTGGACACCCTACAGATGAACTTTTAGCAGAAATAGATTCTGAGCTTTTGCAATGGGATTCACAGTTAACTCAACCAGTCACCAAGGTATCATTTGGTCATTTCCCCCTTTCGTTTTCTGCAACCTCGAAGAGTGGAAAGACCCTCAAGGATGTATTCATAGTCCGTTCATTAGCTGCTTACTTATGTGGGCATTTGCACATAAAATTTGGAAAAAATCTCAAGAGACATCATCACTCCGGAGGTCATGCTCAATATTCTGAACAGTTATTCCAGTTAAATGGTCATCGATTAACTTCAGAGAATGCTTCGAGTTGTTCTGAAACTGATGATGGATTCTGGGAGTGGGAAATGGGTGACTGGAGGAAGAGTAGATCTATGCGAATTTTAGCTATTGATCGAGGTCATATGTCCTTTGTTGATGAAGACTTCACATCAGGAGCCAAGAAAACTTTTATATTGCCAACATATCCTCTTGACTCACGTTTTTCTTCAACACCAAGCTATAAATGTGATGCATCTTTCTATGGAGCTATCAGAGCTCTGGTCTTCTCTTCTGCTCCAATTGTACAAGTTATAGCTAAGGTTTATGACACTAGCTCCGGGAATCATATTGTGGTGCTGGATACACCAATGACGAAGCTCGGTGGGTCCCGTGGTGACCTTTATGCTGCCCGCTGGAATATTCATGCATTCGAGGACCCTTCTCCTGACAGATATGTACTTCAAATAGAGGCGACTGATTTCAAGGGTAGGACAACGACTACTGAACTTAGGCCATTCTCGGTAACTGGTACCCCTTCCAAGTTCAAATGGAGTTGGAAAGAATTTTTTGTGATGGGTTGTCAATGGGACTCCTTGTACTATCCCATACTCTGGGGTTTCTACTGTTTTATCCTTTCCGCTCTTTTAATTCCAAGAGCACTCCTTTATTTTTCGAGAAGGCATTATACGTATATAAATTTTAGAACCAACAAAAGCTTTATAAATGGTCTTCTCTGGATATTTACAGAACTATATAATGTTCCTTTAGTTTGGTTCTGCACGGTATGCTACTTGCTCTACCTTGTATTATGCCCTTGGCTTTATGGAAAAGCTTTTACCCAAGATGGAGAAGGAGCATACATGACTTACAGAGGTTGGGTATCAAGATTCAATAATTTCGGAAATATAGAGTTTCTTGGATCTCCGGATGTGATGGTGGTGGTTCTTCCACATCTGATTTTTGTAGTTTTGCCAGCTATAGTGACGATTATCGGATTGACTACTGAAAGTAGCATAAATCGTGACTACGTTCTCTCACTTTCGAGTAAGAAGAAGGATGGATCTGTTGGTCAAAGCAAAAAATATGCAGAACCGAGTAATAGTGTGAACAAGGCATCACAAATGGGAAAGCGTTGGCTTAGGAAATTGTTCATTGTGGTTTCATTGGCGATCTTTTGGAAGCATTTTAAGGTACTACTTTTTCTACTTATAATGCTCCCTCGTTTCAATTGCATTTTTCTCTTGATCTCTTCTCCATGGCAGCATTCTTGGAGATGACTATAATGTCTATTTCTTGTTTGAGGAAATGTGCAGTAATTGTACTTGTTTTCTGCAAAACTATCCTTGCTGATTTGTGGAAACCTTTTCTTTTCTGTTTCAGCTGTCGTAGATAAACCTCATCTCTATTCCTATTTGACAAAATCTGCTATCATGATTATGAGTGATCTGTATTAGACTCTGCACTTTTCTTTTTTGCTTATGATGAATGACTTGTGCAATTTTGTAGAACTGCGAAGCTCTCATGAAAGCATACGAGATGAACCCGATCATCCATTTCCCACTCTACATCCTTGTAGTTCCTCTGTTGCTGCTTTTTACACTCTGGAAAACTAGGAGAAGCTTGACCTCGAGGTCCACATAGTAAGCAGCAAATTTTGACGAGTTATTAAAAGTATTCTCCTTTTTCTTTGGCCCTTGAATTTACAGTGCAGTTGCTCTTAGTGGTGTACTAGATTTCAGCCCATGCATTTACTATAGTGATGCAGCTTTGTGGCTTTAGAACCTTGATTTAGTCATACTTTTTTTTATGTGGAGTGAGGTTTCTGTATCTGTTCAAGAAATGAGACGGCATTTCCTTACTAAAAAAAAAGGCAAGTTTATGTGGTCGTTTCCCTCTTGGAAACAGTACATTTTGATGGTTCTTTGCCATAATGCAATCAATTTTGACTGATTTTTAAAAATATATATATACATGGATATATAATACGAGACATCCATACAAAAACCTTTGTTTTTTTTTTACCCAAGGCTTAAAGGCAGCTTCTACGCATGCATTTGCTCAAAAGGTGACATGCATTTTTTTATTTTATATATCTACTAGCATCAACCATAGACAGAATAAGTGATTGAGATTGTGGTTGACAATAATTTTACGCAATAATGATTAACAGTTCAAATTATATTTACAACACGGAAACTATGATGGAATTTGATACAAGTACATACATAATCATGTGTAGCCAAAGGCAACAAACACTTTATACAAATTTAATCTCTAATAGATGATTCTGCTAATCCTTGCACATCACCATCTCTCCTCCACCACCGCTGCGAGAAAGATTCTGGTCCCTGCAAGCACCCAATAAACCACCTCGAAATTTCCACGATGGAGGGCCAACATCATCAGCATTCTCGATTCACCGGGGTCGTTCACAAATTTCACAAAGAGTTGATGATTTGACATTGGCAAAGGTGCAAGATTCACAATACCAATGGCTTGAATCATCCATGTTTCTTGAACTGCTCGATTTTGATGTACTTCCCTTGCCCTTACCACCTCTTCCTTTGCCACTCCCGCCTCCCGCATTCTGCGAGCTGCCTACACGGCTGCTAACAGTATGAGAGTCCACGTCAGATAGTCCATTCTCCAAAGCTCGAACGAGGTTCTCGAAGTAATTCTTGGTTACACTGCAGCATTAGAATTGGAAGTAGTGAGATCATTGCATTTTAGGTGGAAAGCAAATAATCGGATTGTAAGGAGCTGTTGCAGTAGAAGGATCTTCTGGGAAGCTTGCCTAACTCATTATCTAAAATAGTCATAAATTTAAGTGGTGAATCTCAGTGGATGTTTGAATTTCCAGTATGAAATCACAAGATTGTAGAATTTGCAATGCCGTCAGAACTCCTAGCATCATTGGATGCAAGTCACGGGTGGAAAAGAGGTTTTGTCTCAAATTTCATGCAAGCACTTATGATAATGTAGTAAAAGGGTAGGGTAATGTGTGGTAGAACCTCCAGTAGTAACTTATGATCAAATGAAGTAGTCTAATCTCTTTTTATTTTCTTTTTCCATTGACAAGGTCACGGAAGAGACTATAGAAGGTCTCACTCCAGTACAGTAAACCCATTATTCCATAATGCAAAACAGTAAAAATATTTGAAAGCAATCACCTGGTCAGCCCTGCCAACTTTGTTCTAAATTCATTGAACTCTTGAGAAGGACCTTCAGAGTTGAGGTAACCCTGGAATTCCTTCTCTGCACACTGGTGAAGCCGTTCCAAACCAGACTCCGCCTCACCTGAGGAACCCAGAATCAAAACATTTCCACAAGCAAAAAAGATTATGCAAAAAAAGATTATGTTTTGCATACCTTGTAAATACTCAAAGAACTGCTTCTTAGCATGTTCTTGCTCATTTAGATAAAATCCATATGCATAGGTCCATTTTAGAACTCGCCTACATTCAACTATCTGCAGAATGCAAAATGTAAACAGTTGAAGAGAAGATATATCTTAATTGAGAAGTCTGCAGAACACAAGTATGTCGCGTTTGCGCGCTCTTTCGTAACAATACCAACATATATTGAGTATTTATGCTCACTAGCATTAAAGAAAGCTGTACCCATACTGAAACTCATACCTGCTGCCAAGCCTCTATAATGAATTTAAGTTGGGACTCAGGCTGGCGCTGCTTATCACTCAGCTTCTCTAGCTGCATAGTAAAGTTCATAAACATGCCTTAAACCTTAAAACCATACAATTCAATGCACACAACCACTGAATCGTTCTATATAATTCTACATAAGGAACCAAAGCCTACTTCTCTGACCATCGTGGAACATAACTCATCGGGAAATTAACAGGAAAATAAATGTAGCATTTGCATCTCAATTTACAAATATGCTCAGGATCCAAAGCAGATAAAAGAGAGTTTCCTTACATGTACTGTTTGCATCTGATGTAAATTCTCAATTGCTCGTTGCCTAGACTGCAGAAGGGAAAATTATGAATTTAGACTTAACTCGTGCAAGAAGAGACAGAAAAGAAAACCAGCTTGGAATGAGCAAATTGTCACAAATGGTGAGTCCCCACATTACAGAAATTCATCAACACCTACCGATTGGTTTGTTGCCCATCTCTCATAGTAATGTGTGTATCTTTCTAATGAATTTTTAGCCATCTCTCTTCGTTTTTCAGCTTCATCATACTGTAGCAATAGGCCCATTTAATAAGATATAAGCTTTCAATTTTCCAGCTATAAGACAATCCAGATAACCTTACCACTCCTTCTTGCTTGGCTACTTCATAACGGTTACATGCGTAGAAACCACCAGTTCTTTCACCATGTTCTGACCACGCACCAAGGCATAACCTACAAGTGTATACATTAGACTGTAAATTGACACTACAACAGTTAAGAAATTAGACAATCAGAAAACAGAGAGCCACTGTTTTGAATTTTTATCTCACTTGAAAGAACAATGATTGAGAAGACAGAGACAACTACATGGATAAGAATACCAAAAAATGTATGTGCATATGGAAGCAGAAGGTGGAAAACATAGTGATCATCAGAAACATAAAAATAAAAACCAGTCTGATGGGTTTATATTGCTCGAAACTGCAAGGACAGGAAGAAGGCAGCTAGGTAACAACATGGATGACAAAATCATTAAAGGTATGCATACGCAAGAAGAAGGCATAAGATGCAGAAATTTTAGAAACTATATAAACAACTAAACTGATGCCTTAAACTCAAAAGATGAAGAGGACGTACCAACAAAACTCAAATTTACACGGTGGTGTGCATGTAATATGCATGCAGCCTTGGTTCTTCTCAATTGGCCGCTTGCACTTGGGACAAGGTTTAGAATTAGCCAATATCCTGTGTTAACGCATGAATAAGAGTAGAATTCAGACTACGTATAGACGAGGAACATCTAACCAGCAATATTAGTTAGATCTATATTTAGTTTAGATGGACATAAGGAATAGCAGTATCAACTCCTCCTAGCAAAGAGTCAACGTACCAGTTCATATTTTCAGACTCAGCACTATTCTTCATTATCCACTTGGACACAGTTCCGCAATCAACAGGACGATGGGCTTCCTCAACACACTGTAAGGGGTACACAAGTGTCTTTTAAAATTATGGTGCAATAGTTCTTCCATTTTAAATAAAAATACGCAAAAGCAAAATCTAAGAGAAAAGAGGAAAGGGGAAAAAGAAGTCTTGAAACTCACATTCCAGCAAAAACTGTGTGAGCAATGGCAAGTGACATCAAAGTTTCCACCACCAACAGAAAAATCCACAGCATAATCACAGCCTGGCGCTGGGCACCACTTTGTCTGTCAGCAATAACAATAGGAATAAGATAAAACTTCTAGAGTACAATATGTGTAGAAGTAGAACATGTTCTAATGAAGACCCAAAACGATGAAATTGAATTTCTCAGACTGAGTTCATCTAGATACAAAGGACAGGTGGAGGAACATTTTGCAGAAGGGAGAAAAGACAATGTAACAATTGATATTAGACATAAAAAACAATGAATTTTCATACATTCCCAACAAAAACTAAAACAGGCAATTATATGCCATTCATGCTTAAACTTTGTAAGCAACTAAGCTTCTTTTGTAAGGAACTCATCTCTCATAAATGTTACTGAACTCTCGTACCTTCCTATTATCTTCAATAAACGATCTCAAAAAGTAGCGATTATATTTCTGTTTGTCATCCTTAGAAGCCAATTCATTCACCATATCATGGCCAACAGCTGCACCACAAGATGGATCAGGACATCGGAGATTCAAACATCCAGGTCCGTCATTAATGGATGTTCTAATATACCCTGTGCCATAAAGGTAAAGTAGAATTTAGCTATCAAGAACATATATCTTCTGGATACAGGAAGGGACTCGTTTCAACATAAGAGGCTATTAAATAACCCTCAAAATCCACCAGCCCATCACCCAGTGTCCAATTGCAGCAAACAAAATAACAGAGACACTTTTAAAGAGTGAACGGATAAAACCTTGCCAACAAACAATGCAAAAGGGATGGCCGCAGGCGGTAGCTCTCATTCTATCACGCGGATAATTTTCAAAGCAGATACCACAAGTTAGCTGCAGAAAGATTGAAAATTACAGTAAGTTGCATAAATATGATCAAAGAAGAATTTCATTTTATATTGATTATGATTTCCCACTATATTGTGCGCTCCAAGTGAAAACACAATAAACTTCCATATTTTGCAGTCACCTCTTGATCATCAGGAAGGGGAGTTTCATTCTCCAACAAACCAACAGTCTTTCGGACTTTTTCTTCATCTGCAAACCATTCATCATTCACTTTACTAACACTCCTGTGAGTCAAGAACATATCAAGAAATCTTTCAGCTAGCAAACAACCAATCATTATAAATAATCTTTAAGCTCGTCCATTAGTACAGAAAGAGAGAACAGCATTTAATATCTTTTGAGAAACAACCAACTTTGCTTGACAGAAGGAACAGCTTGCATCTTTAAAAGTAAAATGCTATGAACCATTCAGCTGTACTGATTTATGCTGAATGACACGCAGAAGATTATATAGACTGTCAGGGAAAACAGCTATTCAGAGCAAGTTACCAGTTATAATGGCGGAGCAAAATGCTAGCAGCAACTCTTGAAATTGAAAGTACAGTAGATATCTGAGTGACACTTTCTTCTTGGCGTTGCTGTATATCATCTTCATTTAGAATATTGAAGTACTGGAAGAGAGGAGTAAAATCAATATAATCCAATGGTGATAACTTAAATAGCATAACTTCATATGAAGAACATGGATGAAACACTAAAAAGTATAGAGTTAAAACTTCTATATAGAGGCACACAATTTTCACATTAGTGGAACTACAATTTAATGTCTTTACCAAAGCTCTAGCAAGACCAGCACTTTTGTTTTAAAAAAAAACAATAATAATTCATACTTGCGATGCCCCTGAGAGTCACCAGAGAAATCTAACATAGCATTAGCGTTAGCCATGAATCCACAAAGTATCACATAGACTAATCTCTTCAATTACAGATATCAACAGACATGCACAGTCAAACACCCAACGTGAACCTTAGAATCTAAGTTGCACTCCATGAATTATTTTCCAAATGTAATTCCTAATTCCCGTAATCCCATTACATGATTTTCCGAGATAAACATTAATAGTACTAGCAACTAGCATCATTAAGACAACCGGTTTCAAATATTAAAAAATTTCATCTCGAGAATATTAAAGAAAAAACCTTTAGGCAAAAATATTCAATAACAGCTCAAATTAACCCCTATTGCCCATTATTCCCCAATCGAACTCCAAAACAGGACATAAAATAGCGGTTTGCCTAAACCCAAGGCAGTAGCAGATTTGATTGCATAACGACCTAGCTCAATCGAGAAAAAAATTAAAAAAAGGTATCCCAATTCTAAAAAAGAAGGAAGATGATTGAGGATAACATTGAAAATAACCTGTGACCTATGATAGTATAGGTGGTTAGAGGAGGAGAGATCATCGAAATCGTCCGAGTCGTGGTCCATCAACCCGTCGTAACTAATAACAACGCTGTCGGGGTCGGAATCTTCGTCGCCATCTCCGGCGCCGTCGTAGAAGTCCTCATCATCGCAGGAATCTTCCATCATCGCGGCTGTCATCTCGTCGTCTGATTCCATTTCTCTCCTTCTTCCCCTAAAAAATAATAATATCTATAGGCGCAAATTGACAATGATAACCAAGCAAATAAGCTTAAAATGTCTGTATCTATTTGTAGAGAGATAGAGGGGGGGTGAGGGAGGGAGAGAGAGAGAGTTGAAAAGGAAATAAATGGCGAATAGTGGTGGTGATTCCTTGCTTTTTTGTGAATTGAAGGGGAAAAGGGTAGTACGATCATGTGTGCGTTAGGTACAATATAATGATGCTGGACTTTTTTCCTGCCACGAAGTCGTGTTTGGTAACTCCAATTTTGTGTTAGTAATAGATTCTTTCCTAAATAGTTAAATGACGCAAAAAAAAAAAAAATAATAATCAATTTCAGCAATCAGGTTAATATTATCAAGAAAGGAAAAAAAATAAATAATAAGTATATTAATAATATTCAATCTCAATATAAAAAAACTAACTCAGCATTAGATCCACCCTTATATATAAGATTATGAAGAGCCATAATATGGCTGGCCATAAGAGGGCATTAGAGTAATTATATGTGAATTAATTAATTGGTTTACAATTGTATCCTTGCATTTATTAATAGAAAGTTTTATACAAAATAGTTTTCAATTACGTAAGTATATCTCTCAACATATTTGATACTTTTATTTCCATATATAATTCGCATTAATTAATCAAAATTGATACAACAAATTAGATAGATTTAAATTGTTAATTTTAGATATCATAAGATCATGGATATATTAATGGCAGAAATGTTAAAAAAATAAGGAAAATTCAAATTAATGGACTAGCTACACTAAATGATTGTATGTCATTATTTATATTTCGTGATAAAATTCAATATATGATATACAATTCACAGTTATAATTCATATGATAACTTATTTCAAAATATCATATGAAGTATGTATCTTAATAAGGTAACTATTTTAGATTTTGTTTATAAGATGTGTAATTATTTTAGATTTTATTTTTCTCTGTCATAGAAAGAAAAATATTTAACATAAATGCTTCCCCACTTGCCGTGAGCACGACACATTTAATATGTCAACGGCTTATGTGGTAGTGTCACGTCAATGATTTTTTTTCCTTGTAGAATTTAGTTTTTTTAGAAGAGTTTGGTTTTTTTAGCATAGTTTATTTTTACGAGATATACTAATAATATATTTTTTAATTAAAATATTGTCACTCTGTGTAATATATATTTTTATTGAAAGAAACATATTTTTAATTGTAATAAATTTTCAATAATGATATCGATCAATACGTACAAATTGTATGGAGGTTAGGGAAGGGTGCCTGATACAAATAATTAAATCATGGTGTGATAAAATGAGAACAATAATTAAACATATATAACAACATCTTTAAACATGCATAGGAATATGCTATTATATAATTGGGTCTTTTAATTTACAAATTGATGCATAAATGTAGTCATGCTTATTTTACCTTTTAGCCATGCTTAAATTAAGGACATTTATAGATCTAATTAAGATCAATTAGCTAGATTTATTCTTATTTCTCATGCCAATATTTATTTTTATAAGGTTTGATATTAATATGTATATATAATAATACATATAAATATGAAGATTTACTGTTCTTGTAAATTATTTTTATTCACCATATGGCCGAATATTTTTGCAATCTTTCTAATATTGATTTATATTATTATTATTATTATTATTATTATTATTATTATTATTATTATTATTATTATTATTATTATTATTATAAATGATAACTTAATTTTATATTAATTTATTACCTTAATTAAGCTTTTAACTATCCGTACAAAATTAAATGAAATATAATGTGATGGGAAGACTTAAATCTCATGATTTTACTATATTTAGATTAAGGTTATATTAGTCTACAAAACTAAAGTAACTTACCTTATAAAAATTAATCTATTTTTATATAGCAAAAAGGGTATTATGGATGGCCATATTATGGCCACATAGATTAATCCATCTAGAAATAGTAGTGGACATGTCAAATAATTCTTTCCTTTGCTTGGTTGACTGAAAATACCTTGTCCTCCACCAAACATATTTCAATTAAACATAAACCAAAATTCCAATAAATTCATTTGTTAAATATATTTATACTTAAAATTCCTATAATAATTTTACAATGTAACTCCAGCTTCAATGGATTTAGGAACAATAAATTTCTTATCCAGCAATTATCTATATATATATATATATATTTTATTATTTATTTTTGGCTCAAACACCCTAGGAGGGCAGCAATTATCTATCATCAATCCGTTTGTTTTACATTTTATTAATCAATAAATGGGAACAATTCATAAGATTACAAGCCACAAACAGCTGGAAAACCACAGTAATAAACAGGGGTGAGCATTCGGGTTTTGAAAAATAAACCCGAACCCGAACCCGAATTCAAAAACCCGAACCCGAAAAACTAAAATTAATTTCGTTTTATTTCGGTTTTCGGTTTTCCCCGAATTATTTTTAAAATATTATCCGAAAACCGAACTGAAAACTGAAAACCGAACCGAAAAACCGAAATAAACCGAATGCTCACCAAAATAACCGAAATATTTTTTGCTTTATTCAATTCTAACTTTAATTAACACACCTAAATTTCATCCAAAATCAATACTAATAATATTTTTAATTTCATATCAAATATAAACTAAATATTACAATCACCAAAGATAAATTGCCAAAGTATATAAATAATAATAATATATGAATATATAAAATATTAATAATAATTAAAATAAATAATATTTTGGATTTTCGGGTGGTAAAAAAAAAACCCGAACCCGAAACCCGAATTGCACTAAAAAAAACTGAAATTATCAAAAAACCCGAATAGCCCGAACTGAAATTTAATTTCGATTCGGTTTTGGTTTCGGTTTCAGATAATAGTGTTCACCTCTAATAATAAAAGTTCGCTTCGAAAGAAAATTGAAAGATTACGTGTACACTTTAATTAGTGTGAAAAATAAAATAAAATCAGCTGCTTAAACCAGAAAAAAAAAAAAACGTAAAAAAAACTTTAGCTCGAACCTTTTTTCTCACCGGCCGACGGAATCTCGACGCTGCGCCGTCTAATTCCGGCGTCATTTTTCAACCGCCGCTTCCGCCGAGCCAACCGACTAGCTGGAGTTTACCGCGAAAAGTGTTGGGTGCTAATGGGGGAACGTGAAATTGAAGCACCTTAATATTACTTGCTGTATAGCGCGACAAGCCGTTTCTCAGAAACTTGGGCGATTGAAGATAGGCTGATAGTAAGAAATTTGGGGGTGATGGTGGCCGTGGGAGTAGTGACATTGTAACAGATACGTCGCAAGTAGATGTGCTCTCCGCCGCTGCAAGGTGGAGGCGATGGAGTCGGAGATGGCGATGGTGTTGGAGGATTTTGGCTGCAGGCACGTACTATCAAAATTCCTTAGTTGGAACTGGAAGGTGCATTTAGTTTTCTTCTTTCAAAACACTTTTAAACATTCTTGAATTTATTGTTTGATTGCAATGCTTTTTATCCCACGGAATGGATAGACGAGATCGTCCCTACGTACAGTCTGTTGTTTAATTTCGATATCTTATCATTTACTGCTAAATCAATAGAACTGGTTTCCATAAAGATTAAATTTTTTTAGCTACATTAGTAAAAGAAAGTACTGTTTTTATCGCTTTGATACAGTTAAGTAATCGATTAAAAGGTTTAGCTTTCAAAGTCACGTTAGTATCATAGATTTAGACAAGAGTTACCGCACTTCATTGACATATTATGGCGCACTAAGAACGAAGTTGAAGAAAGGTCATCCTTGTTCTGTTATTCTGCAACTGGAATCTTGAAACGCCTATTCGACCAAGATTGTATTGCTCCTCGCATCTATTTATGAAAAGGTTCTCCTTAAGTTTGGGTGGGGAATGAACTGGCTTATTAGATGACTATGAAAAATTACACTTTACAGCTTATTAGTATCACAGATTCTCTTCAGCCTTCCAAGTATATTTCTTGGTTCACTGTTAATGCTAGAGATATGCATATTTTCAGTATTCTCTCTTTTTTTTCAAGTATAAAATGTTTAAAGCAAAAAATGGAGGATACTTGATGTCACTATAAAAGGTCACCATGTAAGGATAAAAGAAATGAATCGTTCATACCTCCTAGCAACTGATTGAAAATGAGAAACATCGAATGAATCTTGTGTGAAAGAAATATATCACTTCCTGGAAATATCTTTAATGCTTCATATCGCATGGCTTCGTTTTCAATTTATGATTGTTTTAGCCAGTCCTTCAACAGGACCTATCCCTTCTCACTTTCTAAAGGCTGGAAGAGTTATGCACATGCTATAAAGAATGAAGGTCTGATTGTACCCTCCACAAGGAGTATAACAAATCTAAGTTTCTGTACAAGCAAGAATTGACTTTTTGTTTCAAAATCGAGGTGTTTAAATCTCATTAAAAGAAACTGAACAAACATACTTGCCAAATGAGTTGCAGGTACCTTTTGTGGTGTATTGATTTAATATTTCCTTTTCATACATTATATTTCTCTGGTCCTCTCTGATGCATGCCTAGTCTGAGCAATTTATATTGAGTTTTAGATAATAGTTATTGAAGAAGATTAGAATAAAATGACACCTGTCATGGTAAGATATAAAGCTATAGGTTTAGTTTTTCTTCATATATTTATTAATATTGTTTTATGTTGTTTTCAAACTATTGAACTTTCATTACCTTGACTAATCACTGTCAATAGTCTGAGTTTGGTGTAAGCTTGGAAATGATTAATAAATATATCCCTGTGCCAGACCTAACATGGAGTTTCCAATATAAAAACAGATATAATACTCTTTTAGAGGTTACAGGTTCAATATCATTAGGCAAAAAGATATTCTATTGGGCCCTTTTTGGGCTAAGGTTTCTATTTCATAAAGCCTTGATTTGGTGTTTCTAAAAAGAACACAAGACTGCTAATTGTCTCGGAGAACACTTGCTTTTTCTATTGCTATGAGAAAGGTGACTTTTATAAAATTTTGGATACGATAATACCTGAGGTGGTAACAGAAACCATGGAAATTGACCCCCAAAAAAAAAAAAAAAGACTTTCAAATTTTCCTATATCGATGGACTTCAAACTGAGTACAACACTTGCCATTTAACACACACTGCATAATGTTTATATGCAATTGATACCATTCTATCTTTTGGTCGTGTCTGATAGTCACGAGACTGTTCTTTTCGTGGTTCATGACAAAAGCGTTGCAGTAACAGACAAACATCTAGAATCCTACTAGAAGTTTTGTGTTTTAAGAACTGGTTATGCAGGATGCTCATCATTTGATGCTAAATTTAGTCTATGGGTTTTCAATTTTAGTTCTTCTAATATAAAAGTAATTTGACATTTCTAGTTTGAGGACTCTAGAATTATCCATATGCTGTGTCTTGATTGTTTCTTATCCTTTCAGGTTAGGTGAGTTGAAGCCAGAAAGTGAATTGTCTGAGTTGAAGCCAGAAAGTCTTGGTGAATTAGATAATGTGTAGCCGTGTAGGCATTCAATTTATTGTTGTTTTACTGGATGCTATTAGAACGAGTCAGACCATGGCAGTTTGTTTCATAATTGTAAACTCTCCTTGTGAAAGAATATATTTTGGGCTGTGATGAAGCTGGCCTTCTACGTAACTTTGTTTTCACATGTTTACAAATCAAATTATGAATATTTTTGCTGTTATCAATTTCCATCAACTACGACTTCCAAAGTCATGATGACTGCATACGGGACTTCTGCATGTAAGTATCCACAGTTACAGGCATGAATGATATTTCATGTTGTGGTAGTAATCATTGTTAAAGATGCGGAAGGAAAATGTGAAATGGTATATACTTTTTCTGTACAAAGTTATTGGGATAGTTCTATTATCTGGGTGGTGAAAAGGTTGTTGCTAGAGCCTAGAGGGGAGTTTGTGTGAATTTTTTTTGTATATTTTTCAAGTACAAAATGCAAATCCATTTCTCATATGAACTCTGTTATTAAAATGTCACTATTCTAATTCAGTTTTAGTATTTAAATCCCCATATGAACTGTGTCATTGAAATGTTAGAATTCTACCATTGCAGGGAACTCTCAGCTACATGTAACCCGACCATCATGTGCATCTTCCTGTTTATTACCTGTGCTTAAGGTACGTAATGTAACAATATAATGCTGTAAATCATATATCCATGAATCATGATTAAAGTACGGTAAACGTGGAATAGTAAAAGGCCAATCTCACTATCACATTGTATATAGACTTTCCATTACTGCTAGATCTTATCTTCAAAAAATCTTGCCCTTACAGTAGGTGAAACTGACTGAGCAATGTAGTTGCTGCTATTTAAAGTGCAGTGTGTGTCAGTGTGTGTGTTTGTGTGTGTTACAGAGTTTGTACTAAATGCTGTCAATATCATTGAGTTTGTTACCTAAGAGTTCCTACAGTCACTTGAGTCCAGATTTAATGCCCTCCTTTCTCAACCAGCTACTTATAGTTTTCTGTGTAACTGTATTAGTATTATTATCCATTGCAAAGAGAAACTAAACGGCCCTCGACTTCTGGAGCATTCTCCACTCCGAAACTAGCTTACACTTTCCTTCTCATGCTGATTTTTGGGTTATACTTTTTGTTAGAGGTGATACTTTTTGTGCCCCCTTTTCATTTTTGTCTTGTTTTTTCGAGCGGATATGCTATATTTATTTGAACAATGCTATGGGGTATGATTAAGAATGGTCCATTCACCCCATAATCCAGAGGTGTGTACAACTACGAGCCTTTATTCAAAGGGGCCACAGTCTAGTTGAGTATTCTCACCCCGTTTTCGGCTTTCTATGTGTCTCTCAAATTGTACATTGATGTGGAAGTGCTGAGGAGAGTCACATCACACCATGTGAATCAAACTCTCAATTAAGGCACATGAGGAGTAGATAGATCTTAGCTCTTTAATACATTATTGACTTTGTTGGGCATGATTATTAGCTTCTAAATGAGGTAGCTCTTAAATGTAATGAGAAAAGAAGTTGGTAAATCCTTATGGCTTAGGATGTAACAACATTTGGATTTTTGAGTTATGGCTTAGATGCTGTCTGCTTGTGACCAGCAATCCCTTGTGGGAAATTGGGATGTTAATTCAAATATATGTATGTTGTTGGTTGATTTCCTGGAATTCTATTGCCATTTTCTGGAAATGGAAAACTCCATTCGATATAATACTATCATTTTATAAAATTCTGAACTATGAGTTTATACTATGAGCTGATAAATGACGTCGTTTTGATCAGTGTAGGCATCCAACGTAGTACTTGTTTGGTAAATTGCAATTCATGGTTGTCCTAGGTTCGTTAGACGTTCATTATAATTTCCAATAATCAAGATTTAGTTTTGAGAATAATTCTTCATAGAATAAATATGGAAACTATATATGCGAAATACTTTTGGATCATTTGCTACAAATAGTAGAATATAAATGAAATGTGTGTTAATTAACAGTACGTAGAGGGCGGTTTGTACATATAAAGCCATTTTGTAGTGCAATAATATGATAGGTTGCTGTCAAAATTAATATATGCAGATGTAGATGATGATGCATAAAGCACTACTCCTTGTTTATCACTAATTAATTACTCACTACTATATTTATTGGCTCAACACTGAAAAGGCAAATATCGAAATATCTTCGATCTTTTGACTTTTTAATTAGGAAATAACACTTAACTCAATGTTGGGTTTAAATTAAGATATTACAACTTATGAGGGATGCCTTTTCTTGTTTCATATTCACTAAAGTAGCAAATATCATTCTTAAAAATTTAATCGCTAGTGTTTGTGTTTTTTTCTCTTTTCTTTTTACCCTTTTGAGGGGATTGATGATACTTCTTTTGGTGCTGATCACTAATTAGTCTTGCTTAAAAGTCTGGGATTTAATGCTTGAATGCAAGTTGCTACATTATTATGAGCCCAACAGCTATTTTAAAGAATTTTTATAAGTAGACACAAGATCATGATAAACATCACTTTTCAAGTTCTCATGTGAGATTTTCCATGGCTATGTCATTTATTTTATTATATCTAAAATTAAATAGGTAAACGGCAAAATTGCGACAACGGCCAAAATTGCACATGATTTTTTTTCACCTAGAATATTTTAAATACGAGATAAAAAATCATAATTATTATGAAAAATATATAAAATTATCTGAGATGTAAATCATAAATTACAAATTTTAATTTCCCCGGGGTTTTAAGTTGAAAGTTGGAAGAAATCGACAAAACGTCTTAATAATTATGATGGGTAATTGTTCTCTTCCTTTGCTCACCACCAAATTTTAATGTTTTTTTTTCCTCTCTATGAAAAAAATGAATATTAGTATTATCTTCAGAATTGTAAGGACGTCTGTGTTTTCTTTGCATGTGTTTTGATTATTAGGGTAAGTACTCATTTATAGTGTACATCTAAGTCTGTCAGGATTAGTGAGAATTGACGCAATTAATTATTCCTATATTAAGTTAATTTAATTATGAGATTTGACCTGTTTTTTTCTGAAATATTATACTTCGATACGGCCCGGCCTAATAAATTATTAAATATATGTAATTCTATAATAAAGAATTTAGAGAACAATTTCATGTTGTTGAACGTTGATACGTGTATAACCAATTAATGGATCTCCTAATTATACTGTCAAAGGTATATGACTGATGTGAACTAATCCTCACTTTATTTTGTAGTTGGGCCCACCGTTCCTTAAACTGTTGACCCACATTTGGTTGGCGCTCGTGGCTTGCAATTATTGGATCCGGTACAATTAATACTTACTATAGTGAAATATTAAACACTCATAATTGAATAAATGGTTTATAAATAAATAAATAAAAATATAAATCCTTAGAATAAATGAAACTATAGTGGAATATTAAACACTCATAATTGAATAAATGGTTTATAAATAAGAGGCAAAAAAATAAGTACCTAATGAGCACTAAGTTTCTCAAAAACTACCTATAACTTAACAAAACATGAAAAATACCTAAACTTTTGTGAAAGGGACTAAAATACCCTTGTTTCTAATTTCCCCTCCCCCCCCCAAAAAAAAACTAACCCACCAAGAAAGAAAATAGGCAGACGTGACCCTTCCCACTTCCATTTCATTTTGAATCGGCAACTGCTCATATGCCATTCTCTCTCTCTCTCGCAAAACCTCCATTCTCTCTTTCCCCAATCTTCCGATCACCGCGAGATTCTTCAAATCTTCCAGAAAATATGCCGGGTGGGAAGCGCCGTTCGAGTAGAAAGCGAAAGCATCCTGATTCGGCAGGATCATCCGACGAACCGGAACAGGTAACTGCGATGGGGGCTCGAACAGACCAGACGGAGGATGAAAGGCCAAGCAGTTACCCGTTCTTCGAGGCAGAGGTATGAAAAACTGATTTTTTTTCCGATTCATGGTTGTTTTTATTCTAAATGGTATTCGCGATTTCCTACGAATTTGGGGGGAAACTTGCAAAAATATTGGGGCTTGCATGCTTGATTTTAGGGTTAAATCACTACATTTTAGGGTTTCGGGGATTGAATCTGTGTGGAAAAAATAAAAAAGTGGATGGATTGTGTGGATTTCGGGACTGTATTCTATAATTAAAGAATTTGACCATTTGTGGTAGTAATTTCATAAGATCTTACAATAGCCTATTGACAACTCTTTGAAAAATGATGAGTGTGGTGAGAATTGACAAAATTCTTATAAAACTTTGGCATTGTGTTCTTTGTTAGTCCGTCATGCTGAAATGTTATCTGAAAAATCCCGTGTTTTTTATTAAATGTTAGAAGGACTGTAAGAATTTTGTAATTCTAACTATTATGATGGTTAGAATAATAATAAAATCTCACTTGATTTCTAACAGCCTCTTTGTCTTGTAAGAAAATGAAGTCTTATACAGTTGGTCATTGTATTGGTAAGAATAACTAAATTCTTATGAATATTACATCCGAGTTTCTGAGTTATGTTACTATGGTCGTAAGAATTTGTTAATTCTAACTGTGTAAATGGTAAGAAAGATAGTAAGATCTTACAATGTTTGTCCTGCCTACTGCCTTCTTAGCTTATATTCTTATCATGTGCCAAATTGATGTGTAAGAATTTGTTAATTCTAACCATTTGTATGGTGAGAAATAGAATGAGATATTACAATGTGTATCCTGTCTACTGCATTCCTAGAATTTGTTAATTCTAACCATTTGTATGGTGAGAAAATAAAATGAAATATTACAATGTATATTCTTATCATGTGTCTCTTTCAAATGCAAGATTACCTGAACATATAAAAGACTGCACCTGGTTGACAAGGCAAAAAAGGTGATTCCTGCCGGTTACGAAACCATGGCGGGCGATGTGAACATGGTCCTCAAATCCGTACTGACCAAAACCGAAGCCGATATGGTGAGAAATTCAGTGATGGGGGAATTCACCAAGCTGGATGACTTCACCACTCGGAGCGGCAAAATGCTACATTACGTGGTGTGCCACCTAGTAACTCCAGAACCCGACTTCGACCCCACATCATTATTTTTTATGATAGGTGACACGGTGTTGCGATTCTCAAGGGTCGAGTATGCAAGAATTTGTATTAAATATGTAAGAATTTGATAGTTTCTTATGTTCTTTTTAAAAAAAATTACTGTAAGAAATACAAAAATAATTTGATGAGAAGTTGACAATTTCTTACATTTTCCAACTCGATTGGTAAGAATTTGACAATTTCTTATGTTATACCAATTTACTTGGAAAAAAATATATTTACCTTTAGTTTTTACTTTGTATTAAATATGTAAGAATTTGATATTTCTTATGTTCTTTTTGGTAATAATTTAATAATTTCTTATATTTTCTAAAACGTCTTGTAATAATTTATAAATTCTTACATTTTTAAACTTGATTGGTAAGAATTTGTCAATTTTTTATGTCCTAATTGGTTAGAATTTATTAATTTATTACCTTATCTAAAACGTCTTATAAGAATTTGAAAATTTCTTATGATAAGTCCAAATAATACTTAAGGCTTAGTCATTTTCTCCCCTTAAATTTCATCCCAAGCATCCATTCTTAAAAGCAAAACAAACGAAATGCACAATTTGTAAATGTGATCGTAAATTTGTACGTGTGGCCATAATTTCTTACCTTCTCCAACTCTTATGGTAAGAATTTGACAATTTCTTATGTTGTACCAATTCACTTGCTAAGAAATTTTGTATACCAATTCACTTGATAAGAAAATTTATATTTGTGAACGTAATGTGATAAGAAATTTCAAGTTTCTTACATATTTGGTACGAATTCATATTTTCTTACTGTCCCTACCGTACTTTTAATAAATTGTATATGTGATCGTATGTGCGGCCGTAAGTTGGTAAAAAATATAAATTTCTTACTTATTAATTAGTTCGAATTCGTATTTTCTTACTATCACTGCTGTATTTTTATTCATTTGTATGTGTGATCATAAATTTATATGTGAGCTGATAAGCAAATTCAATTACTTACCTATTATTTGGTTCGAATTCGTATTTTCTTGCTATCATTGTGTTTTTATTAATCTGTATGTATGATCGTAAATTTGTACTACCTCTATCTCACCTAAGTAGTCTCATTTGATAATGACACAAGAACCAAGGAAAATGGGATGTGTGGATATAATTAATTCTGAGGAGAGAGAGTTAATTGTAGCCAAGTATTCTTTGCCATTTTAGGAAATGAGACTAATAAGTGAGACGAACCAAAACGGCAAATAAGACTAAGTCAATGAGATGGAGGTAGTATGTTAGTTAGTAAACAAATTCAATTTACGATTTCTTGCATATTATTTGGTATGAATTTGAAATTGTCATGGTTTTTTTGGACTTTGCTGGCTTTTTGTACATGTGGTATATGCCATGATTTTTTTTGTTAATATCTAAGTTATTGGACTGACTCGTAGGTAAGAAATTGTCAATTCTTACTACGTCTTTTGTATTCCAAAGACTATATCTTACGATGATTATGAAGTATGTCAAAATTCAAGCATTTCTTATAAACACATTGTACTGTCGTTGTTGGAAATGACAAAATCTTACTTTGCTAATTCTTAAGCTATGATCAATTCTTACTATGGTAATTCTTATGCTATGATCAATTCTTTAGCTAAGAATGTGTCATTCTAACCATTACGTCCAACGATATTGTTGCAAACATGAACGAATATGCTTTTCCGAGCATGAGGATGGTAAGAATTAATCAATTCTAACCGTTGTCGCTGTAGGAATTGATGAATTCTTACTATGTTCATTCTTAAGCTATGATCAATTCTTACTATAGTGATTCTTAAGCTATGATCAACTCTTACTATGATCATTCTTAAGCTATGATGAATTCTTAAGCTAAAAATGTATCATTCAGTGATAATTAATTAAAAAATTGTTGAAACACATTTCTGAGCATGAGGATGGTAATAATTGTTGAATTCTAACTATTGTGTCTGTCCTTGATTGTTTGTCCTTGTTTGGAAATGCAACAGAAGCAAACATAAGTAAACATAATTGGAAAATTAATACCAACGGGAAGAATTCTAATTGAGAAGGATAACAAATACTAATAAGTAAGAACACGTAGATGATTTCACAAGAATTCTCAACAAATACAACAAATCTCAAAACAAAATCACATCATAAATCCTCACAATGAGTTGTCAGCTCAGAAACAACTCACATGGAAAAGGCAAAAAAAAAATTAAAAAAAGAAAATAACATACGCAACTTTCTTGAAGCCAATCACTGTTCTTTCTATCTTGCTGCACATGAATAAGTTTGATATCGTAAACAATAAGAAATGATCAATTATTACCATCACCAAAAATTCTTACCATTCTGATAGTGATAGGTAATCAATGTTCAATTCTTACCGTTAATAACATGCACGAATATGCTTTTCCGAGCATGAGGATGGTAAGAATTAATGAATTCCAACCATTGTCGTTGTAGGAATTGATGAATTCTTACTGTGGTCATTCTTCAGCTATGATCAATTCTTACTATAGTGATTCTTAAGCTATGATCAACTCTTACTATGGTCATTCTTAAGCTATGATGAATTCTTAAGCTAAGAATGTGTCATTCTAACCATTACGTCCAACGACATTGTTGCATACATGCATGAATATGCTTTTCGGAGCATGAAGATGGTAAGAATTAATGAATTCTAACCATTGTCGTTGTAGGAATTGATGAATTCTTACTATGGTCATTCTTAAGCTATGATCAATTGTTACTATAGTGATTCTTAAGCTATGATCAACTCTTACTATGGTCATTCTGTAAAAATTAATAAATTCTTAAGCTAAGAATGTGTCATTCTAACCATTACGTGCAACGATATTGTTGCAAACATGCATGAAAATGCTTTTCCGAGCATGAGGATGGTAAGAATTAATGAATTATAACCATTGTCATTGTAGGAATTGATGAAATCTTACTGTGGTCATTCTTCAGATATGATCAATTATTACTATAGTGATTCTTAAGCTATGATCAACTCTTACTATGGTCATTCTTAAGCTATGATGAATTCTTAAGCTAAGAATGTGTCATTCTAACCATTACGTCCAACGATATTGTTGCAAACATGCATGAATATGCTTTTCCGAGCATGAGGATGGTAAGAATTAATGAATTATAACCATTTTCATTTTATGAATTGATGAATTCTTACTATGGTCATTCTTAAGCTATGATCAATTCTTACTATAGTGATTCTTAAGCTATGATCAACTCTTACTATGGTCATTCTTAAGCTATGATGAATTCTTAAGCTAAATATGTGTCATTCTAACCATTACGTCCAACGATATTGTTGCAAACATGCATGAATATGCTTTTCCGAGCATGAGGATAGTAATAATTAATGAATTATAACCATTGTCGTTGTAGGAATTGATGAATTCTAGCCAGCTGTGCCAACAAGAATATCATCCATATTACATAAAAAAAAAAAAAAAATGCAGACTAAACAACAGCAAGTAAATCAATGTTGTTAACTAACCAAATAAAATATCTTGAATGACAAAATAGAATAAATCAATGTTGCTACCCAAACCAAATACAAAAATAGAAAATTGGAAGAAAATCACAGAATTGAATCTAAAATGAGTTTAGTTTAATCACTCCCAAAACCAAAAACACGACCCATTTGTATAATAAACATTACCAAACTAACAGAACAAAGCAATTTCTCCCAACATTCACCTCGAAATCTCCATCAAAATCTGAATCCAAACGAAATTAATCGCTCCTCCTTCGCCGCATAGAAGCACGACGATCTCTTACTCAGATCGAAGCTCACCCCCCACATCCACAACGCCCAAATCTAGAGAGAGAAAGGAGAGAGGGATACATGCCGAAACCCTAGTTGCAGAGCTTCCGCCGGAATTAGGGCGACTCCACGGACAGCTCGTCGCCATTGATAGTAGTGTGGCGGAGCTCTTCTACATCGAAGGTTGTTTGCCGGCGTGAGAGAAGCTGCAGGCAGAGGCGCGCATAGGAGAAAAGGGGAGAAGAAAGTGAGAGAAAGAGAGAGAGAGTAGAGAGAAAGACGAGAGGTGAGAGATGAATGAGAGGAGAAAGAAGATGATAATTATCCAAAAAAGCTGGGGCTATTTTAGTCCCAATTAAGAAAGATTAGGTATATTTAGGTTTTTTTTAAGTTATAGGTAAAAGTTGATTTTCTTAGTGTTGAATAGGTAAATGACTATATTTCCTCTATAAATAAACTAAAATATAAATCCTCAGAATAAATGAATTTAAGATACAGCAATTTTACACGTAATTACTCTAGCGCCCTTGCCTAACTGTGCTAAAAAATATTGACAGATACCTAATTTGGAGGCTCGTTTAATACTAGCATAGTATATAATATCGATAAAGTTTAGCTTAGACAAAATTAATAAAATGTGTGGCTTGGCAAAATTAGGACATCACAATCTAACCAACCAACTTGTTTGCCCGTTCATTTCACCACCCTTTTCAACCGCTCAATAAATAAATACACCGTCTTCGATCGGATATTCGCATGAAGGAAAAAAAATAAAATAGCCAAGGAAATTAAACAAATGTATAGTTTTAATTAATTAGTAATATATATGGTCACAAATTAATTAGCATATGCCAATCAAATGTGTAAGCGATATTCATTTACTTTTGAATGTATTGTAATATTCAATATTAAAGAGTAACATATTATTAAATATAAAATAATACTACTACTATAATATATATATATATATACTCATTAAAATAACATACGTACGCGCAGAAGAGAACAATTAATATATATGCACACAGTGAGGAAGCTAGCTTTGCTCGAAACACCTGTTGTGATTGGTACATTTCACGATTGACAACTCTATATATGAATATCCTTCGCCACTCACTCACTCCCTCATCGCCTTACTCATTCACATGTTATGTTTGTATAAATACACACACAAATTATAATCGACCAAAGGAATCCTCTCTCTCTCTCTCTCTCACACACACACACACACATCAACAATCAACAAACATAAACAGTGTAATTAAAACAGTATGAGAATCCTCCAGCAGCAGCAGCAGCAGAAGCAGAAGGAAGAACCCTTGGTGCAAGACTTGAAGGTGGCGATCCAAGACTCAGCCCTAATCTTTCCTCCTTCTTCTTCTTCTTCTGAAGAAGAACCTCAACAGCCCATCTTCTTATCCAACATCGACCAAGTCCTCAACTTCCACGTCCAAACCCTCCACTTCTTCCCTCCCAATCCCCTTTTCCCCCCTGAGACGGCCGCCGCCAGGCTTAAGACCGCCCTGCAGAAAGTCATGGCGGCCTACCCTTTCTTGGCCGGCCGGATCAGGCCCAACCACCAGACCGGCCGCCTTGAGATCGACTGTGAGCCCTCCGGCGCTGGTTTCGTGGTGGCCTCCACCGAATATTCTCTGGCTGAGGTCGGAGATCTCATCTATCCCAATCCGGCTTTCATGCAGCTTATTCTTCTGGGAATGGACAAGTTTGACGATCACCCCCTTTGTGTTCTTCAGGTATACTATACATATATTTTATATTTACATCTACATGCACTCTCTCTCTCTTCTCACTATTTAATTAATTATGTTTTTCTATTTTCTATTTTATACTATATGTTTATCTTGTATTACTTGGTATATTAATTATCAGAACAAGAGATGGAGGATTTTGAAATAACATGCATATATAGACATGAACTGAACTAGCTAGTATAATTATATAGTCTGATTCTTGCCATGCATCTTTATTTATATATAGAAATTATGTACTTAAGCTTCGTCTTGGTTTGAAACAGTTAAGAGTCTAGATAATATTCGTTGAACAAAAATACAATATATATATACTTTTTAATTAAAAAAGTTGATGTATGAATTTTTTATATGTATATATATATATGATTTTGAATGTCTTGTATATTCGGGTGCATTCTCAATTTCTCATATATAGTCAATAGTTAGAAGAGCATATGTATCAGATGATATTCTTACGAGTAGTTTTTATTTTTTTAATAAAATAATTGTAAAATAGATGCTCTCGTTATAACTTAGTCGACTCTAATCGGCATAAAGAAAATTGAAACTAAAAGTCATCATAATATGAAATTAATTAATTAATTAACATAGGAGTAAATACTTTATTAAAAAATAGTAGTTATAATTTAGCCCTAAATTGGTATAGTACTGTTGTAAATTAACTAAACGACGAAAAATTGCATAATTTTACTCGAAAACAATGGATCGAAGAGAGAAATTAATTGATGAATTTGATGGTGGAAAAATAAAGTGGACTGGAGAGGACCTTTCTTGAATTTTGAAGACCGCGGGTCACATAAATTGACCAAACGTTACAATCATTTAGGATGCAATAATCAAATTAAATTAAGTGTTTGCCTCCACCTCACATTTTATTTTATTTTTATTTTTATTTTATTTTAGTTGTAAAATTGTAGAGCAATAAATAGATCAGTTGGCAACTACTCATGATTCAAAAGGAAAATAAAAGCAATTATGGCCATGACCTAATTTGTTAGCAATTATGATATTAACCTAATCTGGTACTTACGTACCATGAATGTCAACATTTTCTCATTTGGTGTTGCCTATAAATGAAGGTGAACGACTTTCAAATCCTTTAATTTCAATTTAAGAAAATAGTAATGTCTAACACTTTATAACTAGACATCTTATTTTCATTAATATAAAGTTAGTACATGATTAATGTTAGGTGAAGAAGAAATTACTCATTTGATTGATGCGTCATGATTTTATTTTTTGCCAAAAAACTTTTTAGTCCGAGCTTAATTTTTTAGGGATGGACCTTATCTATTGATTTATTGTTTAGTAATTAATGAACATCTTATTATCTTTTTTTTATTTTAAGATCGATTAATTTGTTATTGAATGCTAAGAGTAGTTGAATCCTACATGTACAGGTATACGTTTTCATAATTTAATGTTGAAATAGTATAAAAAATCTTTAGTGACATATGCAGATCACAAATCAAATTTAATTTATGGCGCCTACTATACATCTACATATATGATTACCAATTAAAAGGTATTTAATTAATTATGTACGGTATGTACCAATAATATATTGTACAGTTCCAACTTCCAAATGTCCAATCAATATTTCATTTCTTGTTTTATAATTGCATGCAAATATATATATAATATATATATATATATATATTTGTAATTAATTAATTAATTAATTTTTGTAGGTTACGTCATTCAAATGTGGTGGCTTTGCATTGGGCTCATCCACGAACCATGCTTTATTTGATGGACTCAGCTTCAAAAACTTCTTGCAAAATCTTGCTTCCCAAGCCTTCGACGACAAGCCCATCGCCGTCGTCCCATGCCACAACCGCCGCCTCCTCGCCGCCCGGTCGCCGCCGCAGGTCACCTTCCCCCACCCGGAGCTACTGAAGCTCAAAATCCCCATAGGCCAGGAGGAAACCCCTCCGATCTTCGACTGCAAGGAAGAGGACCTCGACTTCAAAATCTTCACCCTCAGCCCCGACGACATCAACTCGCTCAAGGAGAAGGCGAAGGCGGACGACGCTACCGGCGCCGTGAAGATCACCGGCTTCAACGTCGTCGCCGCCCTCATCTGGCGCTGCAAGGCCCTCTCCTCCGGCAGCCGCGACCGCGACTGCACCGTGCTGTACGCCGTTGACATCCGGTCGCGTCTCCGGCCGCCGCTCCCGCCGGCCTACTGCGGCAACGCGGTGCTGACGGCGTACGCCACCGCGAAGTGCGGCGACCTGGAGGATCAGGCGTTCGCGAAGGCGGTGGAGAAGGTGGCGGAGGGAGCGGCGCGGATGACCGACGAGTACGCGAGATCGGCGGTGGACTGGGGGGAGCTGTACAAAGGATTTCCGAACGGGGAATTCCTGATATCGTCGTGGTGGAGATTAGGGTTCGATGAAGTGGAGTATCCATGGGGGAAACCTAAGTACAGCTGCCCTCTGGTTTACCATAGAAAGGATATAATATTGCTATTTCCAGAAATAAATGGGAGCAGTGGAGTAAATGTGTTGGCAGCATTGCCTCCGAAGGAGATGGAGAAGTTCCAATCCCTCTTTCATAACTATTTGTCAAATGCTTCCATTTCCATCTGAGAAGAAGCTATGCATGCATGTGTGTAGGTAAATCAATATGGATGATTCTATGTATGTATGTTTGTAAAGACGAGCCTCGTTTAGTCATCGAGTTTCGCCGATGATTAATTTGTGGCCAAATAATTTTTTATTTGTTGTATGTTACTAAGTGCATATTATATTGTTCGTTGATAGAGCGACAACCGATTTACTATTTTGAAAAAATTGTAATAAAATGATCTATGTTTTTTTTAAATCTTTAATGGGTCATGTTTTTATATGGGCTCCAAGATATTTACTTGGGCATCAAGTTTTTTTTAGGTCTTTAAATAGTTGTTAGTGAGTTAGGGTTAGAATCATTATCCTTGCAGTATTCTGGACAACTTTTGCTATAGGCCTCGCAAAAGGAGGGTTAACATATTTGTTTCTTGTTCGGTATTTATTTCAATTTATTTCTTTCAGTCTCTTGTTATGTGTGTATCTCAATCCTTTCACTCTATTAATTGGTCCAACCTGCCGGATCCAAAAAGATGATGGAGAAGGCGATAGAGAAGGGTGCTGAGTCTGTTGACTCGTATTTGGCGACATTTGATCGAATGATAGAGAAACTTAATCTAACTGATGAGTTGTTAACGATTCGATTGGGAAAAAATGACGCCTCGTGACTACATCAACATAACAACCCCTCATGTTCTTCATCGTCAATATAGTGCCAAAGCAGCCACGCTGCTCCTGCCTCTGCCTCCACCTCCACATACGCCTACGCCTCATCTTTCCACAACGACTATGCTACCAAAGCCTCATGTTATTGTGAAGGCTCATTTGTCAGAGGATCACGTAGATCAGTGACTCGTGAGATATAAACAAATATCATAGTTGAGATAGCTTGGGCAAAGCTGTCGGTTTAAACTGCAACATTAACAGTAGTGGTGGGTCCTAATCATTAGTTATGCTTATACGGTAGGAACGTACTGATCTCAATTGGATAATGCTCTTCTCAACTGACGACCCTATAAATATGTGAATAGCTATAAATCTCGGGTCTTAGTAGCTTGATCTTAATCCCATAAACTATTAGATATATACATGTCATTCACTATTGCTTTGACTTTGGTACGTGCTTGCAGCATGGTTCCTAAATTCCTTGTATCTTGGGTAACATTGAGGCACATATGATGTCTAGTTAGTTGTATCGAGAAACCGTGTCCGTAAAGGTTGTGATATCCCCTCAGTTGGACTATATATATTATACCAGAGTCGTGCAAGCTGATTAAGTTCAAGGTATAATAAGGTTGAACGGGTACTACCTAAGGAAGTAAAAGAAGTCAATTAATCAGGAGCAGTGAAACGAGCTTTAATTAATTAGCGGCAATCAGGAGTCTTAAACACAAGGATCGCTCTAAGCAAAGCTAAGCAAAATACAACCCCATCTACGTAATCGGGACATAACGATATAAATCAGTTATATAATTCTCTAGTGGAATGAATTATTGCTTTAATATAGATATAAGTGTTATAGGCTGAGCACAATAGTTATCTCATTAGGTAATGCCGGATTCTGTTTAATATCTGGGTCCCTTGAGTGACCTAATCACCTCTGGAATGGATTACAAGTTAATAATGAGCCAAATAGATGGACAGTGGCCCAAGAGAGTAGACTTATGGTTTTGGGCACATAAGTGGCAGCCCAAGAGGGCCTAGGGATTCATGGCCGCTAGGGCTGTCAATCGGGAATCCGGTATTCCGGGAATACCGGTACCGGACCGGAACCGGTACCGGATAACTCGGTTCCGGTCCGGTAACCGGTTCCAGCTTCAAGTAGAATTCCGGTACCCGGGTAACCGGTACCGAACCGGTACCGAACCGGGTACCGGTTAATATTTATTTTTTTATATATTTTTATAAATAAATTATATATTATATTAATATTAACAATTACTAAAACTTTAAATACCCTAAAATTCTAAATCCTTAATCTTTCTTCTCTTTAATCATTGTTTAATTTGTTTTAGGCTTTAAAAAAAGGAAAAAAAAAATACATTTTGATTTTTTTATTTTAAAATCCGGTACCTTAACCGGTAATCCGGTAGAACCGGTACCGAACCGGTACCGGAACCGGAAGCTACCGGCTTATCCGGTTCCGGTACCGGTTCCTAAAAAACGGGCTTATCCGGTACCGGGTACCCGGATATCCGGTTCCGGTTAACCGGAACCGGACCGATAGTCAGCCCTAATGGCCGCCTCCTACACTCAAGTGGGTCCGTCTGGGCCCGTAACTTACACTCAAGCCCAATATGTGGTATGGATAGGATTAACTATATATGGTAAATATTGCAATGTCACAATTAAATCTATCTCATAATTAATTCCCATTATTATGTAATTATTTCTATAATTACACGGAGTAATAAAAAGGGAAGATAATTAATTCTCACTTAATAGGCTAACATACAATTATAACGTGTGTGTGTGTGTGAGAGAGAGAGAGAGAGAGGTCGAAACCCTAGAAAGGAAGAGTAGAACGTTGGCCACACTTGTGAGTTGTGAGTGTAAGAAGATGATCCAAGTTCCAAATCCGCGTTGGACGCCCTCCAACACACTTCAATAATTTAGACCTGTAGATTACCTTGCCTCGACACAAAGGTATGGTTTTTGATCTTTTGTATGATTTAATTGTATTTATTATCACAACCAATTCAGATTCGAAGGCAAATCAAAATGCTTTCGATTAGCGTTTCCATCAATTTGTCTCTCTCCATCCCTTCACTCTATCAGCAAGGTCCTGAAAATTTAAATAATAAATTAATTGTTGTTTAATCGATTCTAAACTTGGATCATAGTAGTATATTTGGTAGGTGCAAGTGTGTAGAATTAAAAAAGAAAAGTCTTAACAAAATTGGACCTTTATATTTGGGCCTAGGCCCATATTTGGCCCATAGTTTCAATAATGGCCCAACAGGCTTATGAGTGTAAGCATTTGAAAAATGGCGGAATTCTGAATTTAGGAAATTTTGGGCGGCAAACAAAGAAATAATCCGCCAAAAATAAAAACACACAGGCGGGAAGCTAGCAAATCTATATACACAAAACCCGAAATTTCACTGGAAATGTGATACGCCACAAGAGATACATTCCTAGAAATTATCTTCACTTTAATTGCTCTCAATTCTCAGATTTGTTCTGAATTACATATAGCTGATTATCAGTGATTTTCGTATTCAAAATCTTGCATAAAGAGAGAAACCCTCATTTTTCTTGCTCAATCCGGTTCTTTCTGAAACATAGACGAAACCTAACAATTTTGCCTTCATTTTTGGTTCGGGATCTCTCTTTTTTATCTTCTGGGTCTGTCTCTTTCTCTTTTAGTTCAATAAGACTAATTCACCGCATCTAGCGATGGCGGAAGTTGAGCCGATGAAAATCGAAGTTGCAGATGAAATGAAGCCAAAATCGGACGGCTCAGATCAGAAGAAGCGGCCACAGAAAAGAAAGAGATTGGAGCCATGTCTGTACACTGTAAGCCCGGCAGAAAAACAGGCGAAAATCGATGCATTGAGGAATGAAATCAATAGTCTCGTTAGATTTTCTAAGGATTTGGTCTTCACAAGCAGAAGGGCATTTCAGGAAAACGTGGAGAAAGTAGGGTCATCTCCTGCTTCTCTCAACTGCGTGATTGCGTGTTTGATGGAGGAGAGCGATCTTCCGTTGTCAATACTCGTGGTTAATATTTTTGAGAAAGTTAAGGGCATGATTGGAAATGGCGAAAATGTTACTAGGGCTACAGTAAAGAGCATCGTGCTTATGATTGGGCAGAGACTGTCTTATGGTTTGGCTTGTGCCGATGCAGATATTTTGGAGGATGATGCAGATTCTGCTCTTTGGTGTTGGGAGGTATAATTTCAACGAATATTCAATTGTTTTTGCTGTTGAAATAAGTGGTATCACGTTCTTGCATATAACCTTCTTTATATATGTTGTATTAGATTTAAGTCTATTGCTGTTTGTCTGTATTATGCTTGCTTCTTCATACAATGGCGGAGTTTGTCCTTTAGGTTTCTATGGTCATCGCATTGTGTTATTACTATTTTTAGCTCTGGCTTTTGTGAGTTTGTTTGATGATTATACTGGTTTTTGATTCATCTCCTTGTAAACTATAGGTTTATCCATCACCTTGTCAGAAAAGTATATATGCTAGGATTGAAGGAAGGGGGAAACCGAAAAATAATTAGACTCCATGCTTCTTTTATTAGCAGTGCAAATGTCATGAGTTTTCTAGATTTCCTTCTGATATAGTGTATTAATATCCATGTAAATAATACTGTCTAGTTGTTTTTAGCGATATGTGTTCTTCCATCTCACTTCTGGTGCTATGTTACTCCTTGACTTTGATATGGATGCATGATACTTATTTCATATTCTGTCAACTGCAGACTAGAGACTTGAAAATGATTCCAAAATCAGAGCGTATATCTCTGAAAGTTCGCCGCACTTGCCGGAGAAAGATTCAGGAGAGAATTACAGCTGTTACAGGTAAAATTCATGTTATTATGTATCTATTTAGTTTTAGTTCTTTTCTGTTGTACTGATTTGTAAATTATTGGGCGTGATTGAAGTTCAATGCATGATAGAGCTAAAATTCCACATTTCTGCACGATTCAATTCTTTCAAATGAAAAAAAGCATGTGAAAAGTATTATTTCGATATTAAAGCTTGGGAAAGTTGAGTGCATATTATCCTGTTTCAGCCAGCACATGCCTAGAGCTTTTGATTCAGTGTAAATTGCTTGAAACTAGCAGTGGCTGTTAGCAATAGATTGATAGTCTCGAAACCTTGTAACTCCTCCTACGGATGTATACATTATAATAATAAGATGTAGAAACAAGAGACAGAGAGCCTCTCTCTTTCCTAGTTGACTTATATGCTGCAATAGTAAATGAGATAGAAGATGAATACATTCCTGGATCCTGGATTCTTCTTGTGGTCATGCACGCAACTTGCTCGTTCTTGTAGTCATTGATACTTCTTTTGATTGTTAGTCTGTCCCTAGAGGCTAAAAGGCAAAAGATAACTTGAATGACATGTCAAGCATTTTGAGTATTTTTTCTTGTTGAGACTGCAACTCAAGAAAAAAAGTGACTCCCATGCTTGACCATGTATTCACTTAGGGAGGCTGGCATCACTTGTGTTCGATTTCCCTATTCTGTATCCATTTCATCAGTCATTCGTATCATTCTGGATGCATGTAATTGAGTGGCTAGCTGTGGCTGGTGGGCTCACTCTTTGCCCAGCTATGCGTCACCAGAAATTCTGTTGTTCTTTCACTGGATTAAGTGATAAACTACTGCAGCCATTTTGAAAGGGTCTTTTATTGCTCACAAACATTTCTGCTTTGTTCTAAGCTTTGTTGATATGGCATCTTAGTAGGTTTCTTTGAGGGTTGCTTATTACAGCTTGTTTGATAAATTTGATTTTTGCCAGCAATGATTAGTGCCCTTGACAAGTCAGAGGACTGTCCAAATTACCTGCAAGATTTGGTAAAAGCTTCAGAAAAGGTTGGTAAAGTTCTAAATGAGGCAGATATTCAGTTGTTAATGGAGAACATGTCAAAGAAAAATGCTGCTGAAATGTAAGTATTTTTTAGTGTGCTTCATACGTGTAATTCCTTTTATTAGATGACCATTGGGCTTATTATAACTTTGACGGTGAAGGGCTGAGAAGGATGTCAAGAAAGAAGAGAAAATGATGATCAAACAAATGGAGAAAGACAAGCAAGAAACAGAGAAAGCAAAGAAGAAGAGAGAGAGGGAACTTCAGAAGGAAATGTTGCGGAATGTACGTATTATTGTGATTACTTTAGCTGTTTGATTTTATTGTTCTTAGTCTGATCTGGTAATTTAAATTGATTTATATTACTGACCCAATAGACATTTTAGTAATATCAGGAAATAAGTGAACAATAATTTGTAATCGCATGAACTGAGGACTTACCTTCGGCATTTTAGCTTATTTCTTACAGAATACATATCTGAATTAAACTCAACCATACAGGAAAAAGAGCAGAAGCGCTTACGTGATGAGGCAGAGAAGGAGGAAAAGCGACGTGAAAAAGAAGAACATGACATGCAGAAACAGCTGAAAAGGCAGCAAGACGAGGCAGAGAAAGAACAGAAACGCAAGGCCAAGGAAGAAGCTGAACTGAAGAAACAACTTGCTGTACAGAAACAAGCATCATTGATGGAGCAGTTTCTTAAAAGAAAGAAATCTACTCCATCTCAAAAAGACAGTTCTTCAAGCAAAGCAACCACATCTTCACCATCTTCTGATTCAGTTGAAAGAGAATCCACAACAGTTACTGCAAAAATGGACTCTGTTTTGGTTAGAAATGCTGGAATTAATGCGGAAGATATTTGGAAGTAGGCTCCTTTGCTTTTCCACCATACATTGTTTCAATCTATTATTTGCTAAACAAAATGTAATATTGTGTGTACATTTTTGCAGATCCCACTTGAATTCATGGCGCTGCATCAGAAATTCTATTTCTAGGAGGAAAGTCCACTGGAGCATGCGTCAGAAGCCTAAGACTGAGCTGGTCAAGGAACTTAAGCTTACTACTAATAGTGAAATGCCTTCTGAATCTGATGAGGTTCAAGTTGAAGAAAAGGATGTCTGTGGACCAATTGATATAGATGGAAGACAGTCTCAGATTAGTGCAGACAGTCCACTTCCTCAATGTGAAAGGAGAAAACACAGTATGCAGCTACTGCAGTTTGATAAGAGCCACAGGCCTCCATTTTATGGTGTTTGGCCCAGAAAAAGGTGAGTTCTTTCTCATTATGACATTGTTTCACGTTAAGCAAATTTAGCCATGATTTGTCCTAAAGAGTCATAATAAATAGTTATCAAAGCTAGCTACTACTTGCCACTTTCATTGACCTACTTCCTACAAATATTGTTTCACTAATTGTAAGTTAATTTTTCCCCAGTCGAGTTATTGGAGGACGATGCCCTTTTAGGAGGGATCCAGATATAGACTATGAGATTGACAGCGATGAGGAGTGGGAAGAGGTACTCTAGCTATTATTATACAAGTATTCTGAAAAATAGTTTCTCATTAAGACTTTCTCATCTGAAATTTTATTTAGGAAGAACCTGGTGAAAGCCTCTCAGACTGTGAGAAGGATGAAGAGGATGAGAGTATGGCGGAGCAGCAAAAGGTTGACGATGGAGATGAAAGTGAAGATGGCTTTTTCGTCCCTGATGGTTATCTCTCAGAAAATGAGGTGATACTTTAATTTCTGATCACCTAATTTTATCGTATTCTGTTGATTATTTTTGCTAGAAATCATATCAAATTCAGAGCTAGATACTGGTATATGTCCATGTATAATGTATTCTATCAAGATTTGTTTCTGGAAACTGTAGGAGAGCAAGGCATATGAAGTTCTTTTCTCTCATTTTTTTCTAGTAGACATGCTTAAGCTCTGAAATTTTGTAACCTTGCAGGGAGTACCGACTGATGAGATGGAATGTGATGAATTAGTCGAGGAAGCAAGAAGTCTGCCAGACTCCAAAGAGCAAGTACAGAGCGAAGAATTTTGTACCCTTATGCGAAAGCAGAAATATTTGAATAATATGACAGAGCACGCGCTTAAAAAGAATCAGCCCTTGATCATATTGAATCTTATGCATGAAAAGACCACACTCTCACCAGCTGAAGAGCTAACTGGTTCAGAAAAAATCGAGAAAATGTGCTTACAAGCTCTCTGTATTTGTCCTTTCCCCGATCTCCCAGCAGCAGAAATATCAATTCATAATGATGAGGCAGATGAGAATTTAGAAGCTTTATCGAATAAATCAAGTTCAACACCTCCTGCAACTGCTGCTTCTATACCCGATTCAGACTTGCCTCAGATTGTAAGTTTTTCAATTTATGCTTAATCTCCATTTGTTTTGTTACCTTTTCTAATATCATGCTTCTTGATGTTCTGAACCATCACTTAGTTAGACAAACTATTATAATATCCTAACGTTATACATGCAAAGATACAATTTATTTTACAAGACTTGACATCTACTTATTTTTTGCAGATTTCCATCATCAGTTCATGTCCGTATGGCATTACAAAGATTGTAGACTCTCTACATAGTAATTTACCATCTTTCCCTAAGTCTCAGTTGAATAAAAAAGTCCGCGAAATATCAGAGTTCTCAGAAAATCGTTGGCAGGTGATCATCCTCATTTTCTTCAACTTATTCAAATCTTCATGAAAAATCATGACTTTTCTGATTTTTGTTTGGAGTTAACATTAATATTAATGGTCTGACATGTCTGATATGATGATGATTCAGGTCAAGAAAGAAATTTTGGACAAGTATGGCATCTCTATTTCACCAGGTATAGTGTGATTCACCTCTTTCACTTAGTTTATAATCTTAAAACCAAAGTCCATGCATTCATTTACAAAGAAAATATGCCTTTTGAATATGCAGAAAGGAAGAGTTTGAAGTCAAAGAGCATTGCTTCATTCTTCTCAAAAAGATGTTTGCCTCCATCGAAGGATTCGACTATGAAATTGAACGAAACATCGCCTCAGCCACCTCAAAAACATGCAGCCATAGTCTCCCCACAGCAGGATTGCTTGAAGGAGCATTGATGAATGCTGTGCTTGTTTCTTTCTTCTGTTTCTTGCTCTTTGCATGTGTAAATGAGTCCAGTTGAGTATAATAATATTGTTTTCTTATTATTATGAGGTTAGAAATTGAATCTATTTCTCTCACTGATACAATGACTTGTGGTATTTTGGTTTGATTGTGGAGAATTTGAATTTTGGGTAATTAATTTGTGAATATAAAAAGATTTTCCACCATCCAGAATGAATAAAAATAAAATCACCTCAACTCGTGCATAAAATCATTAAAAAATAATAGAAGTCACACCTAATTTTAGATTTTGTAAAATACTATTTCTATCCTATTATATTAGAGTTTATTTCTTTTTTGGTCTGTCTCATTATATTAGAGTTATTTCTTAAAATGGTAAAAAATACTTGGCTATAATTAACTCTCTCTCTCTTAGAATTAATTATAGTCATATATTTTTCTATTCATTAGTTTCTGTGCAAGTCAAATGAGTTCTAATATAATGAGATGAATGTAGTACTAAATTTGATTCATGTGTCTGAAATGGTACAAACAAACACCTCATAATCTCAACCAACTTTTACTCACGAGACTAAGTTTTCAACATCAAGGTACAACACCCAGGAAGCAGGGAGCGCGCATCGGGGTGTTGTACCTTGGTGAAGAACGGTGCCAATATATAGCGAGAACATAGGAACCATCGCCCTCTACAAGTGGTCGGTGGCAACTGGCAGCAATCGGCATTTATTGAGCCGAACAAGTTTTTTCTTTTCTCATTTCTATTTTGGCTTTTTCATTCTTTTTTTGGCCTTTCTTTTAGTGCCTTCCCCTTCTCTCTCCACCCTTCACTCTCTCTCGTTTCTTCCCCTCCCCTTCTCTCTCTCCGTTGCACTCTGCTTACTTTACACTCGTTCGCAGCTCTTAATTCTGAATAACCGTCGTTCAAATCGAGAAAAGCTGGGATTTTGAGAGATTCTGCTGCTGTTTTCGAGTTGAAATGGCACTCAAACTATGCGTTACTCCGAACAAGATGCCTTCTTTTCCTGGATTTCAGCTCAGATCTCAGAGGGTTTGTATGGCTTCGACTGTTCATTCTCCCTCAGTGTAAGCTTTCCTAATCTTTATTCTTTTATTCAATTTGTGTTTGTGTCTGATTTTGCTGTGCTGCAATGAATGGTTTTAGGGGCACGTGAGATCAATAAACACAAATGGCCAACTTTTTGTGGGAGATTTTGCTTAATTTTTTTTATTTATTTATCGAAATGGAAATGAGCTAGATGTGATTTGTGTTTATATCCTTCTCTGCTCCTGAGTCATATATTGATCTGGATTTGTGCTACTCTGAACGAATTGCATGGTGGCGGCAATCGATTATTCATTCAGAAAACCCAATTCCTCCTTTTCTCGTTCTTCACTTTTTCTTAATTTTTGGTGTGATAAATTCATTTCGAAGATTACTCATTATTTCAGTTCGGAGTTTGTACATACGAGTTGTTTATCCTCCTCTATTTTTTCCCCCTTCATATAAGTATCCGATTTGAATCAGTATAGTTTCTTGATTGAGTCTTGCTACTAAAATTGATGCTGGCTCTGTTTAGCCGATTCATCTTGTTTTTCTTGGTTACTTCACATATACTTTCCCCTCTCTCTATTCTCTCTCCCTCTTTCTCTCTCTCTCTTAGAGAGATGGGGTTGATATTTTACATTTTTACTTTTTTTATGGTGGGGTAGGGTGGGGTAGAGATCGAGATGATTTTTTGTATATGCATGCTTGATCTTGTGGTTGTCTTTTTTTGACTTTCCGGCAAATCTTGATGCTCCTGGATAAATCTTAAGCACAGCTATCTTAATTTTATATTAGTATATGGATTTTTCAATAATATCATGTTCAATGGTTTGAAATTTGTCTCACACTATTTCTTGGCTTTCATGAGTCCTAGTTGTCAGTGATTTCATTTTTATATGCCAAGTGACCAAACGTGGTTGGTCGGCAGTGGAGATCTGTTTACTAGATTTCCATTTTTAGTACATGTCATAATATTTTCTGGTAGAATACTATATGCCCTTGTATTATGTAGCATGAGTCTAACATGAAAATGTGAAGGGATGGGGTGGGATGGATGGAGATAAATGCACTTAACTGCTTTATTTCAATAGTTTTTGACTTTCTTATGTTAAATATATAGTTGATAAGAACTAGGTGGAATAGGTGAGATGTAAAAGCTGCCTAATTTCTCCATACATCTTTTTGTCTCAGCTTGAATGAGTTTGGTTGGAATCAATGATCTTCCTTCCTTCTGCACTAGTATACCAATATTCTTGAATCTTGACTAGTGTTGTTTAGTTTATTTCTTTTTATGGCTGTGCAGAAGCTAGTGGTTGGTACAGCATATTCTATTCTTTTCTTCTTTGGCACACTTGTGTGATCCTGTTTTCTCATCTTCCCACCAGTATTAATTCATCATTTAATTTCTTATACTCGAAAGGTGTTTACTTGGGTGATAGCTTTTACTGATAAAAATGATATAGTCTAACCCACTTTCATGGATTGAGCAAATTTGAGCTTGTTTGATCATGTACACCTTATCAAATACCAATGATTCGTGTTGTCAATTATCTATCACGCAAGTGAACACCCGCGAAAAGGAAACGATTGGTGACTGCATAAGTATGGACGCTTAATACACTGAAACATTAGGCTAAAGATGTCCTGCAATTTGTTGTACAAGTTGTCATAAGTATCTTATCTACCACTTTTTGTTGGTTACTTTTTTTTTTTTTTTGGCATTTTATACTAGATGTGATCTGGGATCTGCCTAGACGATCTATATGCAATGTGTTGATTTATTTCATCACCAAACAAAATCCTCATATATCACATTAGAAAGTCCCTCGACAATCTTGGTTCACATTTGTACATTTGCAAGTTTTATTGTGACCAAAGTGAAAAAACCTTGCGTAAAATTTCTTGATCTATTTAACTGCTTTTAGTTACTCAAGAGAGTTTTCCTCGTTCTACGCAGAGATGCTGGAAAAGCAAAAAAGCCTTTTACTCCCCCTCGAGAGGTTCGTGTTCAAGTCACCCACCCCTTGCCACCAGAGAAGCGCGAGATCTTCGACTCGTTGCAAGATTGGGCTGAAGAGAACATCCTGGTCCTCCTGAAGCCAGTTGAAAAATGTTGGCAGCCCAATGACTATCTTCCAGATCCCTCTTCAGAAGGCTTCGAAGAACAGGTCAGAGAACTTAGGAAACGAACTCAGGAGCTCCCGGACGACTACTTTGTGGTGCTGGTGGGGGATATGATCACGGAGGAAGCTCTTCCGACTTATCAGACTATGCTCAACACTCTTGATAGTGTACGAGATGAGACTGGTGCCAGCCTCACTCCTTGGGCTATTTGGACGAGGGCATGGACTGCCGAAGAGAATAGGCATGGAGACCTTCTCAACAAGTATCTTTATCTCTCTGGACGGGTTGACATGAGGCAAATCGAGAAAACCATTCAATATCTCATTGGCTCGGGCATGGTAAGACTAATCTATTTTTCTAGTTATCTTGGTCATTGTTTATAACCCACCATGTGAGAGTTTTGAGTTATATCTAAGGAACTTAATCAATCTAGAACTTGAAAAAAGAGTAATTTAAGGCTAAGCATATTGTGAACAAGGAGAGTCTTGCTCAAGACCTTTTTAACGGATACTGAGACAGGGCATGACCCGAATCCGAACACTATAAAACGATTAGCAGAATTACAAATTTGCCATTTGGATTGCGATAGTTGATATGTTATTTTAATTGATATTGATGGCCTCACACAAGTTTCTATAACTTGCAGGATCCGGGCACAGACAAGAACCCGTACCTTGGATTCATCTACACTTCGTTCCAGGAGAGGGCGACCTTCATCTCCCATGGCAACACTGCCCGCCTTGCCAAGGAGCAAGGCGACTTAAAGCTCGCCCAGATCTGCGGCATCATAGCCGCAGACGAGAAGCGACACGAGACAGCCTACACCAAGATCACGGAGAAGCTCTTTGAGGTGGACCCCGACGGCACGGTTCTCGCTCTCGCGGACATGATGAGGAAGAAGATATCAATGCCTGCTCACCTCATGTACGATGGCGCTGATGACAACCTCTTCAAGCACTTCTCCTCCGTGGCGCAGCGTCTTGGAGTCTACACAGCTAAAGATTATGCTGATATCTTGGAGTTCTTGGTGGCGAGGTGGGAGGTGGAGAAGCTGACAGGGCTCTCTGGCGAGGGGCGTAAGGCGCAGGATTACGTGTGCGGATTGCCACCGAGGATCAGGAGGCTGGAGGAGAGGGCGCAGGGGAGGGCGAAGCAGGCGGCGCCTGTGCCATTCAGCTGGATTCATGGCAGGGAAGTGAAGCTTTGAAGTACGGGCAGTGCGGTCGTAGCTCTCTCGTAGGTGACGACGTCGTTTAATGTTTCTTCTATGCCATAAATCAAAAAAAGAAGTCTATATACAATGCTTGTTTGGAGTATTTTGTTTCTTGTGTTAAAATGTAGATACGCTTGTGTTTTGGCGATGGTCGCGATTGCTTGATATGTATAAAGACATATTTAGTTTATCTCTCTACTTTATATTGCTCATCTTTCCATGTCTTGCTTGTTAGTCTTTGAAGTTTATCCTCGACCGAAACTTGAAATTTATTGCAAGGATTTCTTAAATTTTTGGCAAATTATTTACATTTTCACTACAAAGTTCGTATCACTATAGCTGCTGAGTGCTGATAAGTAAAAAATATTGTTTCCTTTTTAACGAGACCAAAGGTTTCAAAGCGTAATAATAAAACTCGGAAAAAAAAAAAAAAAAAAAAGCAAAGAAATAGCTAGTGAGATTTCAAATAATTATTTGAATATGAAATAATAATAATATTAGGCATTACAGCGATAACCCTCCATCGCCAAGCAATTCCACACGAAATACATACATCACCAATGAATAAACAAATCCCTTTCAAAAAATAACACAAACCAACAAATTAAATCAACAAATTCCCACGAAATCACGGCGCATTTTAGACCTGAAACGGCCACGGCCAGCTCTTCAAATCCTCCTCATCCTGAACCTTCCCACTCCTCCCCCCATAGCTGCCGCCGCCGCCATGGATGCCCTTCCTCTCAACGTAAGCGTAATAGTTGAGGAAGAACGCCAGCGTCAGCACCACCCATTCCAAGCAGAAAATCAGGATGCAGAGGCCGCCGGCGAGCTTGAGTATCACGACGCCGTCTTCCTCTCTGACGTAGGATTTGAGGTGGCCGAGGAAGTCGGAGGGGCGGGTGAAGATGAGGACGGAGGCGGAGCCCTGGAAGATGGCGGTGAGGACGGTCGCGATCATGTGTGCGCCGTAGAACTTGCCGGCGGAGGAGGAGGACTCGCGAGCTGCGGCGGCGCATCCGGAGACGGCGCCGGCGATGGTGATGACGTGGAGGAGGATGAAGAGGAATCCGATGATGGAGGGGAAGAGGCGGAGGGATAGGGTGAGGAAGATGCAGCTGGAGGCTGCGCCGAGGAGGATGTAGTTGCTGAGGAGGAAGACCTTGTGAGTGTGTGGGTGGGAGCAGTCGCCGGAGGTGTCGATTGATAACCCCATTTCTGAAGATTCACAGTCAAATTCTAGAGAGAGAGAGAGAGAGAGATGGAAAGAGAGAGAGAGCTAGATCTGATGTGGATGTGAGGGAGGAGGAGACGTGTATATATACATGGGCAGAGAGTGAGGAGGATTTGGGGGTGCAACGGTCGAGTTGAAGAAGAAGAAATATGACCGTTAAATTAAAAAAGGAGTGGAGAGTGCAACGGATAGTCTTCTACAGCTGAGCCAGCTCTTTTTCATTTCATTTTTGTCACATTTTTTTTATAAAAATGATTTTACCATTTAAGAGTTGACATTTTAAACCCCCCCCCCCGATCGTAGACTTTCTTCTTTCATTTCAAAAAGCTTAAAATATGCGAAAAGCCCAATAAAGCCCAATCACAATTAAGAAAAGCCCAATAAGAAGCCCAATGCAGAAGTAGATCCATTATCCTAATTTGCACGGGTTGAATAAAGCCCATCGGATCTCCTAATTTCCACGATCCTCCTTTAATTTTGCAGAGCTACAGCGAAACGAGGAGGAGGAGGAAGAAGCTACCAGAAGGAGCTTGATACGATGTCGTCGGAACCGCAAATTCCTGGTTCGTGATCGTGATTACTCTTTTATAAATTTGTTTCTGTTAAATTCCATATTTGCGATTTGCGGCGTATATAGGAAAATCGTTTCGAGTCAGTTTTTTGGGTTGATAATGAAATGTAATAAGATACAAGTTGTTTTAGTTGGGTCCAGTTTGTGCTAATTTTAGTGAGACATTAAAGGCAAAAACACTGTTTGTGGCGGACTTGTGTTGTGGTAATATTGCATGCAAAATGAAGGGCTTCATCTTCGTTTATTTTTTGCTTTTTCTGCAATTTTCATGTTTGAATTAAGTGGTAGAAGCTAACGATTTAAGGAAATTCAGAAATGAGTACTGGAGTTGGGTGGTACATTCTCGGTGAGGACCAGCAGCTTATAGGCCCTTACACAATCGCTGAGCTGCAAGGTGAGCCAATTTCTATTTATTATGCCATTTGATTCTATGCCGAATTATTGGGATGCTGATTGTATAGTATGTTATGTTTTAGGTTTTCGTATTCTGGGCTTTAGTTTGTGATAGTTCTTCTGCAATTAGCTTCCGGGGTGCTTTTCTTTTTCTTGTTCTTTTTTCGCTGGATTTCAGTTTTTCAAGTAAGTGGTGGACTTAGTATTGGGACAATCAGTTAATATGTGTGATGTTTGCCTTGTCTTTCGTCATATTTAAAAAGTCGGCCTAAGCTTGTTTAACTTGTTTGTACAGAGCATCACTCGAGTGGTTACTTGCACGAAAGTACACTTGTTTGGGCTGAAGGGTGCAGTGACTGGCAGCCAATGTCATCAGTTCTTGGGTTCTCGACTGGTTCGCAGCAAAATGCTCCGTCTTCAGGTTTTGATACGTTTCCATTACATTTTCTATATAATAAATCATATCATTAGTTATTAAATTTATATTTATTTGCAGTTCCTGTTACCTCCAACAACGAAGACGAGTTTGAGAAGTGGCAGAGGGAGGTTAGGGAGGCTGAAGCGCAGGCAGAGGCAGAGGCCAATGTAAATGATGATCTGGAGAGGCCTACAACCCCACCTGAGGGCGAGGAAGAATTTACTGATGATGATGGAACTACATATAAGTGGGATCGAACTCTTAGGGCTTGGGTACCTCAGGTTGGTTCTGATATACATAAATATGTTTGTAAAAATCATTTCAGGATATTTTTTTGCTGGTGGACTCTATGGGGGAATTTTTCCTTTTAAGTCAACCAGCAGGTAATGAGAATATAACAATTGAATTTGGAACCACCTCTGGTCTCGTATTTGCAGTAATACATCGATTTTAGTGTTTAGACGAGTCAGCATCTTAGTAATTCCTTGATCTTAGGAACACAATAAGTTTCATTGACACTCATACTATTGTACAAGTGATGCAAGTATTCTTAGTTAACCAGGCTATTTTGCTCATGATAGGAGGAAACAGCTCAAAAGAAAGAGGATTATGGACTGGAGGATATGGTTTTTGTGCACGAAGAGGAAGTCTTTCCAATCGTGGATGCTAGTGATCTGCCACTGAAAAAGGAGGAAGAGGCTGTTGTTGTACCTGTTGTAGAGAAACAAAACGGTAAGCGAAAGCTGCCTGAGGAAAGTGCCGATAAGAAAGATACTGAAAAGGAAAAGAAGGTTGGTTCTTTCAAATTCTTGTGTATCTATCGTTTTTTCCATGTTCGTAAGAAAGTTTGTTTGCCTAGAATTCTATGCCTAGAGCACTTAAATTTTCTTTATTGTTCTCGATTGCACTATGTGTGTTATTCCATAAGCATTGGATTTGTTTTTTCTATGTGTCCATGATGTAGGAACCCAATAAACCACCTGATTCTTGGTTTGATCTGAAAGTTAATACACATGTATATGTAACCGGCTTGCCTGAAGATGTCACTATTGAAGAGGTTAGTGGGGACTGAATTTGATTCCAGCTGAAGTCTGCAGTTACAATTTCCCAATATCATCATTGAGAATGAGACTGACATGGCATCTGATACAGGTGGTTGAAGTGTTCTCGAAATGTGGGATCATAAAAGAGGTATGTGACATCTTGGTTATGCACATCTAAATTTTAGAATTGAATCTGTTCTGGATATCTCTTGAAAATGCAAAGGCATATATTTAGTGTAGTGCACTGAGCACTTTATTTATTCAATTTTAACACAATGCAAAGTTGCGTTAGACATCTCTGTTTTTCATCTTGAAATAAGATGCCATCATGTCTCTTGAAGCATTTGAGTTTATAAAATTCTATCTCCCGAAATATTGAAGATTACTACTGCTGTCTGATACATACAGTTCTATGGGTTTGAATGCAATAAGTTTTTCATTTAAAGAATTACATGCTGTCATGCTTTTATAATTTGTGTGACCATTCACAAAATTGGGTGACATTAGAGTTTAAGGCCCAAAGTGTGTGACCTTCTGTCATGCTTAGTTAGTTTTTGGCTTTGCAGCATCAATACTTTCTCTTGATTCACCAGAAGAGATGAAGGATGAAGAAGACCGCTCCATGATTCAACACTTTTTTTTTTTTTCAAAACAATTGACATAAAATTTAAAGACCGTGCCAAGACTCAAACCTGAGACCTTTGATCTCAGACATTAACCCCCTCCTGCGTGGCCAACACGCGCACATGATTCAAACGATTTTTGCCAACTCAACATGTTTATTTGATGGTTAATCAATGCATTTGAACATTTTTGTAATTCATTATGAAGAAGCAACTTTTCTCAGTTTTAGGAATAGTGCCCCGTAGGGTTTCATAATACAAGATTGTTCTTCAGCTGAAGGCTGTTAAGAAAATGGATAATTTACTGATATTTAGCTGGTTTCTTTGCTCTCATTATTGCAACAATATTTGTTTTGAAGAACAAAAAATGGTGCTGGTCCTTTTGGGTAATACATGATACTTATGACTTTCATTGCTTAAACACTTTAGGATCCTGAAACAAAGAAGCCTCGAATAAAGATCTACGTTGACAAAGAAACTGGAAGGAAAAAGGGAGATGCTCTGGTAACGTATCTGAAGGTAATGTTTCTTTGTTATTGGATAAAGTTGTCAGGTATGACCATGATAATTTCCTGATTGTATACTTGCTTGTTGGTTGATATTTTCTTGTTTATATGTTTGTGCTGTCTATCTTTTGTTAGTGATATAATTTTTGGTTTTTTCTAGGAACCTTCCGTAGACCTAGCTATCAAAATTTTGGACGGAGCTCCTCTAAGGCCTGGTGGGAAGACTCCCATGTCGGTTTCACTAGCTAAGTTCGAGCAGAAAGGTACGGGGCATCGGCTTAACTTCTCATTTTTCTCTTTGCTACTTACAATTATCGGATGCTCTAGGGCATTATAGGAATTGCTAGTGTTGCATCTCAGCTTTTATTAACTTGGTTGAAACGTACTGTTGTTGTTGTTACTAAATCTATTTTTTCCACTTTTCTTCAGGCGAAAAGTTTATATCCAAGCAAGTAGACAATAAGAAGAAGAGAAAGCTTCAGAGGGTTGAACAGAAGATGTTAGGCTGGGGTACGTATTGTGGCAAGTTGTAATTTGTGTATCAAATTCCCCTTTTTTTATTTTAGAAAAGCATATCTAGCAATTTCTTTTTCTGATATACTATACATGACCACTGTAAATATAATCTGATTTTAATGATATGCTCGTATTTCTTCGTTGGCTCAGATTCCTCCATTCTTAATCTTTATATTGGAGTGAATTGCATCTCCTTCATATGGAGGAGGGGTCTATGTTGATATCCACTCTTCTATAAGAGAGAATAAATACTTGATTAGGTCTCTTGCAAGCTTATTGTCCATCAAAATGTTGTCACTCTAATTGTCTCAGTTGACTTAAGTTAGCCTTCTGGTTTTATTCAGCCATAAGATGTTAAATTCATTTCCTGATCAAACAGGGGGCCGTGATGATTCAAAGGTGTCTATCCCAGCAACTGTCCTCCTTCGCTACATGTTCACTCCTGCAGAATTAAGGGTAATGCACTTTTTGTATCCTCTTAAGTCCATGCTTTACTATGATCATAAAATATTGGCATCATAATTTGTCAAGCATCAACATCTTGATCTAGGACCTTCTCTATTCTGGTTGTTGCTTTGGCTTTTGTGATCTTGGTATGATATATCATAGTGTTCAAGTATTATTTATACATTTGGACTTATATCATGTATACAAACTTGATCACCGATCATTTTCCTTTTCTTATAGGCTGATGAGAGTTTGCGCCCTGAATTGGAGGAGGATGTCCGTGAAGAATGTGGAAAGCTCGGACCATTGGATGCTGTCAAGGTAATGCTAGTTTATTGGTTTAATCACTCCAAAAATACTTGTATTTTTAGCTTCGTTAATATTGATTCTAATAGTTTATACTTTGACTTCAGATCTGTGAGAATCACCCTCAGGGTGTTATCTTAGTGAAATACAAGGATAGCAAGGATGCTCATAAATGCATAGAGTTGATGAACGGGAGATGGTAATGCCCACATTCATTTTACGTTCCTTATTTGGATTGCTTAGTAATTCATAACCAGATTTAATTAATCGACATGATTACTCAATATTTACACAGAATCCTATATTGCAACAAATTTCAAGCTTAAAATCAATAAAAGAACATGTCATTTTAACTCAACCTTGTTTGATAATTTTCCTTTGTTTTCAGGTTTGGTGGGAAGCAGGTACATGCATGTCTGGATGATGGTACTGTTAACCATTCTTTAGTACGTGATTTGGAAGAAGAGACGGACAGATTAGAGAAATTCGGGGAAGAGCTTGAAAATGAATGATAGATTCTTGGAGGAAGAGTACTATATAATGTAAATGAGGAGGAGTCTTAAATATATGCCTGAATCTGTACTAGCTTCTTGATTTAGTTTTTCAGTTTCTAGATTCCACACTTGATTAGTAGTTGTTATACTTTCTGCTCGCTGAAGAGTTTGGCATCTGTGTATTGTTTTTGCAGAATGTATAACTTTGCAAAAGAGTAAAATCTCTCCCTCTCTCCCCTCTCTCAGAGAATTTGAGAGAAAGTTAAGAGAGTTTGGTGCACATTGCATGAGCTGTTGATCGAAAATTAATGGGATTTTCTATTTCCTTCCTAAGTTGGAACTTTTTTGAGTTTCTGTGACTTTCCAAGTTATTTTTTAGTTATGCATTCGAGTAATGTTACTTGTAGGATTTAGCTTGATGCTGAGGGAGATTTTAAACAAATTATGTTTATTATATGCATGATTATATACAATAGGCAAAATTATATTTCATGGCATTAGGAAAATACTGTATGCTACGAGGAGCATGTTTGAAATTTGACAACGCTCAATGTAGTAAAGTTGTATTTTATGTAAGATCATATGTAAATTGCTCGAATTAGGAGTATAGGTACAAGTGCAATTTGCTTGTAAAATGAATTATGAAATTTATACTAGTACAGTATTTTTATACTGATATTGAAATTGTAAACAATGTTTCAACGTTTTTTTTTTTTTTTTTTTTTTTTTGGTGAAAGAATTGGAAATATCATCCTTTAAAGGGGTAAACTGCAAGATACTACCCTGTGTTTTGAGAAACCTACACGAAATCCCCTTGTGTTTTCTAATTTGTATAAAACACCCACGTGTTATAAAAAACCCTGCACGATTAACCCAAACCGTGAGCACCTATCGCCGTTTGCTCACTTTAGCATTATTTTGTTCGATTTTTTCGATTGTTTTATATTCTAATACCTTAAAAATTAATATTTCAATAATTAAACTTCCAAAATTTATAAAAATCGACATTCGATTTGCAATTTTTCCATTAAACTTTAAAAAATGAATAATATGACAAATCGAGTGTCGATTTTTTTAAAATTTTGAAGTTTAATGATTGCAATATTAATTTTTAAGGTATTAGAATATAAAACAATCGAAAAAATCAAACAAAATAATGCTAAAGTGAGCAAACGGCGATAGGTGCTTACGGTTTGGGTTAATCGTGCAGGGTTTTTTAAAACACGTGAGTGTTTTATACAAATTAAAAAATACAAGGGGATTTCGTGTAGATTTCCCAAAACACATAGTAGTATCTTGCAGTTTACCCTCCTTTAAAGTTATTTAGAAACGAAATATAGAAACTCAACACACTGAATGAAAATTCGATCACCAAGCGCTAATTCGGCGTCGAGACGAATGATAAACGACCAAAACCCTTAAAACCCTAAGCCCTCCACCACCACCTCCATCGCCGTCTCCTCCGCCGCAATGAGTAGATCGACGGCCTTCTGCCGCCTCCTCCGCCGCAGCCGAACTCTTTCCACGCACCCATTCTTATCGGCTCCTCCTCCGGCGACACCCATCTTCGCCTCTCAAATCACTAGAAATTACAGCAAAAACTCTGGCGATTCATCCCCGTCTGCTCGTGCGGACCGCGGGTTCGACAAGGAGTTCTATAGCCTTCCTCCGATTATCCAGATGTTGGAGAGACGGACGAAGGAAAAGCCCCAGATATTGCGATACGAGGAGCCGACTGATTCTGATACTGAATCTGATGATGATCAGGAAGCAGTAAAGAAGCGGTCGGAAATGTTTGAGAAGAAGTTCAAACAGTTCCAGAGACTTCTTGATAGATATGTCAAGGCTGGTTCGTGATTCTGTTGGAACATCTTGGCTTTCATATTTATCCTTTGTCTTATTTTTCTGTTTCAGCTGTGCTTAATTTACGTGCCTTTTGACGTACTGTTGCTTGTTTGGAGTTTTCTGGGCTGAGAGCGTGCTGTTCTTCTTTAGGACGAGTGTCTTTTAGTATCCTGCTACTAGTGTAGATACTATCATGAGCTGTTCTCCTTTAGTACGGATGGCATTTTTCATAAGAATTACGAGTAGTATTTTTATTTCAATATGGAATACTATAAGGTGAATGCGTTGTTCTGTATTTCTTCGTGTTTTGTGCTTCAACATCTGTCTGACCTAATGGAGTTGAACAGACTCATTCGATGATTCATTAAAGTGGATGAAAAAAATTGACGAGTTTGAGGAAAAGCATTTCGCATTGAGGCCAGAGTATCAGGTGATAGGGGCGTTGATGAATAAGCTGAAAGTAGCTGAAGGGAAGGATAAATTTCTTCTTCAGGTGAAGCTGAATAGGGCACTGAAACTCGCGGAGGCGAGAGATGCTTTTGATCCAAATGATCCAGCAAATTATGGGATCATAGAGCGTCAGGATGCATCTGCACATGCTGATCGTGATGAGGACCGTGAGCAGGAGGAGGATTTTGAAAATAGAGAAATAGAAGAGTTTGAGGGTTTGGAGTTTGATACTCTGAAACAGAAGGATAATGTATTTGTGGAGAAGATCAATGCAATAGATAAAAAACTTGAGGAGAAACTGGCAGAATTGGCTTATACTTTTGGAAGGAAGGGTAAACAACTGGAGGAAGAAATTAAAGATCTTGCTGAAGAGAGGAATACATTAATTGACGAAAATAGACAGCCTCTTTACAGGAAGGTAAATACATGCATATCTATCAATCTGCTTCCTCAGCTTTTTGTGGTCCTTGTCAAAGTCTACTCCGTTTTTCAGATATTTGTTATCGATGTTCTACTTATCACCATTTGCTTTTGTGATGCTGAATATATGTATCAATTGCCTGATCATGTAAATGAGGTCTCTGACTCGGTATTCTTTCTTACAGTTAATACTGAGTCACAGTTGCTAAGACATGCAAGCATGTCAGACATTTATTTTGAAATTTGAGATTTTTTAAATAGTAAGTTCATATTTGAGTTATCGAGTAGTACTATAGTACTATGATACTCTAGTTTACATTATACTCCTTATTTATGAGATATAACCTGGTTTATTATTTAGTTAGGTTCCTGTATAGAAACAGCTAAAATTACTGACATAGTAATAAGTGGGCTATTTAGGACCTCCATCAGAATCAAATGATCATATTCTTCAAGCTTGATCTAATTCTTACCATTTTCTTTACTATTTCATGAATAATAGGAATTATAGTTCCTGGTAGCATTTACAAACCAACGTATTGATATGTTAAACTGAGCATCTCCATTGTGTGCAGGGTTTTGATGTTAGGCTGGTTGATATGAATAGAACGTGTAAAGTTACAAAGGTAATACACCCTTCTTATAAATATTATTCAGTAGAAAACTCTTTTTCACAATTCTGACTGACGAATAAGACAGGGCGGGCAAGTTATTAAATACGCTGCAATATTAGCTTGTGGCAACTACAACGGCGTGATTGGTTATGCTAAAGCAAAGGCTTCAACAGTCCCAATAGCACTTCAAAAGGTACCAGAAATAGACAAGCAGTTTAATGTATACCCTTGTGCTTCTCTGTGCTGTACATGTACGTAAGTATTTGGCTTTGAAACTAAGCGTGCTTTCAAATTGTCTAAGAATATATAGAGTCTAAAAGGTATCATGTCTTTGGTTTTCTGGTAGGATAAAAAAACGTTTCATTTAAATAAATTCATCCTTGCAATACATGACTGATCGATTAGTACGTTGTATACCTTTTGCCACAGGCACGTGAGAAGTGCTTTCAGAATCTGCATTATGTAGAGCGGCATGAGAATCATACAGTTGCACATGCAGTTCTGACATCGTATAAAAAGACCAAGGTTTCGATGAATTTCTAGTTGTATATCTTTGTTTTAATGTTGAAATTGTAAAGAAATCCGTTCTTCATTTGGGATGTTGGCCTGAAATTTTGAGTACTTGCAGTTGTATCTTTGGCCAGCTGCTAAAGAATCAGGGATGAAGGCAGGCAGGACAGTACAGTTGATTCTTAATTTAGCTGGCTACAAGAATGTGAAATCAAAGGTATGAAACTGACTGGAGAAATAGGTGCATCATATGCAGCTTTGTCCTGATGGATATGCATTTGTAGGTTGTAGGTTCAAGGAATCCCCATAACACTGTGAAGGCTGTCTTCAAGGCTCTAAATGCGGTAAATGGAATGTTATATGCTGTACATTATCTACCATCCATATTGTATTTAACCATTGTTTATCCTTTTCCGATTTCTCTTTCTTTTGCTCGCAGATTGAAACTCGTAAAGACGTTCAAGAAAAGTTTGGCCGAACTGTTGTGGAATCATCTTTACTGTGACAGGTATTATTTTGATCTTTTTCTTCGTTTCCCTATTTTTTTTTTTGGGGGGGGGGGGGGGGGCTCTAATGGAGTTGGTAAAGAAGAATCAGATAACTTTCGTGTACTACGATGTTGACATTGCAGTTGCTTAAAGATCGCACCATTTTCCTTGAACTTTATTAATCTTCTATCTTCAAATTTCTTCCACTTGGAAATTGAATAAGATAATTATGGCAGATTTTTATCATGTTAATTATACAATTAATTATTGTGTTTTGTTTGATCTCCCAGGTTTATCAAAGAATCAATTTTGTCTCTCGAGCTATTTGGGATGGGCAAGCTGTTATTTTAAAAAGCAAGGAGATATAAGAGTGATAACAAAAGGCGACAGCGCTGGTGGCAGAGATGCTGAAAGAAGAAGCACTTGTTTTCTTTTTGAAATATGGAAAAGCTGAAATGGAGGAACAGGAGCATATCTTGTTATGATTTTAGATTAATAAAATGCTTGTCGATAGTCTTAATTTGCAGAGTAAACCAAAACAGATAAGTGGATGACAAGTAGAGCATAAATCCATGGGGTTAGAATGGAGTTTTTTGATACTCCCTCAAGAATGATTTTGGATCTTCTTTTCTTTGATTCTTCTATGCTAGTGCTGTCAATGGTTTCTCTTCTTCAACCAGAAATGGTATGCCTTAATATTTGTTTGTATATAGGAAAAGCAATGCGGTTCTTGTATTATGTTGGTAATCAATAATACTATTACTAATTTATTCAAAATGTGAGGGGAGTTATTATGTATGTAAATATGATAAAGTGTTGCTTTGAGCATTAATTAATTAACCAAAGTTTCCGTTTGGTTTGGAGTGAACAAGGCGAGAGTTGTGAGTTGATTTAGGCAAGAATGATGGGGAATGGAAAACATAAAATAAAACAGTAGTATTCATCAAAGTAGTGATATCCATAAAACATAAACACAAATGCAGATGCGATAAATACCCCTTAATGACTTGACAAATACTATCACTACTTGATGTTGGAAGAAGTCATAAGTTGATCATTGAAATTAATGGGTTGGGGAGGGATGCGTTCCGGAACCAGCACCATCCATATTGTAGAAGGCGTCGATGAGATCTCCGTCTTTCATATCACAGTCCTTTGCAGTTTGTTTTTCATGTATACGTTTGCCATCCAAAAGGAAGCGATAAACAAGGTCGAGGCTATCGCAGAAGTCCAGAAACATCCTGCGCAGCGCCACACTCTTCTCTGTCTCAAAGCTCAGTTTCTGGCATCCTATTCCGTTCTCCTGAATCTGAATCTGAATCGTAATGACTTCCCTTTCTTCCTTCACCGCTGCCATACCCACAGATGCTTCACTCATCCCGTGTCTCCTCTCTTCTCTTCTATTTTCTCTTCCTCCATGCATATCACTATTTATATATACTGACAAGAAGAAGGTGAGGTGACCCAAAAACTGATCATCTTCTTTCACTCTTTCAACTACACAACTCTTGGATTCCCTTGTCCTTTTCTTCTTCCCATTACAAAGAATTAAAAACTGGAATCACACTTGAGTCCACTAGTATGTAGTAGTAGTACGTATTTTGACTCAATATTAATAAGGTTGTTACTGAATCTCTTTATTCCATCTATTTTATTTTTGTTATAATGTAAAGCAATATGCTTGGTGTTTCATAATTGATCTTCTTCTTGATAATATTTTTTAATCTCAATCTTTCCAGAAAGGTGAAACTATCAATCATGCACACCAACTTTTCTTTTCTTTTATTTTATTTTCTTTATTATTATTATTATTATTATTATTATTATTATTATTATTATTATTATTATTATTATTATTATTTCCCTTTCAATCCCTCTCCCGAACAATCCTGTTGTTAATCTTCCTCAATACATTTGATTTTACAGAAAAAAAAATAATAAAAAAAATACAACAAAGTTCGATCACAGATGGCTTATGAGTTATGATGCTCTCGTCTCCCTTGCAAACACCAAAGACCGAATCCTGGGCAGTAAGCTATATAAATATTCCGAAAAAAACCAAATCAAATCTCTCCTTGATGATGTTACTTCCTTTCAAGAGTTTCTTGAGAAATTTCCCGACAAATTCAAGAGTTTGGAAGAGCGAATGAGGGAAGTGGCAAATGAAGCAGAAGACATTCTAGAATATCTTATGCTGGGAAAGTCTGAATCCCATCCAACTCCAAACCTTTCCAAGCTAGAAGCAGCGGTGGTGGAGATTGCCTTGATTGCTGATACCAAACAACCTCAACTTTCTTCTACATGTACACTGTCTATTTTCTTCTTCATCAACTACTACGTCCACCCGCAGAGATTCCATGGTGGGTTTTGAACATCAGAGGATTGCCCCTTGCAATTGTGGTGATTGCTGGACTGCTATCCACGGTTGGTAAGGATCCAGATTCATGGAAGAATATTGCAGATAATGTGAAATCTGCAGAAACTGCAGAGCAAGAGCAGATTGAAGAGATACTATCTTTGAGTTACACTCACTTACCGCACTACTTGAGGCAGTGTTTCTTGTACATGGCCTCCTTTCCCGAAGATGATGAGATCCGTGTCTCGAAACTCATCAGGCTATGGGTAGCCGAGGGCTTCATGAAATCTCCGGTCGACTCTGATCTCTTCGAAAAGGATGGAGAGGAGCGTCTGGAGGAACTTGTGAAGAGGAATGTCGTCTTGGTCGGAAAGAGGAAGTATTATAATGGCAGAATCAAGAGTTGCAGCCTTGATGATCTGAAGCATAAGAAAAGCCCATCAGAGTAAGCTGTTTCTGAACGTGATGGATAATGATATTGGTTTTGTAGAAAGGATAAAGAATCAGCGCCGTATAATCTTCTTACCTGGCTGAGATACATTTCGAGCCAAGACGATCATGACTCTGCTTCGAATTGAAAATCCATTCCATCAGATGCTCAAAGTATCATGTAGTAAAACTGGATTTTGTCAAGAGTGTGAAGCTGCTGGATACAGGCCCTGCTGACGTGGTGCACGAGCTGTTCCATCTAAGATATTTTGCTATCAACTATATGAACAGCATTCCTCGAGGCTTGTCTCGGCTTTGGAATCTGCAGATCTTGATCATCGGTGCAGAGAGGCGAGACAAGTTATACTAGTTTGTAACCTTTGGTTGAGTTGGAGCACGCCACAATTAAGGCATGTTTACTTTCACGGTACAATCTACTTCGACAATCTGAAAGAAACAGATTGCTGTCGTCTGAAAAGCCTACAAGCGGTTTCCTATGTGGTAGAGATGAGCTGTGCCGAGAGGATCTTGAAAAGGATCCCAAACCTCAACAAGTTGAAGACTGATTGTTCTGGTTTTCGTCGTCGTTGTGAAGATACAGCTTGTCTGAATGATATGGTGCATCTGAACCGGCTTCAGAGTTTGGAAATATATGCAGGTTGTTGGGTTGGACAACGACCAACCCAACAATTAAATGGACCCACAATTCCACTTTAACACTTTAATCTTTAATTGATTTATTAACACATCATCAAAACACATTAAACTTTATGCATAATATTTAGTCCAAGAAATCGTGAACAGGTGGAGTATATAATAGTAATAGTTTTAATAAAAAAAATAAAAAAATTGGGCCCCTGAAATGGGTGGGCCTTGGACGGTCGCCCATGCTGGCCCACCCTCAGGAACGGCCCTGCATATATAAGAGACAAGGCCTCGGATGAAGAGGCAAATGGTTGTAACTCTGAGATAGAAACTTTTCTATCTGCCCATCTCCTGTTGTGGCAAGAGTTGATTTTACATTTCTTGCAATTTCCTCCCACGAAGTTGGGGTCTGACTCACCGTGGACAGGACTCCAGCAACCACCACCACGGTGAGGGGCAGTCCTCTGCAGCTTCTTGCAATCTCCCTCCCAATACTCTCTACTTCATTAAGAATGCAATCATGGTGTTCCAACACCTTCTCCCGTATAAGATCCCAGCTTTGATCCACACCCATCAAATGCATCTCATGGGAAGGCGTGGTGGAGTCAGCAACACCTCCCAGCCTCGTGGTCAGCACAATTCGACTCCCATTGGTGTCGTTAGGAAACAACTTCGTTGCATCATCCAGTACCTTGGTGCTTCACATATCATCCATTACAATCAGAAACCTCTTGCCATATAGGGTCTGGTACACTTTCACCACCTTCTCGATGCTGCTCTCTTCGGCCTCGGATTGTTTGCCCTGTTGAGAGTTTTCTGCCAAGGATTTGTATCTCCTTTCTGGAATGAATTCTTTCATGGAATCTAGGAGCTAAGAAAGAATTCTTTCTTCACTATGATCTTGTTATATTTGTGATCCAAATATGCATGTGAAAATGCTCCATGATCAACGGATCATCATAAGCATTTCTAGCAAGATCGTCTTGCCAATACCTCCCATACCAATTATTGGGATTTGGAGTCTCTACACAGCCGATCTGTTATTTGTATCAAATCTTTGTTCAACCCAACCATTTTAAGCTGGTGCATCTGCACCGCCTTTAATATTCGAAAATAAATGTATTGATGACAGCTTTGACCATTTACCTCCTTATCATTACAGGCGTCTTCTTCTTCTATTATTCCTCAACATATGAGACACTGCATGCATTCCCGATGCACTAGTCTGTTCATATTGACGCCGCCGCCTATATTCTTCTCGCCGTTTTTTTTCCGCATACAGTCTTGCATTTTCAACTTCTCGCTCATATCTACGTGCACCATATAAAACAAGTAAACATCAACCCGAAGCACTCTTTGAAGTGCATTCACAAGTAAAAAGAATGAATGACTCGACTATATTTATATACGATCATATGATCTCATTTTATTTTTTTAGTAATATTAATAATGTGTTATATTTTTTTACCAAACTTTCTGCAAGTGTTGAATAGTGTGGACCTTGAAGTTTAATAAAGGAAACAGTGTCAAGGAACAAAACCAAGCAAGCAAACACAGCTAACCTCTTATAACTATCTGGGGTCGGGGGTGACGGCTCGCAATTAATGCAACGAACTTGAAACACATCATCTCCGTAACTTTGTTGCTCTTCTTGCATCAGTCTGACACAGTCCGCCACAGAATTCTTACACTCCTTCACCTCAATCAACTTGAGTGTCGGAATCTCGCCGATACTATCTGGGATTCTGCTCAGACTCCAGCAAGAATGAATGAGCAGGCTCTCCAGCACGGGGAAGTGGCTGCCGTATTGGGGTTGGGAACTGTTCCATAGCCGGAGATCGGACTCATCAATCAGTAGAAATCTCAGCTTCGGGAAGTAGTCTTCATCACCACTACTAATCCATTCTCGTGTTGCGAAATCGAACTTTCTCAGTTTGAGCACTTGAAGATTAGGCAATGAGCCTATATTGTTAATGCTGAGGTAAGGCTCATCACGTCCCCAACCGATCAAGGCTAACTTTTTCAGCGAGCTAGGAAGAACTAGTTCAGGGACTTCAGCAGAATGACCCTGCAGTCTGTAACTTAGTTCCAGCTTCAAGTTTTCAAGTCCACAGAGATGTACAAGATTATGTAAGAGCAAGTCTCCGGCTCCCCCAGAATAAGAGAGGTGTAGTTTCTTAAGGTTGGGAAACATCTGTAGAAGACTTAATGAACACGTGAGGTTCATCACTTTCCCTAGTGTTTGCAGATTACCTAGAGCCAAAGTGGGACCATGAGCTGAGACAAAAGAACCATCAATAAAAATAAGATGCCTCAGTTGAGGCATATTCCAAATTTCACACGGCAAATCTATACGGCAATAATCACCTCTCTTGATGATCAAGGTTTGAAGACTTTGAAGGTTTGATATTGCTCTAGGAATAGAAATATCAGTAGCATACAAGAAAGCAAGGTACCTCAAATGAAATAGCTCGAAAAATTGGTCCGGGATCAAACGGGATCTAAATGGAACTTTCAGTACATTCAGGACCTTGAGCAATCTAAAACTACCAAAAGAGCCAGTTAGTGTATCCTGGAAGTACATGATAGTTCTGATTGTTGAGCTTGAAATGTTAGCCAAAGAACCAATATCAGAATGAGAAATACTTATCCTGCGCTCATCTTTCATGCGGCTTTTCAGCGCTCGCCCGGTACCCTCGACGTGCAATACAAACTTCTCTTCCTGTGATAGTTTTATGCACAAATCCCTCACCAGATCATGGAGGCCGCAACTCTTGATTCTGCCATCAGGCTTACTCTTGGAAATAACAACCAGATTTCTCTTGATGAGATCCTCCATATATTCTTCTGCACTGTCTTCAGGACTTTTAGACATGACCGGCTTCACAAACCCTTCAGCTATCCATAGCTTGATCAGGTTCATGACTTTGATCTCTTGATCTTCTGGAAATCCTCCCATGTATAAGAAACATGCCCTCAAATAATGAGGCAAATGGTTGTAACTCAAAGATAGAATCTTTTCCATCTGCCCATCTTTAACTGTTGTGGCAAGAGATGACTTTACATTTCTTGCAATTTCCTCCCATGAAGTTTGAGTAGTACTCACCGTGGATAGGAGTCCAGCAACCACCACCACCGCAAGGGGCAGCCCTCCGCAGCTTCTTGCAATCTCCTTTCCAATACTCTCTACTTCATTAGGAATGCAATCTTGGTGTTCCAACACCTTCTGGCATAGAAGATCCCAGCTTTGATCTTCATCCATCAATCGCATTTCATGGGAAGAGGTAGAGGAAGAGGAGTTAGCAACATCTCCCAGCCTCGTGGTAAGCAGAATTCGACTCCCATTGTTGTCGTTAGGAAATAACTTTTTTGTATCATCCAATACCTTAGTGCTCCAGATATCATCCATCGCAATCAGAAACCTCTTGCCAGATAGGGCCTGGTACACTTTCACCGCCTTCTCGATGTTGCTCTCTTCAGCCTCAGACTGTTTGCCCTGTTGAGAGTTTTCTGCCAAGCATTCATTGCCCTCTTGAGAGTTCTCTGCCACTGATTTGTATCTTGTTTCTGGAAATAATTCTTTCATGAAATTTCGAAGGTCTGAAAGAATTCTTTCTTCAGTATAACCTTGTGATATTGTGATCCAAACACGTATCTGAAAATGCTCCATGATCAACGGATCATCATAAGCATTTTTGGCAAGAGTGGTCTTGCCAATACCTCCCATACCAGTTATTGGGAGGATTTGGAGTTGCCGCGAACCTCTACACAGCCGATCCTTTATTTCTATCAAATCTTCCTTGAACCCAACCATTTTCATCTTTCCAGCAACTTCTGATGATGATGAACTAGCCCCAACAGAATCATTGAGTTGCGCATCTTTGATTTCGATGCTGTTTTTTATCTCCACCACGTCTCCGGTGATTGAATCCATCTCATCTCTCACTTTGCGTAACTGGGATTCAAACTTGATTCTTCTTAGTTCTGCAATGCAATGAACATATCTGAAGACATAGTAGCGAATCTGTTCGTTCATGAACCATTCAATTATATCTTCAGCCTTCATCGCTAGATCCCTGATTCTTGCTTCCAGATTCTTGCCAGCTTTCTCAGGAAAATCTTCAAGAAAAGCACGCATACAAATAACATATTTATCAAGAGATATGATAAGCTGTTTTCCGTTAGGAGAAAGGCAATATCGATCATCATTGAGGATTTGATCAATGATATTTTCGAGTGAAACGAGAGTATAATAAGCCATGCTTACACACAAAGGTAGGATAACAAAGGGAGGAAAAGAAACTGGCCCTTCGTATAAAATTTTAGCAGATCAAACGAAGGAAACGTAGTTAGAGAAAAAGAGGAGAGATAGAATAGGCTCGTACTAGAAGAGAATTTGCAGATCAATAAGGGAAAAGTAACAACAATAGAGAGAGAAATGGTAAATGAGAATGAGTGCTGCTTGATTCTTTCTTGCCTCATGAGTTGATACATATATATATATATATATAATGTCAAAACACAGCAGCTTTGTTAGACAGACTACTGGTAATTTTTCTATAAAAGAAGAGAAGAAAAAAATTGCTGCTAGCTCACGGCGTTTTCTGTCAATGAACAGATGTCATGTACCTACCATTAATATTGTAATTTATGCCATTTAACGAATCTTGACAAACATGTATTCCACAACCTAATTCATTATATACTAGTATAATCTATAATTTCTGAATTTATGAAGATATATCAAAAGTTGTTAGAAAGCTGTCCATTATGAATAAATTGAAAGCGAAGATTTTGTTGCTATGCATCGGACATGATACATAAATATTTTATAATCTATTTTATCTAATAACGTAGAGAAGTTTTCATCAGAACATCTTAAAACGAGATTAATTTAAGATTATACCACCTATCGTCAACAATTTTATGCCATTCAAACATCTTGCAAATACATGGCTCACAAACTAACATATTAACATACTCGTGTGGCGCCGGCTCCTAAATAATTGTTTCAATTAATGTTGAAGTATATGTAACTGGTGATAAATAAACTCTAATGATGATTTATCAACTCTTATTATTGAAAATTAATGGACTCTAATAGGGAATTCACTATAAAGACATTAGAATAGTTCAGTTTCCTGCAATTGCATGAAAAAAAATTATAGGTAAGAGAGAGAAAGACAGTCATGGTAGGCAGAGAAGACCAAGAGAAACTGTGTTCTTTAGCTTTGAAATGCTCTTGTTTACTAAGTAAACATTTTAATCATAAATAAAGCTGCGGGTTGTTAACTAGAGAGACGACCATTTTGGCTGGTTCAATAGATCATAATTCAACTAATAAGTTGTTGTACCTACTGTTTCACCAAATATAAAACATATAGTCATGGACGCTTCTACAGTAACATGAGTATAGGATATTCCATAGATTCACTAAAATAAGATTTTGATTTAAATGTGCGTACATAATTATCATCCAAGCAAAAGAATACAATAACAGCACCAGCACCAGCTAGTTTAAAAAATAAATCAAATTAGTTAACATTCACTAAACAACACAAAGTTAGTCAGATTTACACACCTTCCATTACACACGTATTAATCCATGTGCTATTTTTCAAACGCATGAGAAAAGATTGGTGCCCACAATTCAAAACTCAACAACTTCAAAAAAATATATTGAAATACTAGTTACCTCATGGCATATTGGCATCCCTAAGCTCACTTTGGATTCCAGAATTTCAAATAGATGAGGAACAAGTTCGACTGTAGCGAAAGGATTTCTTCGAAACAAATCGTCGAACACATTATCTGCAGCGGCAGAAAGAACCTCCTAATTAAATATACTGCACTGGGTAGTAAGTTGGTACATGGTAAATCATGCAATGAATTGAAAGAAAAGTACCATACATGCATGTGAATCTGCAATTTAGTCAACCAAACGTAATTTTATAGTGGCTGAACCTGCTTGCTTCACGCCCTCTATATTAATACATAGGATCTTCATTGGGAGATCGACGATCGATCTAGAGCTAAGTTGACTACGAGAGAAGAAATAAGATCACAGAAAGGTATTTTTCCTTCAATTCTCCTTGGATTTTTAAAGTTGAGATGATGTTTGTCCTTAGATTTTTGAAATCATTAATATATATGTATAGGTGGTGATTAATTAGGAAGAAGAAGAAACCTAAATTAAAGATGAGGACGGAGGCCTTACTCTTATCGGTGATACAAAAGCTGGACAGCGAGCGGGCGCCGGTGTATGAGAAAGCAGCAAGTGAGCTAAGAATGATTCTGGATTTGTTGAGAGGATTGGGAGAGAATGAGAGGAGCGCTAGGCTAAATTATTGGATAAGTGACGTCATCGACATCGCTCTAGACCTCGAGGATTGCGCCGTCAGTCTTTTCCATGAGACGGCAAAAGCTGCAACGGACTGAAGAAGGGTATGCTAATGCTAATTAATCAGTTGGGATCAGTTGACATTATTAATGCTGGAGAAGATGATGATGACGTGGTGGGGTAGGAGAAAGACGTGGAGCAGCTGCTTCGTAGATCGGTTTTCAATAAGCAAGAAGGCTTTTCGATTTCGATCGTGAGTGGGATGGCCGGAATCGGAAAGACTGCTTTGGCAAGACAAGTGTACACATGCTAGCGTGGTTGAGCGGTTCGAGCGCCGCCGCGCTTGGGTATGCTTCTCTCCTCATTTAACTTGTAGAGAGATACTTCTGAAACTAATACAACAGCTGGTGGTACCGGCGGTAGAAACGGATTCTTCCTTATTGGAGAAAATGGACAACCGCAGTCTCAAACGTATGCTTCATCTGCACCTCATAGGACTTCAATACTGATAGTTTTGACGACGTGCCCAATCATCTCAGCATCTCCTCTATCTTGACAGCTCTTCCCTATCAAGGTCAGCCCCATCTCTTTTTTCCTACTCTTCAATCTATATGTCTATGTGTTATCTTCCGATTCGGATCCTCTATTACATTTTTGTTTTGTATCACCGTCTGATACTCGACACATGTTAAAAGCATTTTGCGACGGTAGAATAGGAGATTATATTCGTCTAAATTTTCATGTCTTCCTTGTGAAAGCAGTTACTGAAAGTAGATTGCTGCTCGTAAATCGCTCTCATTATGATCAAATAGCAGTAAGAACCGATTATATTCATGCGATGACAAGTTTGGATTTCGAAAGACAGTTGGATTCGAAAGAGCTGGCAGTTGTTTCTCAAGACAATTTTCTCAGGCACTAGTGAGCGCAAATTCCCACAACACTTGGTGAAGAAGGGGATGGAGATGTTGAAAAATGTGGGGTCTGCCATTAGCTATAAAACAAATTGGGAGACAGATAGCAGACAAGAGACTGTTAGGGGGTGAATGGGAACAAATTCTTGAATCAATTGATTTTAGTGAGACAATGGAGTCATTGGAATCGAGTTGCGATGAACTGGATCCACCACTCAAGTCATGTTTCTTGCATGCGGCATTCTTTAAAGAAAACAAAACTATTAGGCTCGAAAAGTTGATGCATATTTGGGCTATAGGAGGAATGGTTTCAAAATCAACAACCGTCGATTGTTTAGGTATGTTATTGAAAGAATCCATTATTGAAGTAGAGTATAAGAGCGTAAGCAATTTACTGAAAAGTTGTCGCATCAATTCTCTACTGCACAGGCTATCCATGAAGAAAGCAGAGGAGGAAATAGGTTTCGAGATCCTAATGAAGGGAGGAGGAAACAGTCGAGCCTCCTCTTGGAGCCCTCCTCGTCATCGTGTCATCAAATGCAGCAGAGACGAGTTCGACTACTCCACGGATCAAGATAAAGATCTTGTTTCCCTCATCTTCCATGGAGGTGGCTACTTGGACACTAGTTCATCTTACTGGAAGAGTGCTGAGCTACTTAGGATACTCGACTTTGAAGATTTTGGGCTCAAGAGTTTTTCTGTAGATATTAGCAAATCGATTGAGCTAAGGTACTTGGGCTTGAGAAACAATTACATACAAGAGTTCCTACACTCCCTTGACTGCTTGAAAAGGCTTGAGGTTCTTGATATAGCTCACAACTTTACGGTGGAGGTGCCGGATATCACATGGGAAATGGACAACCTTACGCACATCTACATGTCCGACATAATTTGCCGGAAGCCTCTGAAGATAGACAGACTGCAGAATCTCGAGACCTTGTTTTTTGTATTATGACCAGATAAGATTGGACTGGTTTAATCATCAGAGTTGATGTCCAGATGCAGGGTAGTTGATATAGTATTTATTTATTGATCCAAAGTGCTACTTTCTGTTTTAATACAGAAGAATAATAAAGTAACTTTGATTAGGAACAGCTATTGCATAGATAATCAAATTAATATTCACTGAACAACACCAAGCAAGTCAGATTCACACACCTAAATAAATATAATGGACGCAGATATTAGTCCTTAAGTAGCAACATCAGCCAGCCAGTCTGCAGCCTGAGCCTCCTGATTAACAGAATCCGTTGTCGTTGGGAAAATAACTTGTTTGCGTCATTCAATGTATTTATTGCATCCATGAATTCTTTCTACAAAGAACATTCAAGTAAGGATCCCAAACCTTAAAATAGGTTGAAGATTGATTGTTTTAGTTAGTGATTGTGATAGTGGAAAAGCAACTTGTCGATCTGAACTGATGTGATGCGCCTGCTCCGACTTGAGAAGTTGGAAACATATGCATGTTTTCGGGTTGATTCTCGGCCAAAGTAGTGATGGGAAACAAGCATTTGCAGTGATGGAAGTCCTTAAAGATGAAGCTTCAAGCTTCTGAGGATTGGATAACTGAATGTAGCCATCATTTTCCTAGACTATATGGCTTGCTGCTTCATTAGTCATTCTTCGTATCTGATCAAATCCAACTACTGAACTCATGAAGGACTCGTAAAACTCCCTAAAAGAATTACTGCAACGAACTTGAAAGACATCATCTCCGTAATCTAGTTGCTCTTCTTGTATTAGCTTGACAGATTCCTCTAGATATACCGAACAGTCCTTCACCTCGACCAATTTAAGTGTTGGGATTTCTCCAATATCATCTGGAATTTCATTCAGACTGCTGCAAGAATGAATGAGTAGGTTCTCGAGCACAGGGAAGTGGCTGCCTTGGCTGTTCCAATGCTTGAGATCTGATTCATCTAATAGAAGAAATCTCAGCTTTGGGAAGTCTTGATCACTAGTAATCCATTCTTGTTGCATGAAATTGAATTTTCTAAGTTTGAGCACTTGAAGATTAGGGAAGGGGCCAACAATGTTGAGGTAAGGCTCCCTACCAGAACCACCCCAACCGATCAAGGATAACTTCTTCAGCGAGCTAGGAAGAACAAGATTAGGGACTTCATCAGAAGGAACAAGCGTCCACACCCTTAGTTCCAACTTCAACTTTTCAAGTTGATGGAGATGTACAAGATTATGGAAGAGTAAGCGTCCAAATCCCATAGAATAAATGAGGGACAGTTTCCTAAGATTGGGAATCATGTGGAGAAGACTTAACGAACAACTGAGATTCCTCAGTTTCCCTAGTGTTTGCAGATTCTCTAGAGCCAAAGTGGTATTGGTACCATCTAGGTAAGCTAACTCGGAATATCGACCCAGGAGAATAAGATGTCTTAGAGGTGGCATGTTCCAGATTTTAACATGATCTCCTCTAATGATTAAGGTTTGAAGATTTTGAAGGTTATATATTGCTCTAGGAATTCGACCATCATAGCAGAAAGCAAGGTACCTTAGATGAAATAGCTCAAAAAATTGATCAGGGAGCGAACGGGAACCAAAGCCAGCTCTAAGCACATCTAAGACCCTGAGCAATCTAAAACTTCCAAAAGAGCCAGTAAGTGTATCATGGAAGTACATGATAGTTCTGATTGTTGGACTTGAAATGTAATTAGCTAAAGAATGAACATTCTCAGAACAAGAAATACTTATCCTGCGCTCGTCTTTCATCCTTTTCAGCGCTCGGCCACCCTTCACGTGCACAAGAAACTTCTCTTCCTGTGATTGCTTTATGCACAAGTCGCGTACCAGATCATGGAGGCTGCAACTCTTGATTTTGCCGTTAGACTTACTCTTGGAAACAACAACCAAATTTCTCTTGATGAGATCCTCCATATATTCTTCTGCACTGTCTTCAGGGCTTTTAGACGTGACCGGCTTCACAAACCCTTCAGCTATCCATAGCCTGATCAGGTTATATCTTCCGGGAATCTCCCATGTATAAGAAACATGGCCTCAAATAATGAGGCAAATGGTTGTAACTCAAAGATAGAATCTTTTCTATCTGCCCATCTTCTGTTGTGGCAAGAGACGACTTTACATTCCTCGCAATTTCCTCCCATGAAGTTTGAGTCGTACTCACCCTGGATAGAAGTCCTGCAACCACCACCACTGCAAGGGGCAATCCTCCGCAGCTTCTTGCAATCTCTCTTCCGGTCTTCTCCAATTCACGAGGAATGAAATCTTGGTGTCCAATCACTTTATGCTCTAGAAGATTCCAGCTTTGATCCGCATCCATCACACGCATCTCATGGGAAGGCGTAGAGGAGTCTGCAACATCTCTCAGCCTCGTGGTTAGCAGAATTCTACTCCCATTTTTATTGTCTGGAAAGAACTTGTTTACATCATTCATTACCTCTGTACTCCACGTATCATCCATTACAATCAGAAACCTCCTACCGTACAGGATCTTGTACACTTTCTCCGCCTTCTCGCTATTGCTCTCTTCAGGCATTTCTGCCAAGGATTCGCTCTAGTCAAAGTTTTCTCCCACGGATTCATCGGCCTGTTGAGAGTTTTCTACCTCAGATTCTTTTCTCCTTTCTGGCAAGAATTCTTTCATGGAATCTAGGAGGTCAGAAAGAATTCTTTTTTCACTATAATTTTGTGATATTGTGATCCAAACACGTATCTGGAAATGCTCCATGATCAACTGATCATTATAAGCATTCCTGGCAAGAGTCGTCTTGCCAATACCTCCCATACCGGGTATTGGGACGATTTGGAGTTGCCGCGAACCTCTGCACAGCCGATCCATTATTTCTATCAAATCTTCGTTCAACCTCAACCCAACCATTTTCATCTTTCCAGCAGCATCTGCAACTTGTGATGGTGATGAACCAGCTTCAACAGAAACATCAAGTTTTGCATCTTTGGTTATGATGCTATTTTTCATCTCGGCTATCGCATCCATTTGATCTCTTACTTTGCGCAACTGGAATTCAAACATGATTCTTCTTAGTTCTGCAATCCAGTTGACATATTTGAAGACGTAGTGGCGAATCTGTTCGTTCATGAACCATTCAATTATATCTTCAGCCTTCATAGCAACATCCCTGATTCTTGCTTCCAGATTCTTGGCAGCTTTCTCAGGAAAATCTTCAAGAAAAGTGCTGAATGAAATAACATGTTTATCCAGAGATATAATATGTTGTTTTCCATTAGGAGAAATGGAATATCGATCATCATTTAGGATTTGATCTATGACTTTTTCGAGTGAAACGAGAGCAGAATAAGCCATGCTTGCGCACACTCCTTTCTACAAGATTGTGCTAAACGATGGTAGAATAACAAAGACAAGGAAAAGAGGAACTTTAGCTTCCTTTAGCTTTGAAATGGTCATATATTTTACCAAGTAAATATATTAATCACATATCAAGCCGCCGGGTTGTTAGAGAGACGACCATTTTGGCTGGTTCAAATAGATCATAATTCAACTGTTTAAATAAAATATAAATGGCTTCGTTACAACGTAAACATTTGAGTAATAGATTAGAAATTCTTAGCAAAATAATCATCGATGAGTCATGCAACGAACTTGAAGGGCATCATTTCCCCATCCTTGCTGTTCCTCTAGTACCCTCTTGGCCGATTCCACGAGCGACATTCTAGCTTTGCCCTTCACCTCAATCAGTTCAAGCGTCGAAACTTCTCCAATACCTTCTGGTATTTCCAGTAGCTGCCAACAATCATCAAACACTAGGCATTTGAGCATTGGGAGGTGGCTACTTTCAGTGATCCAATGCTGGAGATCAGACTTTTCAATCAACAGAAATTCCAGCTGAGGAAACTCTCCTTCACACGTCTCCCACGTGTTGCTGCCCTTGGAAGCATGATGAGATAGTTTGAGCACTCGAAGATTTGGCAACGAACCAATAATAGTCATGTCGTCCCAAGGGAGAGGCACGCGGCTTAAGGTCAACTTTTTCAGCGTCCTAGGAAAAGTGAAGTTATCCTTGTGCCAAAGTTCATAAGTGAAATACGAACGCAGCTTCAAATTCTCAAGTCTACGCAGATATACTAATTGGTTCATGAAAATCTCACCCTGAGGGCAACCAGAACAATGTATTTCTAGTTTCTTGAGGTTTGGAATCATTCTGAAAATCCTTTCGGTACAAACATCTTGTGACACCATGGAAAGTGTTTGGAGGTTTCCTAGAACAGAAGGTGTTCTTCCTTGAGGATTAGGTAACCTACCATAGAAGACAACATGCCTTAATTGTGGCATCAACCAAATTTCCTGTGGCAAGCAGATTGCTTGTGCTCGGAAGAGCCTCCATTCGTTCCTCGAATGAAGAATCAAAGTTTGAAGATTTTGAAGCTTTGATACCACAACAGGAATCCTTCCAAGATAGTGGACACAGAGGTATACTAAATAAAATAGCTCAAATAGTTCATAAGGTAGTGATGTCAAATAAGCCTCTCCAGCATCCAACACCCTCAGCAATCTAAAGTTTTTCATCAAACTAACTAGTGAAACGAGGCCAGAACAGAAAATTGAACGGATCGTTAAGCCATAGATTTTTGAAAGGTATGGTAAACTCGGTGGGGTAATACTTACTCGATGCTGATTTTGTCTGCTCTTTAGTGGAAGAGAGTTTATGACATACCTGCTACTGACATTTACGAGAAACTTCTCTTCATGGGCTTTTCTTATACACAAGTCCCGCATCAGATCATGGAGGCTGCAGCTTTTGATTCTGCCATCGGACTTCCTCTTCGTGACCAAAACAAGACTTCTCTTGACAAGATTCTTCAAGCACTCTTCTGCCACGTCTTCGAAGCTCCTAAATCCTTCTGCATTTCTCAAGAATCCCTCAGCTGCCCATAGCTTGATAAGTTTTGAGACACGAACCTCAGAGTCTTCAGGAAACATTCCCATGTACAAGAAACACGGCCTCAAATGGTGGGGCAAGTGGGTGTAACTCAGCAACAATATATTTTCAAACTGTCCCCCTTCCATTGCAATTGAATTTACATTTTCTGCAATTTCCCTCCACGAAGCTGGATTCTTGATGACCGCAGATAGGAGACCCGCAACAACTACTACCGCTAGTGGCAGCCCTTTGCAGCTTCTTGCAATCTCCTTCCCCGTCGTCTCCAGCTCCGAAGGACAATCTTGATGATCAAACACCTTAGACTTGAGTAGATTCCAACTTTGGCTCTCTTCCATCAATCTCATCTCGTGAAGAGGGCTACAAGGGTCCGGATAAGCAGCTACATCAGCTAGCCTCGTTGTTAACATAACCCGACTTCCATTACCATCATCAGGGAGAAAGTTTCTAATGTCATCCCATGCCTCCATACTCCAAATGTCATCCAATACAACGAGATACCTTCTTCGTTTCAAGATTCTGAACACCTTTTCCCCCACTAGTAGTTCACTGCTTCTCTCGGATCTTTCTTTGTAAAAACTTTCTACACAAGCTAGGAGGCATGAAAGAATTACATCTGCACTATAATCCTGCGTTACAGTGACCCAAGCACGAATATCAAAATGCTGCATCGTTAGTTGGTGGTCGTAGGCATACTTGGCAAGAGTAGTTTTACCAATGCCACCCATTCCAACTATTGGGATGACTTGCAAACTGGATGGTTCTCCGCAGAGTCGAGACTTTATCGTTTCCAAATCTTCATGTAAACCAACCATATAGTCAACCTTATTGATGGGAGCAAGCCTAGATGGTGAAACTGCTGCTGCAGAAGAAGAAGAAGCACCGAGTTGCACTGCATCTTTGATATTATTCTTGATGATCATCACCTCCCTCGCGATTGAATCTGTTTCTTCTCTTATCTTTCTCATTTGGTGTTTGAACCTGGATTTGGCAGCTAAAACTTTCCACCAATGTGATGGAACTTCCTCCAACATGAAAGGCTCAATAATATCTTGGGCTTCATAGGCTGCATCCCTTATTCTCCCATCCAATTTGTTGCCTTTCTCTGGGAAATGTTGAAGGAACTCTTGCAACAAAATGAATGGTTCGTAGATAGATCTAATTTGCTGTTTTTTATTAAGAGAAATGGGATTTTTATCATGATCCAAGATGATTTCTCCAGTGGTTTGGGCAAGAGAAAGAAGAGCTGCATAAGCCATATTACTAATCACAATTAACAAGCTTCTGTGATGAGATTTTTGCAAATTAAAGAAAACCAAGCTGGAAGAATGGTAGGCCTGAAGATAAGAGAGATAAATTATTGATTGTTGAATCACATAAAACCAAGCATACATAAGCGAGTAGAATTTGACTACTTTTGATTTTTTATATATGGGGTAGGCCAAAATGTCAGAATCATAATTCAAAATGCAATTTTGTGGCCTATAGGCTACAGCCATCTGTCTATCAGCTCATTTGCTAATTTAAAATATCTTGAGAAGCATGGACCTCTTTCCACAATGACATTCAAATTCAATATTCATAATTCATGATGTGCCATTATTTTTTTTCCAGCATACCAATTAAAAGAAACATGATATGCTACTTAACTTGGTGTACAATGAAAAGAAGACAAGATACTCTTATGAGTCAAAAATATAATCTCAATCTTAATAAAATTAAAACAAATTAGTATGTAACTAAAGAAAAGGAGAATAAGAGCTGAGAGAATTGGAAAAAATAACAAATAATCAAGTAGTAATTGTGATCAAATAAACATGGATATCACTTAATTTGAGTATCACATTGAGAGATAAGAGTACATGTGCATATAGAATGGAATACAAAAAGAAAGATAAGGGATTGGTGGTGATGTTGCAAAACAGAAAGCTGCCGACAAACACAATAGCTGTCATCGACGTGCAGAACACAAGCATTGTTGATAAAAGCTGAAAACTTTGTCCTCTTTCTTCAGATTGTGGAACACAAGCACCTTTTCCAAAAAGTTTAGTGTAACTAAAATATCCCTAGTTAAAATTTCCCAATCGGAAAATTGACTTAGATTCACAAGTGTAATAAGTAATAATGAAAGGGAAATATGGCATACTGTTCTCAACTTTTTTAGATCTTTCCCAAAAGTATTACTACAACATTAAGACAGTGTCATGGGAATGTTCTGATCTCAGAGAATCCATGTGTTTATGAAAAAGACGTAGAAAACAGTACCTTATAGAGATGCTGTTCCTTCTCTCCAAGTTTAGAAAACATTCAACTTAACTCCACACTCAACCAAACAAAACGTCATCATCCAATGCTGGAAATGGAATAACTAAACTAAGCAAGAAAAGAGTCGAGAAGAGTGTTGAATTTAGAGCAGATCCATGCGATCTTGGCTACAACATATTTCATGTTAGGCCTCTCCTCGGGCGAATCTGCGGAGCATTGTAGAGCTAACACAACAGCTGATGTCAACCAACTTTGAAGCGTGACTTGAGTTTCACCAGTATGCATACTCATTACCTCATTTTCAACAATGTCTGATACAAAACTGGAGAACGATTCCATCACCCAACTCCTCAAGGTTAACTCTCCTGAAAACATCTCATCTGTTGGCTTTCTTCTCGACAGTGTTTCCAACAGCATAATCCCATAGCTATAAACATCCACCGCAGTCGATATCAACCCTTGTGATCCATACTCTAAAATAAAACAAGCATGCATGTAAAAACCAACAAAAAAAACTTATTGATAAAGAAGTCATTATTTTTTATAGGCAAATGAGTTATACTGATAATATCTTACCTGGTGCAATGTAACCGACAGTTCCCAAAGCCCTGGAATACAACATTCCCTCTCCTTCACTCAAGAGCTTGGCAATGCCAAAGTCGCCTACATGTGCTACCATGTCTTCATCCAAGAGGATGTTTTTTGGGTTCAAATCACAATGGATAATGGTGGGTAAATGGTGATCATGTAAGTACTCTACCGCGCACGCTACATCTTTCATTATTCCCAATATTTCAAACAAGTTCAACGAACAATTGGCAGAGTAGAGCCATTTCTCTAGGTCGCCGTTGGGCATATATGTCATTAGCAAGGCCCCAAAATCAATCCGGAAACAACAAGTGTGAGCGTTCAGAAGATTTCTGTGGCGTACTGAGCTCCATATATGGGACTCTGTGTAGAAGCTCTTTAATGCACCTTGTACTTGTAAATGAAAAACTTTAACAGCATAAACCTTTTCATCAGAAAATCTTCCCAAGTATACTGAGCTAATGCCACCTCTAGCAATCAAATTCGCTTCATCGAGGTTGCCTGTGGCAGCAAGGATTTCACTATACGTAATCCCAGTAAACCTATTAAAGTGGGATGGAACAACTTCAGAGAAAGGAGGTTTTCTAACATGCCTTCCCCTTACCAGGATCAAAATAAGGCCAATTACAACAATAGCTATCACAACAACTGATGAATATGATAACCTTTTCGTCTTGCTTAAAGATCCGCATTTCTCCACTTTGAAACGAGGTGCTCCACACAAACCTTTATTACCAAGGAAAAACTCAGCTGTGAAGTTGACAAAACAACCTCTATCTGGAATTTCACCTCTAAGCTCATTAAATGAAACATCAAAGTAACTAAGGTGCGAAAGTGCCTCCAAAGACTTGGGAATCCGACCAGAGAGATTGTTGTGCGATAAATCCAAGTACTGCAGATCCTTCAGATGAGTAAAAGATTTAATTATGGGACCTTTCAGTTTGTTTCTCGACAACGAGAGTCTAACTAGATTTTCAAGCTGTGAAATGGTGCTTGGGATCTCCCCAGAGAGCTGATTCCAAGATAGATCCAATGCTACCAGGTTTTTCACATTGCTAGCGCCCTTACGAAACCATATAATCGATGCAATGTTTGAATTGAATTCATTGCGTGACATGTAGGTTTCTCTCAACAAAGAAAGGTTTCCCAAGCAACTCGGTAGTTCTCCAGAGAGACTGTTCATGGCTACATTTAACGAGTGCAGATTATCTAGATTGCACAAGACAGGAGAAATGATGCCGCGAAACCTATTGCCATGGATTTCCAGTCTCCCCAAGCTCCTTAATCGTCCAAGTTTCGAGGGAATAGCTCCAGTGAAGTGATTATACCCAAGGTTTAACATCAACAAGTTGCTCAAGTTCCCTATCTCATCAGGGATGGGACTCAAGATTTTGCAAGAGAAAGCTTTGAAAGTCTCAAGGGACTCGGATAGATTGCTCGAGCCTAATGATTTTGGGAGAACGCCAGTTATAATATTAAATGATATTTGTATAAACTTCAAATTCTTGCAAGCTGCCAACGAGGAGAGGAAGTCCTGTTCAGAGTTGGACAAGTTATTCACCATCTGATTTGCTTCCAAGTTCAGCATCCGGAGTTGATGTAAACTCCCAAGATTTGTCGGTACGTGAGTGAATGAGTTGTCGGAAAGGTCAAGTGTGATGAGTTTGGTAAGATTTGAGATTGAACTCGGAATCTTTCCATAGAACTGACTAGCTCGAAGATCGACCCTTTTTTGAATGTTGCCAAGAAAGATTTGTTGAATGTTTGGAAGGCCTTTGTCAATAGAAAAGGGAAGAGTGCCAGATAAGTTGTTTTCTCTAAGTGAAAGGAACTCTAACTTGGAGAGATTGAAGATAGCTTGTGGTACTTCACCACTCAGGTTGTTTGCTCGAAGATTCAATGTTCTTAAACTTAATAGTCCTCCCATTTCTGACACAATTGTTCCATAAAAACTGTTCCCACTGATATCGAATACCCCTAAATTCGACAAATTTCCTATTGATGCTGGAAATGTACCTGTAAATCCCTATCTATTTTTTGAGAGAATGAAAATGCACCAAAGTGAAAGAGATGTTTCAATACTACTCTTCAAAACTGAAGTTGAATGAAAAACGAAAATAAAAGGAAGAACTTAACATACCTGTCAAATAATTTGTACTCAAAGAGAGCACCTGAAGCTGCGACCAGTTCCAAAATCCAGAAAGAAAACTTCCACTGAAATGGTTATGAGACAAATCAAACACCTTCAGCTCTACGCACGCCGATAAACTCGTCGGAATATCTCCACTCAAGTAATTATTCGAAAGGTTCAGTACACGAAGTCGTCTCAATTTCGCAATCTCACCGGGAATTATGCCGTTAATGGTGTTGTTACTGATGTCGACGAATCTCAGAAAGGAGAGGTTGCCGATTTCCTTGGCGATGGTTCCTTCCAAACCCATGTTTGAAAGATTGATGGCTATTACTCTCTCTGGATGCTTCTTCCCGCAAATGATGCCGGTCCAAGTGCAGAAGGAGGTTTCCTCGGACCAGTTTCTAGCAAGAAAGTCGGAGTTTAGGTAAGCTTTCATGGAGAGAAGAGACAACTCGTCCACGGTGGAACTGTTTAGAAATGGAGATGTAGCAGCAAAGCAGATTCTCAGAGAAAATACTGTTAAGATTGTTACAAAAGTGGCTTCTTTTCCTCCCATTTCTTATGATGAGAGAGGGAATGTAGTTAGCTCTTCGTTAAGCATGTACAATGTCCACCTCTACTAGTAAAGATGCAGTGTGCTGAGGTGGAAATTTACTACTGTAGCAAAATACCAAGGCAAGATTTTAAATTTATGACTTTGCATGTATAGATATGCACTAATCTTGACTACAGTTCATAGCAATATAAAACGATCCTGACAATGGTAGAGCCCTTTGGCATTCAGTCGTTTTATGAAAAATGGGAGGACTTTCCATAGGCCCCTTGATAAGCTTTAAACAGTTGAGAAAATCCTAGAAAATACTTCTTTTACTCTGTTTTTCCATTCAATCTGAGTAACAAGGTTAATTGCCCAAAAAACTTGATATTACAGGATGCGCTGAGCTACTTCCAATCCCTTGTAAAACATGACTTCTCAGCTGTTTCTTGTTCCAAATTCATTTTATATAAATCATCACAAAGAAATTCATAAACTGAAACATCAATTACAAAAAGTACTAAAAGCATATCATCCATGAACAACAAGTTGAGATAATGAAACCAAATTCCCAGATAAACTTGGTGCATAATAAAAAAGGTTTCTGATGAATGCAAATGATGTCGGTATGCCTTTTACGTGCTCGCTAATTTCCTTTACAGTACATACGCGGTTTAGGTCTTGGAAATTTACGAGACGGTGCATTCATTTTTTCCCATGCTCTATTCCTGAATTGAAGCCACTTTAGTTTTTCCAGTTCTATTTTCCGTACTCGATCTTCATATTCACGTTCATAGCTGTGAAAACAAATTAAGTTAAGATGGAGAAAACCAAGCAACCAACAAACATATACAGCGGATGAATCTCTAACCTCTTATAAATATATGGGGCGTGTGGCGACTGCTTGCAATCAATGCAACGAACTTGGAAGACATCATCATCTTCTCCGTTAGAATATTGTTGCTGCTCTTCTTGCATTAGTCTGACGCAGTCCACCAGAGAATTCTTACAGCCCTTCACCTCAATCAACTTGAGTGTCGGAATCTCTCCAATACTATCTGGGATTACATTCAGACTCCAGCAAGAATGAATGAGCAGCCTCTCCAGCACCGGGAAGGGGCTGCTGCCTTGGGTTTCCCATTGCTTGAGATCTGAGTCATCAATCTGTAGAAATCTCAGCTTTGGGAACTCTTCATCACCAGTAATCCATTCTCGTGTCAAGAAATCAAACTTTTCCAGTTTGAGCACTTGAAGATTAGGCAATGTGCCAATATTGTCAGTGCTGAGGTAAGGCTCCTGACGGCCCAAACCGATCAAGGCTAGCTTTTTCAGCGAGCTAGGCAGAACTAAATTAGGGACAACAGAACCACCCAACCTGTAAGTCAGTTCCAGTTTCAGTTTTTCAAGTCCATGGAGATGTACAAGGTTATGTAAGAGTAAGTCCCCGGTTCCCAGAATATTGTAGGTGATGGATAGTTTCTTAAGGTTGGAAATCATGCTCAGGATTTCTAATGAACACTTCAGATTTCTCACCCACCCTAGTGTTTGCAGATTTTCTAGAGCCAAATTGGGATGAGCCAACGTAAAAGAACCATCAAAGATGATGAGATGCCTTAGTTGCTGCATCGCCCAAATTTCACAAGGCAAAGCAATGATATAACCGAATTTTTTCACGAGGATTAAGGTTTGAAGACTTTGAAGGTTAGATATTGCTCTAGGAATGTAACCAACATAGCAGAAAGCAAGGTACCTCAGAAAGACACTAAGATCTCACTACAAGAGATTCTGAAGATAAAATGATGGAACAACGCAGAGAAGACAAAGAAATATGCTCTTGCTACAAGATATTGCAGATCGATCAGTTGAGGGAACAATTAATTAAAGAGAAACCGAATGATCAAATGAGACACAAATGAGTATCAGTGCTCCTTGATGGCTTTCTATTTCTGAATTTATAAAAAAAAATTCGAAAAGTAGTATGAAAACTGTTCGTTGTGTTTGACGTTTGATTGCAGTAGTAAACCTATGCATCAGACATGGTTTTACAGAAATAAACATCTAAGAATATAATATAATCTAACAATTTTAAAATAGAAAAGTTGCCATCATGACTGACATCCCAACTACCAGATTTATTTAAGAGTATTCTACCTAATAGTCAACAATTATAATATATGCCATTCAAGAATCTTGCAAAATTCATAGTTAATTTTTCGAACAACGGAACAAGATGCTACCCATAATTAAAGACTCAACGACTTAATTATAGAAAATTAATTTTTTTGATTTGATGTTTAAAAAATTACCTTATGGTGCCCACAGCTCTGCTTTGGCTTCCAGAATTTCAAATTCCTGCAGAAGCATTTCAGAACAACTTCTTCTGTTCGGGACACAAAAGCTTATATACAACACAAATAAACAAAACACACCCATGCATAGCTCTGGTTTAACAACACACTTCTTTCCATTTTCCCATTTTCTCTATTTGAATGAGAATCATGCAAATACTTAATAACCAGCTGATAGAGTAAAGGCGAAAGAAAGATATATATTGAATACGTAGAACGAACAGATGCACCTCAAAAGAGGTTCACAGGATAGAATCCTGCAGCCACAGCAATATGCTGCTTCCCTAAGAATAATGATCGATGTCCAAACCCTAATCTATGACTGCATATTAATAAACCTAATAACTTGGGGCCTAAGTAATTATCTTACTTGGAGCCCACTATTATTCTAACCCTAATTAAAGCCCAAAACTAATACTTAAGAAACATAAATAAATAAAATACTCCAGAATGTGTTCTATCAATAGCCCGTTCCGTCGAAGCAGCCTTGTCCTCAAGGCTGTTACGTTGGATAAATAGGCAGCAACTCCTCTTCTCCCTCAATTCCCTCTTGATCATCACCTTCTGCAGTAATCATAACACTCAAATGTTTGCTAGCGCATTTGTGAAACGGTCCGTAGCGCTCACCACAGCGATAGCACTTCCCTTTAGCCCGGTATTCGCGAGCTTCTTCGGCTGTGAGGTGGCGAACATTACGGTTAGGATGTGGATCAGATGATGCACTTGCCGGAGAGGTTGTGCCATGAGTAGGTTTGTTGTACGTCGGCCGTACCGAGTAGCTCAAAGTTGAGGTGGACCGAGTGCTAAACGATGTCGACGGTCTTGGCGCTGCAGCGTGTTCCAATTTCCGGGCTGCCTGCACAGCTGCTGAATAGTTTGAGACCACATTATCTTGTATTTTTGCACGAAGATCCTTCTTCAAACCACCCAAGAAAAATCCCAAGTAGTGCGCATCAGTGAAGTCGGTGATTTGCGAAACTCTGCATTCGAATGTCGAAATATATTCCTCGAGAGATCCTGTTTGCTCCACAGCAATCAAGGCCTCATAACTATTAATTGCTGATTCATCGCCATAACGAATCATGAGTTCTCGCTGAAAAGTAGCCCAATCTGGATCTCGTATGCGCCGAATCAACAATTGATACCAAGCCATTGCCGAGCCAGACAATGCTATCACCGCAAGCTCTACCTTTTTCGCTACGCTTACCTTGTGTACCATAAAATATTGCTCCACTCTTGACAGCCATGCCCGTGCGTCAGAGCCATCAAAGTTGGGCAGATCCATCTTCTGCTGCGTTAACGCCAAAGAACTTTCTTCCTCCTGCGTTGTTGAGCCATCCTGATCCTCATCTTGACTAGAAGGAATCCCAGAGATGTTGAGCTTGGCAAGTATAGCGTCGAGTTTGGCGTCGGTCGCTTCTTGCCGTTTCTCCATCGCAGATTGGGCAGCGCGTAGCTCCGCTACTGCAGTCTGAATTTCCTCCATCGCCTTCTCCATCTGCTTTGCGCGTTGCTTTCGTGTGAGCGTCAGCTTTTCGATCCGGCAGGTCGGACCAATTTGATAGAGTAAAGGCGAAAGAAAGATATATATTGAATACGTAGAACGAACAGATGCACCTCAAAAGAGGTTCACAGGATAGAATCCTGCAGCCACAGCAATATGCTGCTTCCCTAAGAATAATGATCGATGTCCAAACCCTAATCTATGACTGCATATTAATAAACCTAATAACTTGGGGCCTAAGTAATTATCTTACTTGGAGCCCACTATTATTCTAACCCTAATTAAAGCCCAAAACTAATACTTAAGAAACATAAATAAATAAAATACTCCAGAATGTGTTCTATCACCAGCAGGCAGCAGCAATCAGAAACTTGAAGTCTATTACTACCTTAAGTCAGCTGAGAAGACAAAACACACGCATAGCATTGGCTACCAGAAAACATACAAACTGCACATCACGGTTGAGAACCGAAATCCTCCCTGAAACTAAGAGATTGAAAAGCTTGGTTCCTATGCAGTGCCATTAGGCATGGATTAATTGGTGAAATAAGCAACTCTATGATGATTGTATATTTCCTGCACTCATTTTGAGAATCTGAGGTCTTTATTTGCGGAATCTCATCCGTCTGGAATCCACAATTGACAGCTCTCAACGGCTAGGCGCCACCCTCTTTCTGAGTTACTCCAGCTTCTATATGATTTTGTGCTGTGGTGAACAAACAAAACAGAAAAAGAGATTGCATATACCCTGATGAACTAAAACCATCTTCACAATGTGAATATTTTTAACAAAGAAGTAAAAGAATTCAGGTCCAAGGTATATGCAACTACCTGATGAGCAGAAAATTAATCATCGACGAGTCATGCAACAAACTTGAAGGTCATCATTTCCCCACTCTCGTTGTTCCTCTAGTATCCTCTTGGCAGACTCCACAAGGGACTTGCTCGCTTTGCCCTTCACCTCAATCAATTCAAGTGTTGGAATTTCTCCAATACCTTCGGGTATTTCTGTTAGCTGCCAGCACTCATCGAGCACTAGGCACTTGAGCATTGGGAAGTGACTACTTTCAGTTATCCAGTACTTTAGCTCTGACTTTTCAATCAACAGAAATTCCAGCTGAGGGAACTCTCCTTCAATTGTTTCCCACGCGTTGCCTTTGCAAGACTGATGAGTTAGTTTAAGCACTCGAAGATCTGGCAGCGAACCAATAATAGTCATGTCATCCCAAGGAAGAGGCACACGACTTAAGGTTAACTTTCTCAGCGTCCTAGGGAAAGTGAGATTATCCTTGTTCCAGACTTGGTAACCAAAATAGGAACGCAGTTTCAGATTTTCGAGTTGGTGCAGATGTACCAAATTCTTCATGAAAATCTCAGCTTGAAGGCCACCAGAACAGTGTATTTCTAATTTCTTGAGGTTCGGGATCATTATCAAAATCCTCTCAGTACACATATCTTGTGACACCATGGAAAGTGTTTGGAGGTTTCCCAGAACAGAAGGCCATCTTCGTTCTGGATCCGGTAACCTGCCATAGAAGACAAGATGCCTTAACCGTGGCATAAACCAAATTTCCTGCGGCAAACAGATGGCTTGGGCTCGGAAAAGCCTCCATTCATTCCTTGAATGAAGGATCAACGTTTGAAGATTCTCTAGATTAGATAGGAGTGGAGGAATCCTTCCAAGATAGTAGATAGCAAGGTATACTAAATAAACTAGCTCGAATAGTTCATCAGGTAGTGAAGTCAAATAAGCCTCTCCTGCATCCAACACCCTCAGCAATCTAAAATTCCTCAACAGATTCTCGACAGGAACAAGGCCGGAGCAGAAAATCGAACGCATGCCCAAGGCGTGGATTTTCGAAAGGCATGGTAAACTTGATGGAGCAATACTCACACGACGACAACGCTGATTTTCTCTGTCATCCACTTCAACAGAGTTTACGACGTACCTGCTACTAAAATTCACTAGAAACTTCTCTTCGTGGGCTTTCCTTATGCACAGGTCCCGCATCAGATCGTGGAGGCTGCAACTCTTGATTCTGCCATCGGTCTTCCTCTTCGTGACCAGAACAAGACTTCTCTTAACAAGATTCTTCAGACACTCTTCTGCCACATCTTCATCGGAGCTCATCAGGAATCCTTCAGCTGCCCATAACTTGATCAGCTTAGAGACACGAAACTCGCAATCTTCAGGAAACATGCCCATGTACAAGAAGCACGACCTCAGATGATGGGGCAAGTGGGTATAACTCAGCAGCAAAATCTTTTCGAACTGACCTTCCATGGCAACTGAAATAATGTTATCAGCAATTTCTCTCCACGAAGTTGGATCCTTGCTGATCACGGACAGGAGGCCTGCGACCACCACGACTGCAAGAGGCAGCCCTTTGCAACTTCTCGAAATCGCCTTGCCAATGTTCTTCAATTCTGGAGGACAACCTTGATCATCAAACACCTTCTTCTGAAGTAGATTCCAACTTTGATTCTCTTCCATCAATCTCATCTCGTGAAGAGGGGTACAAGGGTCTGGATAAGCAGCCACATCAGTTAGCCTTGTTGTTAACATGATTCGGCTTCCGTTATTATCATCTGGAAGTATATTTCTAACGTTGTCCCAAGCCTCCACATTCCAAATGTCATCCAGTACAATTAGATACCTTCTCTGTTTCAAGATTCTGAACACCTTCACTCCCACTGCTAGCTCCTTGCTTCTTTCAGATTTTTCTTTGTAAAAATTTTCAACAGAAGCTAGGAGGCATGAAAGAATTGCATCTGCATCATAATCCTGTGTTACTGTCACCCAGGCACGAATGTCGAACTGCTGCATCATTATTGGGTCGTCGTAAACGTACTTTGCAAGAGTAGTTTTACCAATTCCTCCCATTCCAACTATTGGGATGACTTGCAAATTGGATGGTTCTCCACAGAGTCGAGACTTTATTACAATTGAATCTTCATTTAAATCCACCATATAGTCCATCTGCTTGACGGGAGAAGAAGAAGAAGAAGATGAAGCAGCAAGCTGCACCACATCTTTCATTCTGGCGCTATTGTTCTTGATGATAATCACCTCCCTTCTGATTGAATCTGCTTCTTCTATTATCTTTCTCTTCTGGTGATTGAACTTGGCTTTGGCAGCTAAAACGTCCCGCTGATGTGATGGAACTTGTAACATGAAAGACACAACAAGATCTTCTGCTTCATATGCTGCATCCCTCATTCGCACCTCCAAATTGTTGCCTTTCTCTGGAAAATCTCTAAGATACTCTTGAAAGAAAAGAAATGGTTCACAGATAGATTTAATTTGTTGTATTTTGTAATCACAAAGTGGGTCGTTATCTTCATCCAAGATGATCTCTCTAGTGGTTTGTACAAGGGAAAGAAGAGCAGCAAAAGCCATCGTTAGATCAAAGTTAACAAGCTGGAAGCAAAAGAGCAGGCTAGTTAGAGAGAGTGTAGAAGATGATAAGGAGAGAGAGACTAAAGAATTACAGTAAAACCAAGCACATATCAAGATTTTGAAGAACTTTTATCTTATCAAAGATTAAATAAAAAGAAGCATTTCCTGTGTGTGTACATACTTTTCCTAACAAGATGGTCCCCAGCCATGTGATAATTTTGCAAAGGCCAAAAGTGGATAGATACTTTTCTTGTCTTTGCTTTTCGTTTTTTCCCTAAACCCTTCCAGATGTCAAAATCGGGCCAGCTCTTTATACAACCCAGCCCGATGGGCCAGTCGGGCTCGATATGTTTAACAGCCTCAAATAAATTAACCACATCACATATATTATGAGACAGGAACCACACTACTGTTTTCCAGTCAAAGAAGAAAACAAAAACAATGGAGCTGTAATTATCAAGCAAGAAAAGAGTTTAGAAGACTCGTGAAGTGGGCGTTAATCCATGCCATCCTTTTCAGAACATATCTCATGTCAGGCCTCTCCCCGGGCAAATATGCAGAGCATTGAAGAGCTAATACAACGGCTGCTGTCAACCAACTTTCAACCGGGACTCGACTGTAGTCAGCAATAGTAAGAATATGAGTTAGCTCATTTTCAACAATTTCTGATACAAAATCAGAGATTGATTCCTTCATCCAACTCCTCAGCGTAACCTCTCCTGAGAACATATCATCTGTTGGCTTTCTTCTTGAGAGAGTTTCCATCAGCAGAATCCCATAGCTATACACATCCACCTTAGTCGATATCATCCCTAGTGATCCATACTCTAAAAGAACAAGAAAAGGTACTTAGCTAATCAAGTCATGAGCAATTCAGATGTGGAACAAAAGTTGCATATTCGTGAAAATATTTTACCTGGGGCAGTGTAGCCGATAGTACCAAAATTTTTCCTGGTATATGTTATCTCCTCCTCGTCATATGTGAAAACCTTGGCAATGCCAAAGTCACCTACATGTGCAACCATATCTTCATCCAAGAGGATGTTTCTCGGGTTTAAGTCACAATGGACAATGGTGGGTGAATGTGAATGATGTAAATACTCTAAAGCCGAAGCTACATCTTTCAGTATTCCCAATCTTTCAAACAAGTTTAAGGAACAATTGGCAGAATAGAGCCATTTTTCTAGGTCGCCATTGGGCATATATGTCATCACTAAGGCCTTAAAATTATCCTGGGAACAGCAATGGAGAATTCTGAGAAGATTTCTGTGGCGTATGAAGCTATTTATACGGGTCTCTGTGTTGAAGCTCTTCAATGCATCTTCCGCATCTAAATTGAAAACTTTCACAGCATAAACACCTTCATCAAAAAATCTTCCCACGTATACTGAGCTAATGCCACCTATAGCAATCAAGTTTTCTTCACCAAGGTTGCCTGAGGCAGCAAGGATTTCACGATATGTGATCCTCGGTAACCTGTTATAGTCGGATGCAAAACCTTCAGACAAAATTGGCTTTTGAACACAGCTGCATACCAGGATGAGAATTAGGCCGGTAACAACAGCGACTATCACAACTGATACTGATACATATAATAATAATAATAACCATTTTCTCTTGCTTACAGATCTGCATATCTTAACATTGAACCGAGGTGCTCCACACAAACCTTCGTTACTGACGAAGAAATCAGCTGTAAAGTTGACAAAACACCCTCCTTCTGGAATTTCGCCTCTAAGCTTATTAAACGATACATCAAAGTAATTAAGATGTGAAAGTGACTCCAGGGACTTAGGAATCAAACCAGACAGATTGTTACGGCACAAGTCCAAGTGTTGCAGATCCTTCAAATTAGTAAAAGATTCGCCTATGGGGCCTGTCAGTTTGTTTCTTGCCAGCGACAATCTAACTAGATTCTCAAGCTGTGAGATGGTGCTGGGAATTTTTCCACAGAGCTGATTCATTGAAAGATCCAACGCTACCAGGTTCTTCACATTGCTAACACCATTACGAAACCATAAGACTGAAGCAATGTTAGCATTGAATTCATTGTCCGACATATAGATTTCTCTCAATGAAGAAAGATTTCCAAAACAACTTGGTATTTGTCCAGAGAGATTATTCACTGCTAAATTTAACAAATACAGATCATTAAGATTACACAGGACAGGGGAGATGGGGCCGTCAAACCTATTGCCATGGATTTCCAGATATCTCAAGCTTCTTAAACGTCCCAGTGCCGTGGGAATAGCTCCAGTGAAGTGATTATACCCGAGGTTTAACCACAACAAGTTGCTTAAGTTCCCTATCTCATTAGGTATTGGATATAACAATCTGCAAGAGAAAGCTTTCAAGGTTTCAAGGGACTCAGATAGGTTGCTTGAGCCTAAGGAATTTGGAAGAATACCAGTTATTGGATTAAAAGATATCAGTACAGACTTGAGATTCTTACAAGCTGCCAATGAAGAGAGGAAGTCCTGTTCAGGGTTGGTCAAGTTGTTCATCAACTGATTTGCTTCCAAGTTTAGCATCTCGAGTTGATGTAAACTCCCAAGATTTAATGGTACACTAGTGAATGAGTTATCAGAAAGATCTAGTGCGATGAGTTTGGAAAGATTAGAGATTGAATCTGGGATCTTCCCATGAAACCGATTAGCTCGAAGATCAACCCTTTGTTGAATATTGCCAAGAAAGATTTGTTGAATGTTTGGAAGGCCTTTGTCAATGGACAAGGGAAGAGTCCCAGATAGGCTGTTTTCTCTAAGTGAAAGGAACTCTAACATGGAGAGATTGAAGATAGCTTGTGGCACTTCTCCACTTAGATTGTTAGCTTGAAGATTCAATATTCTCATATTCGATAGCTGCCCCATTTCTGGCACCAGTGTTCCATAAAAATTGTTCTCACAGACATCGAATATCTCCAAATTCGACAAATTGCCAACTGATGCTGGAAATGTACCTGTAAATCACGAGCGAAGGATATGTTCTTCTTTAGAGAATAACAAAGCATTACAGTGAAAGGGACTAATCAAAATAGTTTGAAGAACTAATTTTTCAAGACTGGCCGCAAATCTGCTTTCTTTCAATCGTGAAATAGCATAAACTAGTGATCAAACAACACCAATAGCATGAATCATAACGTCTACTACAGCAATCACTATTTCTTTCAAAGCCAGAGTCGAACAAAACACCATGATCCCAGTAGACAAGTAGTACATTATTTCAAGCAATTATCAGAAGCAAGTAACAAAGCAAAGCTTTCCATACCAGAACTGAAGTTCAACGACGCGGGAAAAAGTTAAAAAAAAAATAAAAAAAATGGAACATACCTGTCAAATAATTACTACTCAGAGAGAGCTCCTGAAGCTGTGACCAATTCGCAAACCCAAAAGGAACAGTTCCTCTGAGATCGTTATGGGACAAATCGAACATCTTCAGTTCTACACACGCCGATAAACTTGTCGGAATATTTCCAGTCAAGTAGTTATTCGAGAGGTTCAAACCCTCCAGCTTCCTCAAATTCCCAATTTCACCAGGAATTAGGCCACTTAAGCTGTTATTGCTGATGTCGACGAATCTCAGAAATGAGAGGTTGCCAATTTCCCTTGCAATGGATCCCCCTAAACCCATATTCGAGAGAATAATGGCTGTTACTCTCTGTGGGTGCTTCTTCCCACAAATGATGCCGGTCCAAGTGCAGAAAGAGGTTTCCTTGGACCAGTTAGCTGCCAGAATGTCGGAATTTATAGAAGCTTTCATGGAGAGAAGAGAAGACTCATCAATTTCAGTAGATTTGTTGAGAAATGCAGAAGCGGCAAAGCAGATTCTTAGGCAAAAGATTATTAAAATTGTTGCTTTTTTTCCCATTTGTTATGATGAGAAGAAACAGAGTCCACTCTTACTAGAGATTTAGTGAAGAAGGGTGCTGTGCTGAGGTGGATTTTACCAAGGCAAGATTGAACTGCCCGACTTGACTTTATTTGGACATGAACAGTATCTGGAATGCTCCGATGGAAACGTTTCTATATGAACTAATCTTGTTCTTGACAACAGGAGTAAAAATCTCATAATCATCAAATCATAGCAATACAAAAACAAAAGTATCTTTCACAATGGTGGTAGAACCCTTTTTGCTTTAGTTAAATCTTGAAACTAACAATCGCCTATTATCAGCCACTTGCTTCTGTTACCTTTTTCGTCCACTTTGCTTTTTCCCAATTAAGTCGGCATCAAAAAACAGTTGAAAAAATGGTGGTGAATATCTGTCGTCAAAAGCAAGGTAAAGAAAACCGAGTCACGATGCATATTTCTTTTATTCTGTTTCCCATTCAACTTTACAAGAAAACAGGAACTCATACAGAGAGAACAATCTGAGTAGCAAGGTTAATAGCCCCAAAAACTTGATATTACAAGATATATATATATGAAAATATATACATATAAATAATATATGATTACAAGATTAAAAACAATCTACTGAGTTAAACAGTTACATGTAACAACCACCTACTTAGCCACCTACCATCTCTGCAACATCACATGGAAAGAATGAAGCTAGTTTCCACAAATAAATCAGAGAGAGATAGAGAGGGGGAGAGAGAAAAATAAGCCTGAGCTCCTGTACTCCAGAGTTCTCATCTGCTTCTTGAATATGCTTCTAAGAGTTCAACGGTCAAAAGGTTTAGAAGTCGGATTTCATCAGCCTCGTTCGTGGTCTTATGATAATATCGCCAAAGGGATTCCGCTCTTCCACCTGGATGTAGTCTCTAGTTTTGAGGACCTGAAAACCATTTTTGGGTCGAATCAATGGTCTACTGCGGATATGAATTTAATGCTACCGTATGATCATTTACAAAACAAAAGGATGCTACTTTGAGAATAGGTAACATAAAGGTTTCAAGTATATGAAGATCATAATAGATTAAATCAGAGTATAGGAGCATACCAGTGTTTCAAAAAACATCCTCGATGCTTCCTTTCGTGACTTGCCTGTTAACAGGCTGCCCAAGGAAAGAGTTCCCCTTCCAGAATCTGCCTCTTTCATGAATGCAGTTTGTAGATACTTGGAAACAGCTCTGTAAGTTCAAATGTAATCAGAAATCAATCCTTGTGCCGATATTGATACAAACTTTCTAACACAAAGCAAGAGACCATAGATATGGGGTACAGAAAAAGTTGCTGGGATAAACGGTTCAAGCGAAATTATTGAGTTATTATCAGTATAGGATTTTGCAGGGCATGGACAGTTATCCAAAAGTCAAATAATTTGCTTTAAGTCAATATAGAACTCAGCTCAGTTTTCAACCAAAAATACCACAAAATTGCAGTTGACAGGCCTGAATTCAATGATGATAATAAGAAACTCCTTTGTCATTGAAAGCAGAACCTATAGTACAAACATATCTTATCTGCATCACATTACCTTGTTCGAGAAGACCACCCAGTGTTCTCATTATATCTTGTGTCTTCGGCATCAGGCATATCGTCATCATCCATTTCAGCCAGATCATCATCATCAAAATTCAGAAACTCTGGAAGTAGTACAAGGAGATATAGGCCAAGCCAATGTAAGCCCAAAAAAAACAAGCAATGCACTCAAAAATGAAAGGAGTCGATGTGTACGTTAATTTTCAACAACATAAAGAGAGATGCAGTGAAAACATCATGGATTAAGACACTAGGACTCTAAGAATCTGTGAAACCAGGGGTCACAAATGACCAGGCTAGATTAAGCTTATGGTCATTTAAAACGCAAAGGTAACCTAAAATGCAAATCCAAGTTCAATTCAATATACCAAACTAAACTGGGCAGAAAAAAAAAATGGCATTCTTAACAATGATTTTTTGTTGAGAATTTGTTCAGATGACTTGTATCGCAAAAAATGAACAAAAAAGACTGTAATTTTGCACCTCCAGTACTGTCCTTTTCTATGGGACAGTCGCAACAAGAAGAAAAGTATAGATAATCAGATGAAGCCCTTTGCTTGAGGGCTGTCAACCAGAAGATGGACCACAATACCATGTGTAGCCAGAATAGAAGCCATCTACGAATGTATTTAGCCTCAATTCACTGTATATCATGTGTTTAATGACTCCTTGAGTGATTGCATTTTACTTTTAGTTTTATTTACATCAATTCAAAAATACGCACACACCCACAAACAGTATCTTCTATTCCATTTCAGTGATAGGGTAAAGACGAGAAAATCAAGAAGTTCAAGCAAACCTGTATCATTTCCTGCGGCCAAATAATTTAGTTCCTGCATCATATAGATCAGATATCAGAATCTCATCAAAGTTCAGAAACAAAAAGAAAATATCTTGTTTCAGAAAGGAAATAAAAATAGAACTGAAAAGATCTGGATCCACATAACTATGGAAAGGTTCAGAGACATGACAACCCAAAACCACACCTAGAATAGATTCAAATTTGGAAGCTCAAAATCATTCATAGATATCAAACATCTAAAACAGTTTTAAGAGAACATCTACTCCCTCCGTCCTCCATTTATTGACCCAAAATTTTTCGGCAGGCGTTTCCACCGAAACCTAGGACGGGTTTTAAAATAAATTTTTGAAATATTTTTTCTTAAACGGGATAATATTTTTTCTTTTACATTATAAGATTCATTCCCCAACGACATATTTGTCTTGGACAATGTCATGTTTATGATAAGTTCGTTGATTATCATAGTCTGTTAAAGTTTATTGACTTTACTCTTTAGTGCACCTTTAAAATTTTAACTTGGACTCATAATAAAACTTTCTTAATTCACACTAAAGATGCTGGATCATACAATACACTAAAGTTAGACTACTTGGATACCCATTTGGACAAGGTTTTTGTCAATTAACTAACCAATTCATACAACATTGTCACTCATCTTAATAACAGCAAAGTCAAGTGAAAAAAGAAGTATGCAGAAGTTGTAGCAAAAAAAAAAAAAGGAACTTACATCTCCCTCTTGCATGTCAAAACTGGAAATCTCTCCATCCATCATATGAAGTTGATGAGCTTCAGGATGGTCAGGGTCTTCACATTCATTCATCGAGCGACCTTCTAGCATGCTTTCTAGTCCTGTACATGGAAATTCCATGTCTAGTTGTTCTTTAGGAGTAGTATTATAATTTTCATCTTGAACTTGGGATTCCAGCCCTTCGTGGTCAGCATCAGGTATCAGTTCGGAAGCAGCATCCTGGGCGAACTCTGGCAAAGTATAATCCTTCACTCCAAGTTCAGTTTCAGTCTCTCCCTCATTGCCATCTTTCTGTTCCCCTTCATTCCCAAATGCTTGTTCATGAACAACATCTGCAAAGTTCAATTCAGCTGAGGGCACAGGTTCCCGCTGATCAAGATTGAAGGCTGCATCTTTGTCCATAAATGAGTTTGTATCTTCAGACTCATTTACAGAAGCTGTCTGAATGGTACCATCCATAGCATGAAGCATATCACTAGTAGCACCCGAATCTATAACATCTGTATTCAGCATTTGCTCCCTATGTGAATCATGGGTACTCACATCAGTTGCAGGCTTGGTCGACTCCTCATTGACTGCAAGACCTGTGTAATCAACTTCCTCTATCTTATTTTCACAAGGAAGATGATTCTCAGATGGCTCAGCTGTTTCATTATCTCTCACTGTCAAAACCTCATTGTTCAAATCTTGTCCACCAACTTGAATTGGATCGGTCTTACCAGGCCCCTCATCGTCTTCCATATCATGACTTCTTATAGTAGGGGAAGTCGGATGAAATTCCACCACAGTTTCAAGACAATCACCAGACTTTTGACTGTGGGAACCTATGGTTGGTTCAACCAAAGTTTCAGGGAAATTATCATTTTCATTATTCTGTGAAGGCAACCCCAGTTCACTCCCAGTTTGCAGAGAGGCATCATGTACTTCATCTTGGCAGACCTTTATTCGACCCAAATCATACACATGACTGTGCAAAGAAGTCAATTCCACTGACATGCCTACAAAACCAAACAGAGCAATTAAGTAATCGTCTAAGATGGTGCTTCTCCTGCATCAATTACAAATCTCAGAGAAGGAAATTTAGAACCAACCAGAAAAACAGTACATCTTTCCTTGCAACAATATCATGGAACAGCAAATAACCAGATGAAATATGTTGAACCAGGTAAACAAATTAAGGCAAACATGATAAAGTAACAGGTAGTAGTATTAGTAACTGACGAACTCATCATAGAGCATCTACATAGTGATACAATAATTTGCAGACAAAATGTGAACTTTAGCCACATTATAAACTCACCAGCTAATACAGGCTCAAGAAAAGTTTCATCTTCCATGTGCTGTTTCCGAATCATTGAGATTTCAGAGAGTGTGCATGGAGCTTTCTTTCTAACACGGCGTATGTCTTCTGAGTTAGTCAGCTGTTTCCGTATGGCACTGCGATGAAAGTAATATATAAGTTTTTGCTTGAAAAATAAGCGGGACTAATAGGTAAAGTTCAAGCCAACAAAAGAGTGGGCCAAAGGAGCTTGATAATATTAACCAAGCTGCAAAAACAGCTTATGTAGAACAGAGAAGTGAGTTTTTTAGCTTTTAATGCACAAAAAAGAACATACTCGCCATGCAAAACCATCGTATCATCCATAAGAATTTTTCTTTTGGGAGCACCAGAGCGAGGAGCAGCACGATGGCGCTTCATAGATGTTACTTCAGAAGGAGGAGGTGTTGGCTTTACTCTCAGCATTGATGTATTCCTTCCAACTGAGATAATATTATCTCATTATTCACAAGTTATTCGAAAAAGAGCTGAAACAATGCAAAACATGAAGTTCAATATACCTAAAATCGAGGACAGTAAATCATCATCATCCGGAACTGATCCTGTTGTTTGTTTAATACGGACTTGTCTTGAAGATTCAACTGAATTCAAACTTTGTTCCGTTAGCGTACTTTCAGTAAAAGTACGCTTTCTGCCAGCAGCAGTTTTGCTCCCAGCATCACCTTCGTCAAGACCCTCAAAGTCCCCCGGGCTAACATCCATCATCATGCCACTATGTAAATCCGTATGGCCTTGTGGTGCTGAAAGCAGTTTCTCAGGAGCAGACAGTTCAGCAGTAGCATGTGCCACGCCATCAGCTTCAACAGAAGCCACCAGAATATCTTCACCCAATTCATTATGTTGTTTTTGATTTCCCTTCACATTTTGTTCTGAATTACCACTTACAGAGTGAAGTTGTCCTGGTAAATCAAATGCACCAGTGAAATGAAGGCCCAAATCATCAATATCACGGATAAGTCTAGGAATGTAAAAGAAGCCTTAATTTTCAACAGAAGCATGTTTCATCATCCTAGTTACATTTGTTCCACAAATGAACCATAGACCTATTGAACTATGTATCCCATGATCAATATAAGTAATTTCCTGGGTTCTAATATTAAGTATAACAAATTTAGGAGAGAGAAATTAGGGAAAGAAATACATGAATGCCATAGGAGGAAAAACGCTATATATCTCAAGCAAATTGCAAAGGATTAAAAGAATGCAGCTAAATGGAAAACCACAAGAAAGTACACTGGCTCTGGAAAAAAGAAAAACATATAACCAAGAGGTTAGTTTTGGCATATAATGCAATTTCCTTGCTTTAAATACATACATGCTATATTACGAGATATCCTAGCTACAGTTTGCATGCAGAAGACAAACCTAGCTTTGATGTCTCCTCTCCTTCGTTAGTTGCTCCAACACAGATATCAGATTTGACATCACCATCATATGCCGAGCTAAATGCAGGTTTTTCCACATCACTGTGGTCCTGGACAGAATTACATGGCCTCAGAGGAATAGTTTCAGTAGCTGCCCCTTGGTCAGGAGCATCAAGGTCTAATGCACTGGAATGGATAGTGCCCTGACAAGCTTGAGTCTCAGGGTCCCCTGAAATAAGTCTATCTTGGTATTCTGAAGCTAATTCTGCTTCATGGTGACATGATTTTTGCTGATTACTACTGTCTACTGTACTTAAAGGATCTTCAACATCAAGAGGCAGTACATTTTTTGCTAATTCAGCTTCAGAAAGTTCCAAACCAACTTCATTGGGACACTGGTCATTCAAGGGAGCTTCACCAACTGAGACTAATTCATTCTTATCTTTGTTGTTGACAGCTTCATTTTGGACATGAACATCAGATTCTTTAGTGCATTCTGAAGTCAGTTTCAAGGATTCCATTAGACCTATAAAAAATGAGCAAATAAGTCAATTACTGAAGGTTACTTCAAAACATCGAATTGTTAGCTTCAATAGGAAATAAACCTTGTGGTTCCAGTTCCTTGACTTCCAATCCACCTGACAGGTAACCATTCTCCTCAGGTGGCGCCTGTGATACTTCATTAGGAATTTTATCATTCTGAGAACACCAATCCACCTCTTGTTTATCATCACAAGGAGCTGTATCCACATTCTCCCTCATGGTGGACCCAGCTAGATGATATTCAGATTCAAGATGATCATCACATGCAGAAGCTTCTTGGACTTTGGAAACATTTGGCTCATCCTCCAATCCAGGAGTTCGAGGAGCCTGTGCATAGTCCATAATATCAGTAGCTTCATCACCATCACCACCACCATCCTGCAAGTGGAGAAAAGATGAATGCCCCCTCAATTAACCCCCCAAAAGTTATAGAAACCTAAGCACCTACCATGGCTTCTGAATTAGTAGCCCTATCTTCAGGATGTTCATCTTGCTTGAAAGTCGAAGTTGATCCAAAAGATGTCTGGGGATCCATCCTGAAATCAGAAACAGTATGGCTCTGAGAAATTTGTACTTCTCAGACATTATGAAGATTTGACCAATTGACAAGGAATAACGCCTGATGATTCAAGAATACAACAGTATGAAGCAAGCTAATGCAGTAAAATAATCCAAGTCAAACTCAATCTACTTATCATTATATTCCAAAAACAAAAATCAAAAAATAATATTAGGCAAACTAAGAAACTGATCAGCTACATCCAGCTACACTTTGAAATGAAGATCACCTCTCATCAGCATGTTCTGCTTCTGCATCCCCAAGTTTTCCCGTGAACAGTTCCTGTATGCAATTGTAAATGAGAAACAACAACAAAAAATGGCTAACATCCTTAATAATTATCAATATTAATAGTAGCAAAAAACTAAGCCTTTATCCCATTACGTTGTGTCAGCAACATGACCATATGCTGTCGCTCTTTTCAGTTGAAATGCCTATCCTCATTCACAGTGAACAATAAGAGATGCTCTTAAAAAGTTTCTTTGCTTTGAGTCTTCCTTCCCCTTTCTACTGAATCTCAGCTTAAAACTAACTAAAGCATCTTAGGTGTCATATGAACATGTCCATACCATCTTAGATGTGCTTCTCCGACTAAAAATGTCAATCAATAAAAAGCTAATTCTTATCTGAGTGCTTAATTATCAGGAACAGTTTTAAGATTTGTCAACAATAAACAGGAAGACATAAATAAGAGTAGAACATAATAACAGCATCAGAAGTTCACCTCTTCTAGTTCTAGGTCCACTCCAGACATATCACCATCACCGAATCTTTCTGAGAACAACACTAGAAAAGCATTAAAAAGGGAAAGATATGGAATCATTGCATGAAATGCTAGACCAAGATTTCAGCAATTGTCTTATAACTAACCATCCAGCCCGAACTTTGATGTGGAGTAACTGACACCCTCCATTGTATCTTGAAGAGTGATTTGCTCTCTCGAACTAATGTGATGATCTACATAGTTACTGAAAAGGTTGCAGATGGCATGTTAGAAAGGATTAAGAAAATCTAATTGCACAGTCCAATCAAATCTTGGGAAAGTCGCAAGAGATATTAACCAATGAATTTTATTATCTCGAATCTTACAAATTGCAATTTACTATGTTAGGATACACCAATCTATTTTCAATATTGGCCGGTCAATTATTCCTAGTAACACCAATAATTTGTTAAGTTAGAAGACAATTTAGAGGTTCACTAATAGATCTTTAAATCCTCTGCAGCTTTAAGGAAATAATCAAGAGCATTCATAGAAGATAAAATAACTTGCAAGGCAAATAAATTCTGCTTTTGAACAAACCCTTGGAAAATGTCGCTATCTGGCAGCTCAAAGTCATCAAGATCAAACTTCTCTGGCAAGGTTATGGAGTGATATGGTGCTTTTGATTCTTCTGGAGGTAGATCAACGGCAGTAGAGCGAAAAGCTTGCTTGACTTTGAGCAAAGCCTCACTGCAATCATCAAAGAGGTAGTTGACCTTTCTATTGTAGATTCTCACCACGCCAAGCAGGAGATGGCTAGACAGACGAAGTGCAATTGGCACATCCGGAAAAAGAATCGAATCTGTATAATATAAGCAAAATGCATTTAATAAGGAGACTTAATTAGGTATCTTGAGAAAAATGACTAGCCGTTACATTAAGTACGGTTCCAAAAGCAAAAGTTTCTATTTGTGAAATCAATGCTAGAAACAACGCTAAAAGGTGATAAATAATTGAAATTGAGTGCGGAAACATTCTAACAAACTTACATCCACATGTCACTTTTCTATGTAATTTCAAAGGTAAAAGATAAGAATGTAGTTATGACGAGGATTATGTGGACCCAGAGTTCCCATTAGTAAATTAGCACTTGAATGAATGCAAAATGGAAAGTATATTAATTGAAAATGGGTTTTGGAAATAACCTAACAAGATCATCTTAGTGTATGAATTACTAGTCGGTTTAAGGGTATCTTAAAAGAAGCGTAAGTGGGAAGGATTCTGTGGATCCATGAACTTCCATTCGTGAACTGGCACTAGAATAAATGCAGAAAAGTAAGTGAAATTAATTGAAGATGAGTTTCGAAATACAAAACTCCCTATGCCTCATGGCTATTGTAACCCTTCTTTTGAATTTGTCTCACAGATTTTAGAGAAATCTTACAATAGCCATGGGAAGGAGGGAGTAACAAGATCGATTCAGCATACGAGCAGAAGTCGGTTATTATACAATAAATAAATTATTAATGAAAAGTAACAAATTGCATGGAAATTTATATAGCTTCCTTAATATGGTGACTAAAGAACAAGATACCAACTAACATTTAATCTAAATTGCTTCTCTTAACAAATTAGCCTGTCACCAAATGCAGCGTCCATAAGAAGGTGCAGACAACTAAATCATTCAAATCATCCTACATATTCTAATTTATGATACAACTTTTGGCCACCAAATGCATGCCATACGAGTACTTACGTCATTCAGGAAGATAAACCTTTCAACAAAGTAAGAAAACCTACTAAAATTTGAAAACAACATACGAGGAAAGTCACTCTAATGCCGATAAATTAAAAACTTACCTACAGAAACTCCAATATCAGTATCAGCAACCTGATTCTTACGAAGCTTCCGCTCCAAATGCGCTGCAATCCAAATGGTTCCCAGAGGTCCCTTTTTCGCTAATATGAACTGTGAGTAAAACATTTTTCTTTCCTACCAGCTTCAAATTCAATCCCAGTCAGTAATTATTCTACTCTTACAAACAACAACAGTACAACTACTTCAAGTCGTTTTTTTTCTTTAAACTCTTCAATCTATGCACATACACAACATTCAGAGCCCTAAAATAAGACCACACCCAAAAAATGTGGGAGAAAAAGACGAAACTTTATTCAGAAACAAAAATAAAGCTCCTAGCTTTCCAATTCAGTCAGGACCTCCATGCAAAATCAAACAGAGCCCACATTCAATTCTTAACCCCAAAGCAGACTGCGAGCAACCAAACCCTAGATTCCGCATCGACAGTAAAATACCACACCCGCCAAATCAATTATCCCAAAACCAAGAATTTCTCGAAGACCCCACCCAATTATCAGCTCAACGAACTCAATTCACCACAACTGAACCTCAGAGTCTTCACTCCAGCTAAGATCGAAACGGGCGACAGGAGTGCACGAAGACAGCTGCTTGTGCAGAGAGACGCGTGCATACAATTGATCTGTACGCGCAGGTAGAGAGAGAGAGGAGCGAGAAGAAATCTTGAAATTTGTGCAATCCGAGTGAAATTTTCGTGCTCTCTTGATCGCGAAATTATTTCCGAGAGTTCAAAAAACAAAAGCGAAGCGCCTTTTGGTCCCGTAAAATAATTTGGGTTGGTTTGAAATGGAGTAGAATCTACAGCGTAATGCGCTCGTGGACGGCTCGGATCTTTTCAAACAGCCAAGCCGAAAGATTGACGGTGACGATTTGATGACTGTATTTTGCTAACGGCGGCTGCAGCACAATTATATCTTTAATTTCAACAGTTTACTTAATTCAACAATATCTTGAACTATTTTTGACTTAATCGACAATATTATCTCTAAAATCTAACGCTTTTAAATGAAAAATCTAGTGCAAATTTTTACATTATTATGTATAGTACTCCTACAAATAGTAGGAGTAACTACTAGAAATCGGAAAAAAAAAAAAATAGAAATCGAGGAGTCACCTCCTATGGGTATCTTTTATGAACATTACTTATTTTTGTTATGTTATTATATATTTTTTTTTCATTGATCTATATTTTAATATATCAAAAATTATTAATAGCATCATTACATTCATAAATTACATAAAAATCAAACATTGATGGTTTGTTTTATTTATTTCTTTAAAATTCAAGGGATAAAAAATAAATCGGTGTTTGATTTTTATGTAATTTGTGAATCCAATGATGTTATTAATTTTTTTTTATGTATTACTATAATATATAATATAGATCAATGAAAAAAAATAAGAAAAAATCATAATAAAATTATCAAAATGTGAGTGGTGCCCGGAGGTGATTGGCATATTATTTCTTTAGAAATCGAGCATTAAATTTTAAATAAATGTCATGGGATAGTTATAAAAAAAAATTACATATGTGTGTAAAACATACTTATATCTTTGAAAATATTTGACGGCTAGTAAACCAAAAAATTAAGTACTCCATAATTGGAATTATCATTGTAGTCAAATATAGTTAAAATCCGTTAAATATTTGGATGATGTAGGATATCATCATTCGATAAACAAATCATATTCACATATAACTCGACCTCATTTAACCATCAAGCTTGGTATACAAACGTCACTAGCCCATATCAATTGTGACATAATATAATATTATATATAAAATATAAATAATTTTAGGAGCTTCAATCATTGGAAACACAGCACTCAAAGATCAACAAATAGGAAGCTTATTATTGATACAAATTTGATAAATCAAATTTGAAGGTCAGATTACAAACAACCCCATCTTATTGAATCGTGAACAAGAAAATATAAATAGCAACTCTAGACACAGAAATTCCACGTGCAGCAGATTTTTAAAATAAGGCGACATGTGTAAATGCAAAGAAGAAACTAAATCAAGAATTCCAATGATGTTTATTTATGAACAATAACCTAAACCTGCAAGAAGCTTGCATATTTGGCACCAAGGAATAGCCTTTGGATGCAGAGCAGTGCATTTTTAGTAACTTCTCCATTTTCATGGTTCATCAGTTTCATCACGCGCTCCTTTGCCTTGAGGTCGTTCACAATTATTCGTCCAGCTGGATGGTACTGGACAAACTGCGACAGATCATAGCAAGCGACAGCGAGAGTCCTAGGATCCGAGGATGTGTCCAAAATTGTTATCAGGACCCTCAGAACCTGCGGTGGTACATGTGAAGAATCAGTTTTATGTGGAAAGAAATTAAATAAGTATTGAACATCGTGCTCAAGTCAGTTCATCACTATATGTATGTCACTGAAGAAGGTGAAGAGCGAAGGATAAGAATTTGGAAATATAGATGTAACTAAAGTTAAGTAGGCGTCACTCCAGAAAGTGACTAGTAAGATAGAGTTGAACCTGAAAATCATGTTCTTCGAAACTAGAGATATTCTCTCTCCAGAAAATAGGATCTTTATGCATGGGAGACCAGTCTAGATGTCCAAGGAGGACTTCCTGCTTATACTTATCGAAAGAACTTAGCTTCTTGATATTATCTTTCAGCCCTTGTTCCAGTTGGTTCAGAGCTTCTATAAGATCCTGCAGAAAATAATTTCTCGAGTTATTTTCATCCGTATATAAGAAAAAGCATGGCTTGATGGCATTGCTTGACATAATATTTGGTAAATTCCGTGCAGACACATTGATGAGATATCAGAATTGTTTCGCGATTTCTAGAGAAATATTTGATTTCTCACCTCATCACTCCATGCCTGACCTTTCAAATTCTGAACAACCTGGGGTAATTCAAGGTCTACCATTTGAGCACCAAAAGTCCCTTTGTGCAACAAATTTCTGAGAGTCAAGACAACTACCCTGACAACCTACCACAAGTTAATAGAGTTAATCCCAGAGGGAAACAAAGCTTAGTAATCTGTAAGTCAGATGCAAAATGTTCAAATCATTTGTCAATGTGGAGCCTGATGGTTGATGTAATGACATAGAAGGGATATAAAAAGTTTATATGTTTGTCTCAATTTATTTTATGAAAAATGAAAAGACAAAACCCTGAATTCACCTTTTCTTTTGTGGATCCCTTGACAACTTCAATCAACCGTGGCAAGGACCTAGAAGTAGCCAGGTACTCAATTGCAGGTTCGTAGAACGACAGGAGCCAGATACAAAGGCAGGTTTCATAGAGGAGCTGTTTCGAATCCAGTTGTGAGAAATCATGCATCATGAAAATTTCCAGCGCTACTTAAGTAGGATAAAATCTAAAGGCCAATGAAACAACTAACATGACAGATTTTGGAAAGAGGCACAAAGTTTGGATTAGAGAGTAAACAATATTCTACAAAGTAGTCACCAAATCAATAATACCTGGATGGATTGCTGATTAGAAACTGGAGAAATCAGAGGGATGAGCAACTTTACTCCATCGTCTTGAACAAATAAAGATCGTGCAGAAGGTTCTCTCAGTAGAGTTGCAAGTGAGTTAATAGCTGACGGAATGCTACGGCTAGGATGGGATGGCTTCTTCAGCTGTAAAAGCAGGCAGACAAGAATTGCTTAGTAAAAACAGTTATATCTGGTGAAATATCTCATTGGTATACTCATCAGTTTATTCACCTGATAGAGTATAGGTGATCAAAACTGAAAATAATACTAATGAAAAGAACTTCTCCTCAAACTGAGGGCTACAGCGAATTGCTGTTACTCCAAAATCGTCTCCCTAACCTTAATCAAAGACTCTATGTTTATAATAAAGCAACAGACCTAAGCCCATGCATCCATGCATTAATTAACCAAAATAATAAACACTAAGATTCAATAATAAACCTTAAGAATAATAATAATAAACAAACTAATAACTGAACTAAGAAACAAACTAATAATTCATGATAGCTCGATTCCCAATAACATAAACCCGATAAAGAGAACGTCCGTTATCATCACCATATTAGAGTTTCCCTAGTACAATTTATATAGTATTCTCACATTGCTAAAGTTTCTGTTGGCATGATATATGGAATTCCATCAAACATGTTGAGAGAGCATATACCTGAGCCGATAGCCACTCAATCAGCCCCTTAAATACTTCATCTGTAGAAGTAATTTCCTTCTCTGAATGTGAAGCCCCATTAGCATCGGCAGTCTCATGAGCTTTTGGCCTTGCACTGTAATGAATGAAATAAGGTAAGTTAGCATGAAGATGACCAGTAAAGTTCGCATGCAAAGTGAGGCATTGTTGATTCGCACCTTACAATCAAAGAAAGTATTTTACAGCTCTTCTCCTGTATAAACCAGTTACCTTTCCAGAGCAATCTGCAAAAGAAATGAGTGTATGTCATCCACTACAAGGACATAAAGAACATCTTCACACATGAAAATACTTTTTGGTACAATATGAGCATTCAACAGTCCTGCCACTTACATGAAAGAGAAAACACTTGACATATGAATTAGAATAACAGCCTTGTTGATACACATCACCAGCTATTACTAACAACACAGCATTTATCTAACTCAAATCTCAATTTCTCTATTTTTGGGGAATCTATGTCTGCTCTAGAGCAAAGGTAAAAGAAAAAGGAGACATAATAGCACTGGAATCAATGAACTAAATCAATTTCAGCGGATATCTCATGACTATGAAATGCAAAACTAGCTAGTTCAGAATCCTTGCCTCAGGAAAGGCTCATAAATATCCACATCGGAGAGAGACTCGTCATGAAATAGTCTAGCTCTTTTGGGGTTTGCTGCCATGGAATAAGATAAAAAGTTAGCTAATTGATGTTGCAAAGTTCAATTGAAATCATGTACATTTTGTCGCTTACCAGAAAGCATTTCATCAATTAGAGCCAAAACATATTCAACGGTTTCTTCCTTGAATATTTCGTGCAAAATCCTCACGAAGACACGAACATAAGATGGACCATCCTGCAACAATTTTCCAACTGTCAAGACGAGTACATTTTGATGATAATTAGAATTAAAGAGATATAAAACTATCCACTGATTTTCTGTCACTCCCATTTGAACCTTCAATGAGTCATAAGAATAAGTAAAAGAGCTAATATAGAGCCCATTGGCATACGAATTTTATGAAACTTCCCATATATGTTACTCCAGTATATAATATACTTGCCTATGTGTCTGAATAAATATTCAACTTTCAGAAAACAGTCGTTCGTTAAGAACGACAAAATCAACTAAAACTCCCCACATCAAACTCAGATCACTTCCACACTCTTCCAAATCCTCTGCGGACAAGTTACACACAAACAAACGATTCAATCCAAATGCACGTTAAGAAACAAACAAATCATAAAACCCTTCCAAATTTTTCAATCTCACAGCTTAAGCACCATCAATTTCAAAGGTATATATAGTATACACAATCAGCAGTAAGAAGATTACACCATCCAGCAGTTGAGCCTTGTAAGCCTCTGGCTTCTTATCATAACGCCGCAGCAGCTGAAACCCGGTTCCCGTGATCAGCTTAGTCGTCATATAAGTCTCCCATGGAATATCCCTCCCCAACACCTTCACACAAAATCAATACCATTAGCAACAGAACGAAATTAAACCCCTTAATCACAAGAGTCCACAAATTCTGACAGTTAGGTCAGCATCATAGCTCATAAACGAAAAGGCAACGAAATTCGCCACCATTTTTTAGTAGCAAATGCCAATATTTTATAGGAAATGAATCAGCAAATTTGAAACCATAACAGATTAAATTGACGAAGTGTATGAATAGGAGGCGGCATACCTCGTCGGAGGTGAGCTCCCCATGGTCCGTTGGCATTCTCGGAATTTATGTGAAACAGATCGGAATCTAGAGAGAGAAAGTCCGCCAGTGAAGAGAGAGAGAGAGAGAGAGAGAGAGAGCGTGAGCAGCAGAAACCAATCAAACTGAAAATGGTAGTTATATGTAATTTTATGCATTACCGTTTTCAACAAAGAGCTACTCTCACTGCCTACCTTCGTGGGCATCTGGTCGTTTTATCACGTTTGCATTATTTTTTTATTTTTTATTTTTTATTTTTTATTTTTATTCTATATTCTAGTATCTTAGAAATTAATTTAAAAATCATAATATCTAAAAATTACATAAAAATCAAAGCTCGATTTATTTTATTACTCATTTTTTGAAGTTTAAAATAAAAAATAACAAATTGAACATTGATTTTTTAGATTTTATGATTTCTAAATTAATTTCTAAGATACTAGAATATAGAATAAAAATAACAATTAAAAAAAAAGCAATGCAAACGTGATAAAACGACGAGGTGCCCACCGAAAGGTGAGTAGCATATCATTTCTCTTCCAACAAATATATATATATATATTTATTGTTCTAAAAAAATCAATTTTTTTATAAGTAAACAAAAAGGAAAGTGGCAGTGTGGTACTACTAAAATAGTTGTGGGCCGGGTCAATGAATCACACTTCCCATCACTAAAAGTGGCCCAATTAGAATAAATCCAGTTAATATTTTATGGATCCAAATTGAGCATTTTGGATATGGGTGATTTTAAATATAGCCCCCCCCCCCTCATAGCCCCCTAAATTATAAAATAATTAAAAGAATTACAAATTTACTATTTTATCCTTATAGCTGCATTTCTAAAATTTATATAGCCTCTCTGTAAACAGGAAAACAAGAAATTAAAGTTCAACGAATAGATATGGAGGCTATACAATTTTGGTAGTGATGAACACAATTTCACAATTCTAATCAAAATAACGTCAAATTAATCAATCGACACCGACTTTTTTTAGCATATTTTATTTGATTTGCAGAAAATGTAGAGAATGCAAACGCGAAATGGTGCAAGAACCAAGTCTCACCGCTTCAACAACAAATTTAATGATTTTCATGAGTTGTTTTGCACCTCTCAATCAAGTTCTTGAATGGGAAATCTTCTCCAACAAATAAAAAGTATTTTTATGACAATTTCATACGAAAAGTTACATGAACTGAAAAAAGTAAATTGAGTTTGCTATAAATTTTCGAATTTAATTTTTTTCCCATTGACGTTTATGATGTTGGTATCTGCTATTTGTATCCATGGTGGAAGTTTTAACAAACGTGAAATTCCGCATCGTGTTTTTCTATCATATTTTTAGGGCTTAATTTAGGAGGTTATAGGGGTAAAATACTATTAATATTTTACTATTTTATTATTTTGGAGGCTATGGAGAGAAATCAGGTGGCTGTATTTAAAATCACCCTTTGGATATGGACGCAAGTGAATATCCAATTTATAGATTATTTAATTTGAGCTGAAATCTAATTAGATATTCACATAATAATTTCGATCTAAGTGCGATTAAAATCATTATTTGAGGTTTGGCCAAACTTACGTTACCCACATTTATCATTGCATGTGGCGGATAACAATATTTTTAAGGGTAATTCTACATAGCTCCCGTTTTACTCTTTATAGCCCCCGTATTTAAAAAATTAATAAAATTATTTAGCAATTTACTGTTACACCCCTATAGCCCCCAATTCAATTTGATAGCCCCGATAAACCACGTTTAAATGCTCAGAAATCTGGAGAAACAATGTAAAAGCATAATCCTCAATCATGATGAAGTTCAACAGTTGATGACAAAAGATAAAGATTAACACATACGAATCAATAATTAAGAGAAAAACACATATGTATTCAAGAAAAGAAAACAAAATTAATACTAGTATGATATAATGTATTCTGATCACATGGGCTGAAATATTCTGCTCTAGATGTTGTTTTAAGGGTAATTGACCCCCGAGTGAAGTTTTCAGGTTTGCATCTTCCCGTTGTTATATTCCAACTTTGTGATTGTATATTTTCATATGAATAATTCTTCAATTTTATCTGTAATCCTCAAACGCTTTGAATACCGACATAAATTAAATTTTTCTCACAATTGCAAGTCATAAATTCAAAAGAAAAAATAATTCTAACAGATTTTCCATTCCAGTATTAAAATGTAAATTCTTGAGGTAGCAAACCAAGGCGAAGAATGTCATGAATGTTTATCCTTTCTCTGCGCATTTGCAGAGGAATGAACTTCCTTTTGATACGTGCAGTGAAGAATAAGGCATGGATTTGGGGCTGGGGGGCTATGGGGATACATTAGTCCATTCAATAACATTTTTATTTATTATTTTAATTAGGGGGCTATGATGAGTAAAACGGAGGCTATGTTTAGAATTACCCTATTTTAATAAGTAAAAAATTAATTTTAGTCCTCATAAATAAAATGTATAATAACCCCCATGTTGTTCTTGACTAGAGGTGACCACAGTTACGTGTTCAGTTCAAACTGGAATTGGAACTACCGGTTACCATTCAGCCGGAGAGAAACCGAAACCGAACCGGTTAGGGGACGGTTACGGTTCTGGTTTGGGAACCGCCAATTCCGGTTCAGATTCGGTTCTTGTTCGAATCGGATGGAACCATTTTTTTCCAATCAATTATTCATCTTTGTTGATTTTTGATCGAAGTTTAATCGTAAGATAATTCAAGTCATCGATTTTTGAAAAAAAAAAATTACACTACAAAAAAAATTGTTTGTTGTGACAACTTTCTTAGTGACAAACATAATATCGTCACAAGAAGCACATGTATTGTGACAATAATTTGCATCATCATTATATAGTATAACTGTGACAAAAATATTGTTGACGTTATTTTTCGTCACTATACGTTAGTGACGATAGTTTTGTTGTCAATACAAATACGTTTATAGTGACAATAATTTTGTTTGTCACAAATAAATAAAGCAAGAGATTTTGATGTTGTCACTGTATGTTAGTGACAAGTGTATTTTTTCATCACTACAATTGTATAATTAGTGACTAATTTATATTTTGTCACAATTTTTTTTTAAACCGACAAACTATATTGTTGTCACTAATTATTATCACTATATATTTGCAACAACAATATAGTTGGTCACTATACACATAACATGTTGTGACAAAATTTTCTATTGTCACAATAAAATAGAGTAGCGACAAATTATTTAGTTGCCCCTAGTTATTGTCACTATTTGTTAGTGTCAATAATATGCGTGTCACTGTAATTAAAAATATATATAGTAACAATATTTTTATCTCGATACAAAAAAAAATATTAATGTGAAATGTATTATTTTTGTGAGTAATTTTTATCACTATTTTTATTGATAATCGTATATTTGTCACCATAAACGTACAACATAACGACAATATTTTTTTTCGTCAAAGAAAACTATAACATTGACTAAATTTATTGATGTCGATATTTATTGCCATTGTACATCAATGACAATCATATTGGCGTCACTAGAAAGGTAATACATAGCGCCAATATTTTCTATAGTCATTAAAAAATATAAACAATGTTAATAATGTTGTTGTCATGGTGGAAATTTGTACTATTGGAACTCTCACACCGGCGTCTCGCAGCCGGTACGTCCCACATCAGTGCCATCTCCTCAGAGTCAAGGTTTTGTTTCTCCTGACTATGCTTATTTTGGTTGTTTATGGTTTTCAGATTGGATATGAGTAGGAAAATATTCTTTGCGTATATGAGCTGTTATAGAGCTACTTCAATCTGTGACTAGTGTACCTCTAGAGTTGCCAGAGAGCATGGTTTACAATTGTTGAGATTACTTCTTTTTGTTAGTAACAATTTTGTACACGTTTTGTAGCTATGAACAATCCACCGGAATTTTGGATTGAATGCTTTGATGGAACTGGTGGAAAGTACTATTCGAACTTTAACATTTGGGTTTTGATGTGGGAAAGACCCACACCCCTACCACCATTTTGGACAGAACAGATTGATCAAGGTGGTTACTTAGATTATTTTAATTCTCACACATGCGTCACATAGTGGGATCGTCCCACATCAGTGCCATCTTCTCAGAGTCAAGGTTTTGTTTCCCCCGACTATGCTTATTATGGTTGTTTCTGATTTTTTTGTAGCTATGAACAATCTACCTGAATCATTATGGTTGAGACTAGTTTAATGACATGTTTGCATAATGATTGAGACTATTTTCATTTAGCTTGGACCCATTGTATTCAACCGTATTATTTGGTAGAATGTGTTGTTTGGTAATGTTTTCATGTTTCTTGACGACTGTATTGTTTATTGTGCTTAGGACCATCTTCCCGTATGACATCAGAGATGGAGTTGTTTCACGGTGCACAGGGGTTGGCCTACACATGAAGGTCCCGTGAAAATGAAAGCCGCAAAAATGTATTATATTTTGGGTCTTATGCATAGCAATAAGAAGTTAATGAAGAATTTGGGGAAGATTTGGCCAACTAGACGTGAAGGAAATACAAATGACGAATTTTGGATGGGTGAATGGCAGGATCATGGGCGGTTCAGCGGCATGTAGAAAGAAGAATATTTCCAATCAATAGTTGATGTTTCGTTGGATGCGCGAATGGCAGGATCATGGGCGGTTCAGCGGCATGCAGCAAGAAGAATACTTCCAATTGATAGTTGATATTTTGAGACCGTTGAACTTGCCTAATGGTAAATATAAAATTCAATAAATATAAAAAATTATAGTATTTTATTAATATTTTTTTTTCCTGTATATTATTGTAGATTTTGGGCTCGAGACAAACATGTGGATTCCAAAGACACTATTGCTACTATTCAAGATCACGTCAAATTTGACGTGCTTGTGTGCACGGTTCCATCGAATCTAACGGCGTGACAGGAATCAAGATCTGGACAAACAAAAATTGGAGTTGGAAGAGGAGAAGAAATCAGTTTCAAACAATATCTTGTTTCAAAATAAGTAAACAACAATATCTTAGAAAAACATTTAGTGTAACATCATGATTTTACATAATCATAAAGGTCTTTTATGCTCACAATTTTTTTCCGGTAATTTGGTGGTATGCTCAATCTACTTCTTTTGAATGATTTATTAGGAGAATATTTTGAGATGTGTGTACTCGGTGGATGTGACTACTACATCGGTCTCCGTAATATGAAGATAAGGGATGTGATCGAATATATGAAGTACAAGACATCCCAAAATATTTTTGAGCAGTTGGAAAAGGAGAAGAAATCAATTTCAGATAATATTTTGTTTCAACGTAATTGAACAAATCTTACAAAAATATTTAGTGTAAAATTATAATTGTACATTATTAATCTTACAAAAATATTTAGTTTAAGATTATGATTGAACATTTATACCCTATTATAAAAGAGCCTTATTTTACAAATTTGCCTATTATACCCCTATTATAAAGTTATGATATAATTGTATATTGATTATATTTCATAATTGTACTTTTAAAACTTATAATAATTAATCTTAGAAGTACTATTCTATAATAACACTTTGTCAAAGGGTTAGGCACACGGATGGGAAAATTTAACATAATTATTTATTATTTTAGAACAACATGATGATACTTAATTAAATTAAATTTCAATATTTCAAATATATATAAAAGACACATTGATAAAGTATTTTTAAATTAGCAAAATCCAAAATCCAAGTTAAAATAACTACAAGAAGAACAATAAGACGAGAATTTAACAACATATTTTGGATTTTAAAATTTTAGTTCTCATCAGCATACTATTGATTTGACGCACGTAAAATGGACCAAAAAGAATTGAGCAATTAATACCTTAGAATTTGATGCTTAGAAGACAAGACGAAGTTATAGCTCAACAAAAATAAAATAATCTTATTGAATTTCAAGTTAAAATAAAGAAAATTAATAGATACTAAATACTGTAAAATGTATTCGTATGTGAACGAACTGTTTTGAATTTTAAATGATTTAGATTGAAGATGAGAAGCATTTATGGATATAAACGAATGGATAATATAACATGTCTTGATTCTTTGGATGATATGTTAATTACACCTCTTCTCAATTAATTAAATTATATCTTTAGTTTCATTGCCCTCTATTTTAGTACGACTAACATCAAACTCTTTATCCTATAATATCGAACTACTCTATTTTAGTACGATTAACATCAAACTCGTTATCCTCTAATATTGAACTCCTTACGGAGATCATAGTTATTGATCTACTTGCGCACATCATGAATGACACAATTCATCATAGTTATTGACTTATCGAATCATGTCTAAATTTCTTCACACAATTTATTCAATTGACTACATTATCACCATACTCTTCTTCTTTTTTTCTTCTTTTTTTATGATATATGTAGTATGCGTCTAAATCATCTAAAATATATCATTCAAAATTATTCATATCTTTCTCTTATATAAAATTTTCCTTTTAATTCTTAATGATATTTTGCGAAGAATAATTATTTTAGAATTTTATGAATCACTTAGTTCTTAAATACTATTAATTAGGGCTGGAATTCGGTGCGGTAGCGGTTAACCACACCGAAATTTTCGGTTAGTAGGTACTGATTTTTCGTGAAAGTGACTACCGCTTACCGCACCGAACGGTAATTCGGTATACCCGATAACTATTTTTTGATTTTCGGTGCGGTAATTGGGTAAACCGTTTTACTGTTTTTTTCCTTGATTTTATGATTTTTCTTTCTTTTTTTTCCCACCCCCTCCTTTTTTGCGTTTTAACTTTTAAATATAGTTTCAAATTGTAACAAGAGCATGTGCGTGAGTTTCGTGTCACCATACACTACCAAGAAAGTAGAAACCACTGCTACAAGTCTACAATTAAAAGAAAAGGAGATCTGTCTACAATTAAAAGAAGAGGAGATTGGTTCACATGGCCAGCAAAGATTACTTCCATTGAAGAAGATAAAATTATAAAATTATAAATATATTATAATATATATATATATATTAAATTAATTATTAAATAAAAATTTGCAGTTATCGGGTATACCCGAACGGTTATCGGTGTACCCGATAACCGAAATATTATAAAAAGCTCCAACCGAATACCGAACCGCAAACCGCATATGCGGTTATCGGGTAACCGATTTACACGCGGTTAGCGGTTCGGTTTGGTTATTACCGAAAAAACCCCCAACCGATTTCCAGCCCTACTATTAATATGCAATATACTAGAACAATTATATAATTTTAATTTAATTGATAGAAAAAGAGAGACAAATGAATGTAAATAGGTCTTTCCATATTACTTTCGCCAAACTTCCAAAATATTGCGTAATATTTATAGAACTCTATTTTTATGGAATAACTTTTTCGGCATAATACTCGAAGTTGTTTTGATTCAAGGTAATTTTACAATTCATTGATGATTACTATTTACAATCATGCATCTATTCACTTTAATAATACAATGTGTGTTTACTTTTCTTTATTTAAGTTGTTTAATTTGATTGGCTAATCATATTTTTTTTCTTATAGAAAAAGGATGGGATTTAGATAACATAGTTTGGTTAATCTTTTGTCTACTATTTACATGACCTTGTTAATATTGTATTGAAATTAATAATTCACAATCAATATTATTTTAAATTTTGAAGATTCTTTTCAACTTTAAGTACACAGTATTACTATTAAAATTAAAAAAATTAGGTAAAATAAAAGATTATACGTGCAACGCACGTAATTCCTGCTAGTTATTATAAGGGTCTTTTATGCTCGTAATTTTTTTACCAGAGTTTGGTGGTATGCTCACTTCCAGTAAACGACTTGAGGCATATTATTGGATATTTTTCAATTCAGTTTTGACTTGTAATGTCTTTGTTGATAATTTCTAATTTATAATCGTTTATGTTTATTGTTGCTAGATCGCTATGCTAGTGGCTCTCAAAGCCTCACCCCATTTTACATTCTTTGTTAGCGTATCAAAATGTAGGATAACCATCAATGATTGATTAAGATAAGGTAAAAACATCATGTTATTATTTTTATTAGAAAACGTCATGTAATTATTGATTGATAGACTTCGCGTAAATTTTTATTTACGGGCAAAGCGCATGCTTATAAATTTGAGGATCGTGATCAATACAAAGCAAGAATACAAAATTACCGGACTAAGTCTAGAAACTTGCAAGTACATGATTTTCTTGAAATTTATAGTATTAATTTTATTTCTCGTGTTTGATTTTGCTATTAATTATAGGTTCACACTAAACTGTAATGTCAAGATTTAGTGCTTGAATTGGAACTATAGATTTTATTTTTCTTATTTTATTTATTCTTACTTGTTTTATTTTATTGTGATTCAATTCTTTTCTTTGTGTATAGATTGATCGATGATCTATCATTAAAAAAAAACATAACATATGAGTGAAATGAAATATGAAGTGACACACTAAACTTTACTAATATTAACTTGATTTCCACTCAAAATATAAAAACAATGCAAAAATGTGATGAAGCAAAAGTTTTATTCTTCTATTTGATTAAAAAAGAATAATCGTCATGTAAATCATAAATATATGTTTTTTTTTCTATAGCACCTCATTTCACTGGGTATAGTTGCAATTGATGTAATATAATATTCATAAAATATCAATATACTTTAGATCATCATGAGCAGCATTACATTCTACAAAGTTTGTATTATTTATGAAAAACTAAATTTTTAAAAATTGAGCAGCATTACATTCTATCGTTATAATTCAATTAGAAAAAGAAAAAAGTAATACAAGAAACATACAGTATATTATACTACCTCCATCTCATTTATTTAGATCTATTTGCTTTATGCACGTATTTCCACCGAAACCTAGTACGAGTTTTAAAACATAATTTTGTAGTATCGTTTTTTTTACGGGATACTATGAGTGTCATAGTATCCCGTAAAAAAAACAATACTACAAAATTATGTTTTAAAACCCGTACTAGGTTTCGGTGGAAATATGTGCCAAATAGTAAATAGGTCTAAATAAATGGGATGGAGGCAGTATCTCTTACAATATAAAGTACTCACTTTGTTCCAACTATCATGACTCAATTTATTACTATAATAGATACATTTGAATAAAAAGAGGCGAAACTGATTGGGATGAAGTATAATTTAATAAGTTTTCTAATAGTTATATTTTGTTGTGTACGAATATATTTAGTAGTAGAAAAAAATATTAATATCAATTCAAATTAAAATTAAATTTTATTGTTTATGCCTCAAATATATTCAATATGAATCTATTAAAATATTTAAATTCTTACTTCGAACATCAAGTAAAATACTACTTTTGTAATGACATAAAGACAAATTAATGAATTAAAAATAAAACTTTAGTTACCATATCAAACTTATAAGGTATATATAATTTCTAATTAATTCTTGTAGATCTCATAACTACAGTATAATATATTAGATTCCATAATTACCCTTAATTTAAATTTATAGTATATCTTAAAACATATTTTGTAAAACACGTCTCTTTTTATATAAGAATAGATATAGATATATAAGTAATTAAAATGTACGGACATTATATGTATAGAACAAAAGAAAGAGACAATAATCAAACAAGTCAACTGTAAAATAACCATGCAAACTAACATCACAACAAAAAAGAAAAAAAAAAGAAAAAAAAGAAAAAGAAAATGTGTGCAGGCCAGGCTTTCTATATTACTTGTCTTATCATGCATTATATTTGCAGGCCGAGCAAACAAATTAGATTGTGGTACAGATGTCCATAAATAGTCTTCTGCATATATAGTTTGATCATTTCAAATATTATTCAAACTCAAGAGCACGACCTTCAATTAGCAAGACTTCTTATAAAAGTAATTAAAAGAAGAAGAAAATTAAAAGTAATATTCTTTTTTCTTTTTTATTTGTCTCTTATTTGATTTAACGAGTGTATCATAAAAGAGTATATTAACCGAACATGTTAAAATCTGCAGAAGGTTAAAAAAAAAAAATGATTGCAGAGGCTGCCTATAAGATGCTTGATTTGCAGAAAAAATCAAACACTATGGGAGTGGGAATATTAATATAGTATATAATAAATTGCAAGAAAATAATCGGCTTAGTGTGCCATTTCTCGTTGGTGCAGTGTCATTTACTGTACTTCTTGTTTACAAAGCAAGGAATGCAGGCGGAAGAAACGAGTAAAAACATCGATCAATAAAAATATAACTGCTTTTCCACAAATTGCTCTACTTCAATTCATTCTCTTATTATAGTACTCTTTTGCTAATTAAACAGTTTGATCAGAGTGTGATCAAGTTTGTTGTTCTGAGAGATTAAGGTTACAGTTGTGCTGCTGAAGTGCGAGTTTTTGGAAGCTAGGGAGCTTGAGCTCATCAGCTTCCATGGCAGCCACAAAGCGGCTGCTCTTCTGCTATCTGCTGCTCTTCTCCTTCTATATTCAACTTATCTACGCTGCTACCAATGCACAAGACGGTAAGATACAGATCTTACCACATCAATATCAAGTGTGTGTGTGTGTGTTGCCTAATTTGGAGGATGAAACTTGTGAAGAAGAAGAAGTCGATGAAACATCTTTTTCCTGCAATGAAAAGTGATGAAATGAGTGTAGATTTCATTACAAGAGTCCTAGTTAGTTTTGATGTCCAAACATAGGATCATGGCTTATGTGAAAAGATATGTTGCAGCTGCTGCGCTAAGATCTCTGAAAGACGAGTGGACGAACACTCCCCCGAGCTGGGACAGCTCAGGCGATCCGTGTTCATCATGGGATGGCGTTGTCTGCAACACCGCATCAAGGGTCACTTCACTGTAAGTATCCAACTCTACAAACTCACCACCTCCCTAATTTCTTGAAATTAATATGTTTAATATGTATGCAGAGAATTATCATCAATGGGAATAACTGGAAAATTGAGTGGTGACTTAGGACAGCTGAGTGAACTGCTTTCCCTGTGAGTTTCTTTTCTTGCATTTCTCTTTTTTTTTTTTTTTAGATAAATATTTTGAATTTTTTCTTAATAATCGGATCTGCTTATTGCAGAGATCTGTCGAATAACCTTGGCCTAACCGGCACCATCTCTCCGAGGCTGGAAGATCTGAAGAAGTTGGCAATCTTGTAAGATAAACAAAGACTGATGAAACACTCACATTTTCTTGATTCTTGATTCTTGATTGATGAGGGTTCTTCAAACATATGCATATATTTGGTTCAGGATTCTTTCTGGATGTAGCTTTACAGGCAGCATACCTAGTGAACTGGGAAATCTTTCTCAACTAACTTTTCTGTAAGAAATTAAGGTTTTCACTTTTCACCAATTTTAATTTATACAATGAATCACCTTCAAACAATATTGTCTTATTTGTCTGATTTTCTTTCTTTCTTTCTCTCTTCCTTTCTTTGCAGTGCCCTGAATTTCAACAGCTTAAATGGTGAAATACCGCCTTCTCTAGGCCAACTCTCCAATCTGCAGTGGCTTGATTTATCAGACAATCAATTGTCAGGAGAAATCCCATTTGCATCGAATTTAAGCCCAGGCTCCGGCCTCAACCAGCTTAAGACCGCGAGGCACTTGTGAGTTTAGCTTCTAGAGCCTTCTCGATTCTTTCGTGCTTTCCTTCTCTTCTCAAGTCTACTGAAGTTATTATACCCTTGCAGCCATTTTAGCAACAACAAGCTTTCTGGTTCAATCCCACCCCAGCTTTTTAGCTCAGACATGTCCTTGATCCACTTGTAAGTATAATGAATCAATTATCAAAACTCATGCTCTAGATTTTATACTATCGTTCTTTTGATTCTGGTTAGAATTTGGCAGACTCTTGGATGGGAATCAGTTGACAGGAGCAATCCCACCTTCAATAGCAAGCGTCGAGACACTTGAAGTTCTGTAAGTAGAAATGTTGCTTAGCTAATCCCACCAGTACTTTTAAGGTTTCTTGCATAAATAATTCAATCTAACTATGCTTGTTTCTCGATCTCTTTTTCAGACGACTTGATCGTAATGTCCTCAACGGTGCTGTCCCGAGCTTCAGCAATTTCACTAGCTTGATTACTCTGTGAGCATTTCTTTCCCAAGAAGGGACATAATTTTCTGACTCTGATTGTGGTAAATGTAATGAACAAACTAAAAATGTGCAGGCATTTGCAAAGTAACAAGTTATCTGGTCTATTACCAAATCTAACTGGATTGAACTCCCTCAGTTACCTGTAAGAATCAATCAATCAATCACCTTTAATATCTTTGCATCTTATGAAATTTTTTTTAATCAAATTTATGTATGTATTAGGGATTTGAGTAACAACACTTTTGATCCTTCTCAAGAAGCTCCAGCATGGCTCTCCACTTTACCGTCACTTTCTACTTTGTGAGTATTTCACTCTGCAGCAAACAGATGCAAGAACATGAAACGTATCGAGTCTCGTTTTGTAAATCAAGATCAAGATCAAGATCAAGATTGAATTTTGTGTTGATGAATTTGGTTCAATTCTCAGGTTGATAGAGAAAGGACCCTTAATTGGAGCAGTGCCTCAACAACTTTTAGGCCTGCCTCAGATTCAGCAAGTGTAAGTCTAAATCTTTGAAGCTCTATGCAATGACTCAAACCAAGAGTGATTTCAACTTCCATCTTCTTTCAACAGGACCTTGAACAAAAATGGATTCACAGAACTGAACCTGACCACCACCATAGGCGACAAGCTTCAGCTCGTTGATTTGCAAGACAACCTCGTAGCAGATATAGCACCCGGATCGGAGTTCAGCAAAACACTCTTGTAAGAACACAGCTTATCGAAAAACACATACATACTTCACCACTGAAACTCATGTAACCAAGTATTTTTCTCTTATACAACAAAATAGGCTGCATGGAAATCCAATCTGCTCCATCAATCCGAACGAGACCTACTGTCAGATTCAGCAAGAAACGAAGCCATACTCGACTAATCTCACTCTCTGTGGGACCGCAACATGCGCCTCTAATCTCAAACTCCACCCTCAAAGCTGTCAATGTGCTTATCCATATGCAGGAATCTTGTACTTCGTAGCTCCCTATTCAGGCGACTTATCCAACTCCACGCTGTTCCATTCCTTAGAAACGAGCCTCGCCCTGAACCTGAGCCTAGCTCCTGGATCAGTTTCCATTCAGAATGTGTTATTGAATGAAGAACAGTATCTTCAAATGCTGCTTGAACTCTTCCCTACCGATGAAGAGTACTTCAGTAGATCGGAGATCAGGACAATCGCGTCTGCTCTAACTAGACGAACCTATAAGGCGCCATCTGAGTTGGGGCTGTACTACTTCCGACCCTCGGAATACAGTTTTGATGGTAATTAAATTACATGATCACTCTTCACATCACTATATATTTACTTAGTTGAAATATATGTAATTTTTCTGTTTCAGAGAGGCGTAGAAAAGCTCTCAGCCCTGGAGCAATAGCCGGAATAGTAATAGGAAGCACGGTTCTGGTGCTGATGCTAGCTGCATTGGCCGTGTACGCAGTTCGCCAGAAACGGAGAGCTGAACAAGCCATGACTCTAACCAATCCATTTGGTAATTAGTTTCTACTTCTATACATATTATAAATAATTCCCTCATCAACTCATTTTGGTGATCTTTGACATGCATCCAGCCTCGTGGACAACGGGTGGGAAAGAGAGTGGAGGGGCTCCACAGCTGAAAGGAGCACGGTGGTTCTCCTACGACGAGCTCAAGAAATGCACCAACAATTTCTCGGAGAGTAACCAGATTGGTTCTGGAGGCTATGGCAAGGTAAGGAAGCTATAGCCGCTAAAGGTGGAAATTTTACATAACAATGGCACAGAGAGAAGATCCTAACTTTTAGTGTTATAAATCATAAGAAACATTTCTAAAATCTTCACTCTGCAGGTGTACAAGGGAACTCTGAGTGATGGACTAGTAGTTGCAGTGAAAAGATCAGAGCGAGGCTCCATGCAAGGAGGGACCGAATTCAAGACAGAAATTGAGCTGCTTTCGCGAGTCCATCACAAGAACCTCGTTGCCCTTGTCGGATTCTGCTTCGAACAAGGAGAGCAGATGCTGGTTTATGAGTTCATGGCTAATGGAACACTGCGAGAAAGTTTATCAGGTAGCAAAACAATGCATGAAACACAGATTAATTCCAACACACATCAACTCCATATGATCATTAACAAAGTCTAATAGAAATGTGGTGAAATATTTGCAGGAAAAAGTGGGATTCAACTAGATTGGATGAGGAGAATAAAGGTTGCATTGGGTTCAGCTAGAGGATTAGCTTACTTACATGAACTCGCACATCCTCCGATCATTCATCGCGATGTCAAGTCAACCAACATCTTGCTAGACGAGTATCTGACGGCTAAGGTTGCCGATTTCGGGCTGTCCAAACTGGTTTCCGACGTTTCGAAAGGGCATGTTTCTACTCAAGTGAAAGGCACTCTGGTGAGCATACAAAATATGTTGAGAATTTAGTAATATTAAACATTACAAACTCAGTGTTATAAGAGAAGAGTGGCATTGTTCCTTTTGCAGGGATACTTGGATCCAGAATACTACATGACTCAACAGTTAACCGAAAAGAGCGATGTCTACAGCTTCGGAGTCGTGATGCTCGAGCTCATAACGGGACGACAGCCGATAGAGAAGGGGAAGTACATCGTTCGAGAAGTCAGGATCGCCATGGACAAGAATGACGAGACGCACTACGGGCTAATCGAAAGAGTCGATCCTGCAATAAGGAACACCTCAGACCTCATAGGATTTCCTAGGTTTCTTGATCTGGCCATGCAATGCGTGGAGGAGGCTGCTTCAGACCGTCCCTCGACAAGTGAGATCGTCAAGACCCTCGAAGCTTTGTTACAGAACGAAGGCATAGCTACGAGCTCGTCTGCATCCACATCAGCAGCGTCGTCGGCTACAGAGTTCGTGCACAGTAACAGCGTACGCCAGCATCCGTACAACGACGACGAGACTCTGATGAGGAAGAGCGGCGCAGAGAGTGATTTAAGTTTTGGCTTTGGTCACAGGTATGAACTTGAATCCAAAGTCGAGGAAAAGTAAATCTTTATTTTTTTTCTATTAAAATTTTGATTATTTACTTGATGGAACCAAAGATAGATATCGAGTTGTATAAATTATATTCCTACCTTATGTGCTCATTGATGTATCTGTTGAAATACTGTGGATATAACTTCCATGTCCAACCAAATCTGTATTCCCTTATCTGATCAATAAAACTTTTCATGTTCTTCTCTGAATAACTCCCAAATGTATGGAAGAATGGAAGATCAAAGTCGAATCAAATCATTGAATTTGGTTAAGATATTGATATAAAGGACAAAAAATTCACAGGAGAAAGGCAACAACTACAAAAATGATAAATCTCAGATGGTACAAATCCTCTTGTTTATTAACCGATAGCACTTCTCAGAACTCATACCACATATCATATACAAAGAATTACAAAATGGAACAGAATCATGCTTCAACTGTGTTACCTATCGAGACATCAGTTGCTCTAGCACGTAACAATTTCCTCTATATAGGCGGAGAAGGTATAAAAAAACCGCCTTAAAAGTTTCGACTTTAACCTACTGTCACTCTTTAGAGATGTCAGCTCAGAAAAAAATGTAACAGTTCATATAAGCATATAGAAGCACGAATTATTTGCTGATGTTTGGTGGAAGGTTTATGCTTTTCCATCTTCAGCAGCATCATCTTCTTCAGATTGTTTGGCTAACTTGACGATATCTTCAACAAGAATTTTCCCATCTGTATCAAGAACAAGAGCAGAATCATTGAATTGTAAAAGGTAGCCGAGATTGACCCCATTGACACCAAATGAAAAGTAAGGGCAAGAGGAGAAAGTTGGGGCTAGATTGGGGAAAATAAGTTAGAGAAGTGACCTCTATCCTTGGACAATTTGCCAATAAATTCTTGAATTCCTTCCTTATCTAAGGTAGCTTTCAGGTATGTAGCAGCAGAAGCAACCTCCTCTGGAGTCACTTTCCCATCATAATCCCTATCCATACAAATTATTCAATAAAATAAGTTAAACATGCAAACATCGAGTAGACAAGCAAAATTTATGCAGCTTCATCGACAGCACTCTGGTAAAATACCTATCGAGCAACCGCCACTGGTTGCCAATTTTGGCATCTACATCATCAATCTCCTTTTCAAGCTTTTGGAGCATAGCATCAACCTACAGAGAAGAGGTACCACCATATATGTAAGAAACCATTATAGCGATCCCCAATGCACAGGGCCAATAACAAAAACAAAAAGGAGGTGGTTACAAAGTATAACGATTTAGAAACCAAAGTCAAACGGAAACTATTCTTACCCTGTTTATGAGTGCTGAAGATACTTTATCGCCAGCTGCCTTCTCAGCATCATCATCATTAATTTCCTCTCTAGCTTCTCTATAAGCCTTTTTAGCTGCTTCTTCTCCATCAGTACCCTCTTTCTCCACCATGTGGTTGTACAGCTCTACCTGAAGATCACGCACCAGTGAGTGAGAAATAAAAATTAAATATGGGTTTAAGTTGACAAAGGCAAAAATGAAAAATGGAGATTGAGAAATGGAGATAATAAAGATGTTATGGAGCATTGTATAAAGTGAGAGATTATATTCAGCATTTGATACAGCTTTAAGGTTTGATAACAAATTAGCTGTTTCTAGAAATGACTAGCACATTTGGACATTTACCTCTTTCTGGACAAGGCTTAAGAACTCTTCACGCTCCCTGGTTACAGACTGTAAGTAGCGAAGCAAGTCATACATCAGCTACAAGCAACAATACAGAAATACTAGGAAGAAAACAAGGACTCATACCGAAGCAGATGCTAATACAGCCAACGCACGACTGAGCTCACTGAGTTGGTCTTCCTTATCCCATGATTTTGCCTTCTCACGTTCTTCTGCTTCTTTAGCAGTTGCCTCTACCATCTCTTCCAAGGCCACATCCTTCTGCTCTTCGGCAGATTCCTTCAACTTAGCCTGCTCCTCCTCTTCTTTCTCCTCTTCCTCCTGTAATATAGAACTTGACATTAGTAATTAACAGTCAATAAAACACGCTCTAGAAACCAAACTTCTGAAACTTGTCAGATAGTTTGCAAGGGTGAGCTGAAGAGTGGTTAGTATAAGAAATCTTATATTGACAACAAAAGACGAGACAACAAAGCAGGGCAGCTTAATATTAGATGAACTACCAGTATCAGTTTGCTATTGTTTGCTACTACAAGGCCTTACTAAAAGGAAGCCACAAGGAAGTTAAGTGCGTCAGTTTGATATGTATGAAGTAGATCTAAATCAACTACATGACAGATCATCTTATGTGAACAGCTTTTTGATAGCTTTCTTATTATTATAAAAAGTGGATTTATTACTGACACAATGAACAAATAATTTCAGAGACAGCATTTATATAATCAAAGAATGGATCAGGAGTGATTTCAAGTCACACGCCAACATAACCAGACATTGACAGCACAGCACATGATTATTCTTTCCATTCAGATGAGAGCTGCATTAATAACTTTAACCATACCTTAATTAATTCTTCTTGCATTTCCAGGAACTCTAACTTCCTCCTCCTTTCTGAGACAGAGTCTTCAGATGGCAATGATGTTATACCAACAGTATCCACCACCTCATCAGGCAGAGATGAGAGTGTGGCTTGAACAGCTTCTTCTGGCCTCACTTTACCAGAGACATTAAATGCTCTGTGCAGAAGTGCCAAATAATAAGAAAAACTACCGATTGTGGAATTCCAAGACCAAGACCATATAGGTAGTAGAATTGTTACCTAGACAGAATAAGTAAGGAAGATGGTACTGAATGGTTGAGAGATAAGTCCAGCCAATCTTGCAGCTGCAATAGATGCATAACAATAAATTTAGATAAAAAGTTTCATCATGCAGTTTCAAAACCCCACAAGATTGATTTCTACAAGCTCAACTATAGGCAGAGAAGAAATGTATGGATCTGCATTCTTATCATGATTATTTGGAATAGAGGAGAACCATTGAATTCATGCTAGCATATTTAAAGCAACCTATTAAGGATTGACTTCAAAGACCAAAGTAACAATCGACATCGTAGAAAGTGAAGTTATACTGCAAATAAAGAAGATGACCAAATAAAGAACATAGACCATATAAAGAAGATAATTATTCTATAGGAGTTCAATTTTCAGAGAGCTGGGTTTCTCTCTAAGTCCATACTCAAATTGCAAAAATGTGTTAAAGCAGCATGATTCATTTCACCCTCACAAAAGATCTGATGGCAAAGCAAGTTAAGGAGATCGTGCAAACCAGTCATTTAAAATTTCATATTACATGTTCAGACAAATCAATGTCCTTTTACCATAGTACGGATTCCTGTAGCATGCAAAAAAATTTAAAGAACAATGATAATAAACCTGTTTTCTCATTTCTTCAACTGAGAGAAGTCCAAGCAGTCCACGTTCTCGACATGCTTGGCGGAGCTCATCCTCTGAAAGGGACTCTAAGCCCTCAGCTTGGATCATTTTATCATCAGTCTTTATCCTGCCACGAGAAAGCCAGATTGCTTTAATAGATCAAGAAATTGTGTTTCCTAGTCATACATTTCCTTTTTTTTTTATCATCATGTAATCCTACAAGCTACACATAAGCTGCTTTACTATAAATTCCAAAGAAATTTCCATATGGTCAAGTCTTGGGATGTGGCTAAAGTTCATGGGTGATACTTAGAAGCAGGATTTAAAAATATAAAACCAGAAGAAACAACGACATCAGATTGGAATCAACAGGAATAAACGGGTAATACACGATAAATATGTCTCTCTAAGGTGTATATACACATATGTTTTAATAATAGTCAATAAGCAACAGATGCACTCACCTGAACTCTTTCAGTTCAATTAATACTCTACCAGTGAGTTTTAAGATCTATAATATTGACTTGCTAGAGACTGGAAGTCCCTCAGCAACAAAATCTTCCGCGCCTCTTTTATTATCAGAAAATTCTTTGAAATCCAAATTTGCACATGAATCGTGAAAGGTAATACTTGATAGAAAAACAATCCATTGCTGTTCTAGAATACTTGATCAAATATCTAAAAATGGTACAATTAACATAATTGCATCAAGCAGAACAAATTATGAATTATTATCACCTAAAAAACACTAATGTCTAATCTGAAAACTGAAGCTATAATGAGATAACTTACTTCTGAAGCCTCTTTCGGAGCATATACCGTAGATATGCATCAGTCCCGTAAGTACTAATTCCCATATATTTGCACATAGTCATTAACCGGGGTCTGCGTACATGAGGATAAAAAGGAACATTCTCGTCAAGGCATCTTCAGCACCAGATATTCTCCCAGATAGTAAAGAAGAAAAAGCATCCCAAATTATGTAAGAAAATGAGGAATTACCTGCTGATATTATCCAGAGTAAGCTCATCATTAAACAGCTTGGCAAAGCCCAAAATTTCTTCATTAGTAACAGGAGCACCTGTCCTGACCTGGCCAAAAGAATCATGAGGACATTACACAGGGGCTTAAAAAGTACTCCAGAAAACAAGTCAAAAGAAAGCTAAATTATATGAAATTATGAATTAGTGTCTTTTCTTGTTCGTGGAAGACCAAATAACATTGTAGTTATAAAAAAAATCGTATTTGCTTCTTACCTTGCCCATAAAACCATCAAGATCCTCAGCTGTTTTCTTTATTTCTCCACTTCTCGAGCTCTGAACTTCCTTTGCCATTTCTTTTACAGTCTCTTGAAGAAACTTAGCATATTCTATCCTCGCATTGAGCCTCTTTTTCAGAGCCTCCTGTAATATGAACATTTCAATGGTACACACTAGTTAGTTTGGAAGTTAAAAATGAGATATAGTCCGAAGGCAGAATAAATCACGAAAAGAAAGAAGAAAAAGGATAAAATATTCAAGGATAGCAATAAGGACTACCAATCGAGCAGATGATTTTAAGTAAGGTACTACAAGAGATAATTAGAATTTTTGTCATGTTTCATAAGCTGGTTAAGATCAGTAGTCTATAAATTCATAGATGTCATCGGATAAGGAAAATGGGTGATCTCCATAGAAAGTGAGTGTTCACAAATCATTTCACTCAAGATCAGGTTATTTTTAATTTTAATTATACCAGAAAGTGGACATTTCAGTCACTCTATACTAGTGAAGCTTAGTATGAAAATTCTGAATTAACATTTCTGCTGCCGCATAATTCCATTTCTCATTGTAAGCTTGTTATGCCAGTCTGAGTTAATGGCAAGCCATATCAGGGCTCCATGCAAGAAAATTGCAAGCTGCTATCGAAACTGAGGACAGACCTCCTGGGAGGAGCTCACCACCATAGCATTACTTACTACCATTGGAATTGGCAAATCAAGTAGCTCACAACCAACCTTGCCTTGTGTGTAGCTATTTGATTTAACCTAACCCATTTTTTTAAGAATAACGTCAAACGAAACAGCGAAAACACATTCGCGTTTGGCCAGAGTTTTAAGAAAATTGACCATTGAGAACTTTGCAGAGTTGTCTATCTCAAAAAAGATCATGTGTACAGATATCTTGGAGATTCACCAGTAATAACATCCTAGGGACAGTCAGACAAAGTGCCTCAAACCAATCAAAAGATACTCGCCAAAAGAGTAGAAAATAAAGAAGAAGGAAGTAGTTGATCAATTCAAACATAAAAAGGGAAAGTCAGAAAATCAAAAGCTATACTAAGATCAGCGTACCTGTTCTTTCATCTTGTCCTGGAAGGTTGATGGTAACATGTTGGGGAACAGTTTCAGGAACACAGGCAGCAAGAACTCCATGAATGGAACTAAAATGAAGACGGCAAAAGGAACTAGCCTGAAAATGTCTGCTGTTGTTCGTGTGAGCTGTTGCCTCTCTCTCCTAGACAAAGTCTTTCCACTAGCAAGTTTTAACAATAGCCTTAAGCTTATCCTAACATCAACCCATAATAGCTTTGTGCCCAGCCAATAGTGTTGCAACATAGATTTGAGCTCATCTTTCCAATGCCGCAATTTTATTGCCCAGTCTTCCCTATATCAAGAGGATTTGTAAGGACACAATCGTGATAAGATTTACTGGACAACTAGAAATAACAAATTCCAAATTACCGGCTCATAGAAGCTACAGCTCTCAAAGCTGGAACAATTCCTAAAAGAATAGCCCGCATCTTCTTAAGTATAAAGTTCACACCCTTCGAAGAATCTTGCAACTGCTTGGCTTTGGCTTTGGCTTTGGCTTTTACGGAGCTTAAACCTTCAACTGCCTGATCACATTCTTCTGGTGATGGCTCTTTCTTCTGTTTAACTGGTTCAATTTTATTATCACCACCTTGTAATTGAGGCTTACCAGCAGGAGCAGTTGAAAGCTGACGTACATACTCTGTTGTCCACCTAAACCCCATAGGGCTAACTTTCCCATGTACTCCAATCTCCCGGTGCAAATTTGGAACTCTGGAAAAACAATGGAGAGGATACTTATTTCTGAGAGTATGCCGTGCCATTTGTCTGGTTAGAGACAGATAATCTTCTTTCTCACTATTATCTGCATGTGATAGAACCACAGGCCAACTCCCAAGCTGTGAATCAGGAGCATCCAACAACTTCCCATGGTCATAACATGAGAATCTTTGAACTAAGTAATGTGGCCGCTTGACAGAATCAAGCAGACACTTCTTCCTTTGCAAAATTGCTCTTGAAGCCATCATGCACCAATGTGAATATAACTAAAAGAGCATATCCAATAATTCTGGTAACTGACAGTTTTCAGGACTGTTAAGGTTTAACTGCATAGTAAGGCTAAAATCAGAGAAAATCCAAATTAAAGTAAAAGCAAGTATCTCTAACATGAGTAACTTTCCAAAACTACATCCATACAAACTCTCCTTCATGTCCGCTCAGCTCAATTTAACATGCATCGAAGAAGACGTGTTTGGTGTTCCAAGCAAATGCTAACACAATTTTGTGCTCTTCATAGTGAATAAAGTGTCATAAAATGAACTGTCCAACTTCTGCTAGTTACAATTTTGTCTAATTTATGGATATACATTTCAGTAGATATATATACGATCACCTAATTGCTTCACTCAGAGCAACTGCCTATGGCTACTCCAAAATTCTATCTCATTATAAACTCATATCAAATAGAAAATGCTTAGGACAGCTAAAACCAATCAAGTAAAGATGATAGTTTAAATCACTAGTTATTAAATCAGTTTCAATTGAATTTAGAGCTGGATTCCTACTTCATCTAATTTTCATCTAATTTTCCAGGTCACATTTGGGAAAAGCTCGTAAATACAACAATTAGTGAAGAAAAACAACAATAATCGTTCTACATTCTCATCAACACCTATCATATCAACAATCTTAAACTCAAAACAAGCTGAATTATGGCCATCAAGCTTGCCATATTTATCATCGCAGCTAATTCAAACCAATTAGAGAACAGATAAATGAAAATCAATCCATCAAAAATGCTTCCTAATATGCAAAATACAAACAGCGATACTCCTCGAATTCCAGAAAACACGTACACAAGCACAAAACATTTCTGCGAAAGTAATATTCGAATAATCCCCACACACTCAAAAAAAAAAAAAAGGATGGCGACAGGATTACCGTAAAGCTGAAAATTCGAATAGAAACTGGATTTATCGAGAGAGAAATCAACGATGAATCTCAACCCGCAATGCGAGACAATCGAGCGAGAAAGAGCGAAGAAATCCTAACAAAACTGCTGCTCCACTTTTCTTTGATTCTCTCTCTTATTTTAATGAGAAATTTTGTTCAGAGAGATTTGGAGCGCGGTAGAAACTCGATTGTTCTTAGCGCATGACTGCGGGGTGTGTGGGGGTTATCAGCTGCAGCGGATCAGTGTACAATCCAAATACGATTCACGCTTCCCATGTTGTACATTCGTTATCTTGTTTTAGAAAGTCAAATGTACTACTGTTGCAAATACTATTTAAAGAAATTATGATTTACACGACAATTATCCTAATCAATAGGAAAATCAAATTTTATTAATAGTTTCTCTCAAAAAAGAAAAAAAAATATTGAATAGTAGTATCTCTCAAATTTTATTAGTAGTGTGTTTCAAGAAAATTATTAGTACTGCATTTCAACGTCGTGGTGCTTTACTCGTGTTCACAGGCTATTGCCGCATGAAAATTGGATCGAAGGACATTCCCCAAGTCAAGTATGGAGTCTATGGAGTTGAGCAAATATTGAAAATTATGAATAATTTGAAACTGGGCCTATGAATTTGGGCTAATTGTTTATAAGACTTTTCTTTTCCCGAAGTTGGGCTGGGCTACCAGTTAAATTCTTCTGATTTTTGTTTTTTGATAGGTAAATTCTTCTGATAACTATTACTAACATTTATTTATCATTTTCATGTAAAGAGTTAATTTGACCAAAACGAAGAGAACACTACAATAAAAATGTCTAGTAGTGGCACAATTTTAGTGACAATTATGAGACGTGTCACAAAATTTGCTACATCTTTAGTGTAGCAAAAATTAGTTATACCCACACATGCATCTATAATATTTTGTGACACATAAAAATATAAGTAAACTAGTCACATTTAGAAATGTAGCAAATTTTGTGACATCTATACATGTCACTAAATTTTGCTACACCTTAAATTATCACAATTTTTGCTATAAAAACTATATCCCACATCGAAAAAATATAAGAAAAAGACACATATTTTATGAGAAGAATCAACAAGCAATGTCACTACCTAAAAACAATGAGTATGAGATCGGGGCTTCCTATTCACACACGCATATATATATACACATACAATAAGTTATACTAATACAAACACGCATACATATAATACAATGAGTAAGAATAACTACACTTCTATATGTGACAAAATTAGTTACACTTTTAAATGTCACTGAATTTAGTGACACGATGAGTAAGAATAGCTACACTTCTATATGTGACAAAATTAGTTACACTTTTAAATGTCACTGAATTTAGTGACATGATGAGTAAGAATAGCTACACTTCTATATGTGACAAAATTAGTTACACTTTTAAATGTCACTGAATTTAGTGACATAATTTTATTTTTGTGACACGCATATTAACTACTCAATTATAATATATCACAATTTTATTTAGTGACATTTATAAGTGTCACAATTCTTAAAAAATTATGTCATTATGGGAACATTTTGTTGTAGTGGAAAGAAGACTCTCTACCACTGCTGATTGGATCCGGGGATTGGGTGTGTGGATGTGGGAAAACATGACCCAACTTCTTTTGTTTCAGAGTAGAATACCAGAGCAAGAAAAGTGTGGATATTATTAGTTTAGAAATATCATCCTTCATTTTTTTAAAAACACCACATGCAGATTGCTGCATACATTTCAACGATAAACCGCTAAGGAAGACAGTCTTTCATTTTTGTGCATACATGTTATCAACATGTTCTCTCTCTCTCTCTCTCTCTCCCCCCTCATACAGTTGGTATTGTCTCTCCGATCTGCATAATCCTGCAAGTAAAGACCACAGTTTCTTTGTTTCTCTTGTTTCTGTCTCTATATACTTTTCGCACAATTCTCTAGTTAGGAGATGGCTTGTTTTTCTTCCCTTGTTTCACTTGAAAAAACCATAAGTCAAATCCTCGGTCATGGCAGATATTCCATAGCTCGTCATGAAAAAAACCTAATAATATCCCTAGATAAATATGCTATTTCATTCCAAGCTTTTCTACAAGATTTTCCTGAGAAAGCAAAAAAATTAGAAGCAAGAATCAGGGTGTAGCTGCTGAGGCTGAAGATATTATAGAATGGGTCATGACGGAACAAATCCGTCATAATATTCGACACACCAAATGGATCGAAGATCCAAGAAGAAACAAGTTCGAATTTCAGTTGAAGAAAGTTAGAGAAGAAATGGATTCAATCGCGGAAGAGATGGCGGAGGATATAATAGATAGTAGCATCCTAGTCAACGATGAAAGACTCGATGATCACTCTCTGAAGCCTAGCTCATCATCATCATTATCACAAACAGCAGATTCTGGAAAAATGAAAATGGTGGGATTGAATGAAGATTTGATAGAAATAATGGATCGACTTTGTGGATATTCTCCACAACTCCAAATCCTCCCAATATTCGGTACGGGAGGCATCGGCAAGACAACTCTTGCCAGAAAGGCTTATGATGATCCATTAATAGTAGAGCATTTTCATGTTCGTGCTTGGGTCACAATATCACATGATTATAGCGAAGGAAGAATTCTTTCGGACCTCTTAGACGTCACGGAAGAATTAGACCCGGAATGGAGCTGGAATGAGTCCATGGCAGCTGAAAGTTGTAAACAGGGCAATGAATCTCTGAGCGATAGTGAAATGGAGGAGAGAGTGTACAAAGCCCTAGTAGGAAGAAGGTTTTTGATTGTGATGGATGATATGTGGAGCACAAAGGCACTGGATTATGCGAGAAGGTTTCTTCCCAACAGCACCAACGGAAGTCGAATCATGCTTACCACAAGGCTGGCAAACGTTGCTGCTTATTCGGCCAACTCCGCTATCCCTTATCATGAGATGAGTTTTATGGATGAGCACCAAAGCTGGCACCTACTCCAGCAGAAGATCTCTCCACACCAGAACCACATTCCTCTTGAATTGGAGCGCACCGGGAAGAAGATTGCCAGAAGCTGCGGAGGACTGCCCCTGGCAGTGGTGGTGGTTGCAGGACTCCTATCCATAGTGAGTAGGACTCAAACTTCATGGAAGGAGATTGCAAGAAATGTGAAATCATCTCTTGCCACAACAGTTGAAGATGGGCAGATTGAGAAGATTCTATATTTGAGTTACAATCACTTGCCTCATCATCTGAGGCCGTGTTTCTTGTACATGGGAGGGTTTCCGGGTGATCACGAGATAAAAGTCACGAACCTGTTTAGGCTATGGGTAGCAGAAGGCTTTGTGAAAACAGTTGCATCCAAGAGCTTGGAAGACATTGCGCAAGAGTATCTGGAGGAACTCGTGGAACGAAGTCTTGTCGTGGTCGTCCAGAGTAAGTCTAATGGCAGAATCAAGAGTTGCAGCCTCCATGATTTGGTACGCGAAATGTGCATAAAGATATCCAAAGAAGAGAAGTTTCTGATGCACATTACTGGTAGGCTAAAAGGTTATACGAAAGTGAAAGGCCAGTGCAGGATAAGTGTTTCTCATTCCCATATTACTTCTTTTGCCAACACTTTAGCTTAAACATTCGTACCATAATGTACTTCCAATATAAACTTACCTCTTTCGGAAGCGGCCTTAGATTGCTCAGGGTTGTAGATATGCTAAAAGCTCGATATAAGTCCCGTTTACTCCCCAATCAATTCTTCGAGCTATTTCATTTAAGATATCTTGCTTTCTGCTACAACGAAATGATTCCTCGAGCAATATCAAACCTTCAAAGTCTTCAAACCTTAATCATCAAGCTATCGTTGTATTATCCTCTGCCGCATGAAATTTGGAATATGCCGCAGCTAAGGCATCTCGTCATTTCTGGTTGCCATCTATTCATTCCCAATAATATTAATGTCGTCCCTTCTTTAAATCTTCTCTCTCTACAAAATCTGCAAACGCTCGGCAAAGTGAAGAACCTCACGTGTTCAATGAGTACCCTCAACATGTTACCGAACCTCAGGAACTGTACCTCACTTTTTTTCCGAGTATCCATAGATTTACTCTTACATAACCTCGTACATCTCTCTCGACTTGAGAAGTTGCAGTTAGAACTAGAAACCGATTGGACTAATCATGGAAACCGTGATCATGCATCTCGTTGTTCCGAGCTCCCTCAAGAAGTTGACCTTAATCGGTTGGGGCCGTTATAAGCCTCACCTCAGCGTTGGCCCGTCATTTCCTAATCTACAAGTGCTGAAACTGATCAAGACTAAGTACAGTTTCAAGCGACTAGATTGGACTACCGATGGAGAATTTCCTCAACTGAAATTTCTGCTCCTTGAGGAAATAAATATCGCGGAGTGGAACATTTTGAGCAGTCATTTTCCGAGACTCGAGGTTTTAGTTATTCGTGCATGTTGGCGCCTGTCTAAGCTTCCGGATGAAATCGGAGAAATTCCAACGCTCGAGCTGATCGAGCTCAAGCATTGTTCGAAATCTATGGCGGACTCAGCTAGGGACCTGCAAGAAGAGAAACAGAGTTATGGAGATGATGCGTTTCAAGTTCGTTGCATCGATTGCGAGGACATCAACGATCTCAAAGAAGTTGATTTCATCCAGAGTTTAGAAAGGTAAGGGGGATTTATAGGAGAGTTTGTCATCATTTAGCTTCATTTGCTAACATAATTTTTTTTATATTTTTTTTATTGAACAGTGTGAGAAAGGCAATAAAGAGAACACGAAAACAGAGACTAAGCTTACGACAACGGAATTGCATGATCTTGGGCCTTCGTGAACCCCCTGGATATTTCTCATTTTTAGATAGTAGAGAAGCTGAGTTCAAGATTGTTGATTACAAAGATGCAGAGTTAGAGTTGTAAATGTCCTCTATTTTTTTTATTTTTTTTTAATGCAATGAATTTTGGGATAATGTAGAGAATCAGAGCTTAAGGAGGTGGAAGGGGGAGAAGATCATGCATGCAGTGGAGGATAGTACTGTTATTTCCAGTGGTAGCTTGTTTGCCGTTGATCTTTTCCTATAGATCTAACGGTGTAGTTTAAGTTGTAATAAGCTAGTGTGGTATAGTCGTTTTTTCTATTTTTATCTTAGCTGAGCTTGTAGCTCAAGCAAGAGAGGAGTAGTATAAATGGGAGCTCTCATTCTCATTCTCTTTGTACGAATGAATCTCTCTTAATGAATAAGTGAATGTTTTGCTCTTGTTTCAATACATAGTTTTCTATTATGATTCCTAGCTACATTTTACTATAGATAATATAATTATATTTTCAGTTCCCACTTCCATATGAAAATGCTACGAAATTTGGTCGATGTTCATTGTATCCCCAACCAATCTTGCATCTAACTATTTGATTTAACCTAGCCCATTTTTTTTAAAAGAATAAGTCAAACGAAACAGCGAAAACTTCACGTGTACAGATATATATCTTGAAGATTCACCAGTGATAACCACATCCTAGGGATAGTCAGACAACGGTATCTCAATCCACTCAAAAGATACTCGCTAAAAGAGTACAACTGTACTTGTTCTTTCATCTTGTCCTGGAAGGTAGATGGTAACATGTTGGGGAACAGTTTCAGGACTGTTAAGTTTTAACTGCATATTAAGGCAAAAATCAGAGAAAATCCAAATGAAGTAAAAGCAAGTCTCTCTAACATGAATAACTGCTACTATTCTTTGATTCTCTCTCGTATTATAATGAGAAATTTTGGTCAGAGAGATTTGGAGCGCGGTAGAAACTCGATGATTGTGCTTAGCGCATGACTGCGGGGTGTGTGGGGGTTATCAGCTGCAGCGGATCAGTGTACAACCCAATACAATACACGCTTCCCGTGTTGTACATTTGTTATCTTGTTTTAGAAAGTCAAATGTACTACTCTTGCAAATAATATTTAAAGAAATTATGATTTACACGACAATTATCCTAATCAATAGGAAAATCAAATTTTATTAGTGATAATGGTCAAAAATAGTCAATTAACTTAGTAAACATTAAATTCTAGCCACGAACTTAAAAAATATATAAATTTTAGCCACTTTCAATGTAATATTGCTATATATATATAATCTTTGGGGAATGAAAATACACTTCTCCTCTCTTATTTTTCAGCCCTTAAAACTCTAGATTAGTTTAGATTAGCTTTTAGATATTGCTTTGAAGATTATAATTTTGGATTCAAGTTTTAATTCAAGATTTATTTAAGTTTTTCGTTCTTTCTTTCGTCTTCGATTCGTAAGTTTAATTTGTGCTCTTAGATTAATTTTACTTGCTTCCTTTACTTGCTTTAATTAATTGCTTTCATTAGTTTAGATTAATTTGCTAAGATTAGATTTAATTGCTTTCTAGTTTCTCAGATTTATTTTCAAGCATGTTAGGATTAATTGACTCTAGTTTAGATTTATTTGCTTTCTTTATTGCTTTCCTTTCAATTCATGCCTACATAAATTTATTGTTTTCCTCTTAGTTTAATTCTTTATCTCGGGTGACAGACGGGAATGCTTTCTACTTACTTTTGATTGTTTTCAAGTCTTGTTTAGTTTACTTACTTCTTTTCATTAATTCTAGGATTAATAATAAAAACTCAAAACCCCCAAATTCTTTACTTGCTTTCTTAGAGTAGATTTTACTTTGCTTTTTGTTGCCACATAATTGATTACCCTGCTAAGTCTTTCTTGAGATTCGACATTGGGTTTTACTTGCTAGTACTACGATAGACCTAGTTCTATTGCTAGCACTTTAGGTGAAACACTGCACGGTGGGAATCACACTGAAGCGCTGAAGAAGATGAACGATTTGTTGCACTCGATGCAGATCCCCGCCGACTCGGCATTGGCTCACCGAGTTTAGGCAAGCAGTCTTGCGGAGTTGGCGTCTATAGTTGATAACGTCGGTGCCAAGAAGAGGTATAGGAAGAAGGCGATGGGCAGTGCTGAGAAAGCCGCCACCATTCGCCCAAATTCCATCAAGTTTTCCTACTTCTATGCATTGTTATTGTATGATGGTGCGACAACGGAAAAGGAATTCGCGGCGGTGGTAAATGAGTGCGTGAGAGGTTTGTCGATCAAAAACTCAATCGATCCGGAGATCGATAGCTTGACAGAGGGGAAGAATCTTACGGCTGAAGGCCGAATTGCGATAATCAAGACCGATCTCTATTTATTGATCGAGAAATCGATTCAGGCATGCCCATCTTTGGCGCAGATTCAGATAGAGAAGTCAGAGGCGCTGAATCAGGGTTAAAATGGCGACGAAGCACTTAATTCATTCCTAAATTTCGAGGCACTGCTAGCGGAAAATGATAAATTGATCTCTGATTTACAGAATGAGGTTAATCGATTAAGGTATGTCTCTCTGTAATATCTCGAATTTTTCAAAGTATAATTTAGTTAAATAATAAAATAAAAAAAGAGTCTTATTAGTAAACAATGAGTATATCAAGATAAAATTTCTAATGGTATATGTCATTAGATAAAATACGTGTATATATATATATATAATGATACGATATTCTAGATATATGCTTATAAGTTAAGATATCTTCTAATTGCATAAAACTTATAAATGCATGCATGCATGGTAATATCTATATTATATACATAGTTTACGTGTGTGTGTACAATTGAATATAATATTATTATATCATGTAATAAGTTAGTATTATTAGTATAGATAAAGTAGCTGCCAACTTTTATTTTATTCATACACACGTATTCATCTATCCAAGCATATCTATATTGATGGGTGCCACATGTATTTAATTGAGTTTAGGACGGTGGTGACTACCCTACACTAAAGGTGACTAACGTATGCTATGATGCATGATTAAGCAACTTAGCTTTCCCTATAAATACCTAGGCGATCTTTCACTATTTTTCATTCTCAAGCTTCAACCACGATAACTTCTTTCCTAGTATATTTCTATCAATATACCTCTGCTAGCTTACAAAATAAGTTTCAAAGAAATAGTTATCTCTTAAGGCTCGATAGACGAAGAACTATAGTATAACATTATAGAGCTATTTTTGAGGTTGCTCCAGATTACAGGTGGGTCCAAAATGTTTTCAAAGCATATGCAAAGTTTTAAATATCGTATTTATGTTAAAAATGCAATTATCCATAAAAATATTTTATGTGTATGTTCCAAAAAATGACTCTATGGATCGATCGAGATTCATTGTTAGTATCAGATATACTAATTTTGAATTGTGCGCACCCCGTTTATATACGATGCCTTGATCACGTCGTATGCTAACTAATGGCGAATTCCTTGAGTTTCGACTCGGGTTTTCTACAAGTACTGAGATTATTTAGGGTACGGCCCTGAACCCGGTCTAGATGAACCAAAGGTGATTTGTAGCCTTGGTTGAGTCCAAGAATGAACATCACACACCCCAAAATGATATTTGTATTTTCAAGAGTTGTTTTATGCAAGCCTCTTGATATACCATGTATGGATAAATTGCTAGTGTAACGACCCAGACCCCGGGGCTATGAAAAATAATAATTTAATGGTGGGGTTTGGGACGCTACTCAAGAGAATGACATAATTAAATAATTAAATTAGGACCTTGAACGCACCGAATATCCGCGTGTCCAATGTATGAAGACATTGGGACGCTCACCATAAGTTTGAGAATGAAAATCATGATAGGAGTTTAATACAAGAGTGATATTTATTCAATAGAATAGAGAAAATAGTCAATGTCTAAATAAACATAGCAGGTCGAATTATCAAGCGGAAAATGAGGAAGTAGGTAAAGGGAAATTTTAGCGAGAGTCCATAAGCATATTTTATTCCACGAAGAAAACAATTCACAAGCTAACCACCCCTCTTGCATGCTCGCCCCGCCTCCGGCTCCTTAACCTGAAAACATTTGAAAATAATTTTGGGCTGAGTACTAGTGCACTCAGTGGGTTTCGCTCGCCCCTTTGTCAGTGAAAAAGGAGAAACTTTACTTTAAGAATTATGCATGTCCATAATCACATAACGTAGGAGTTTTAAAAAGGAAAGCCTCACCCTACGCATATGCAAAAACACTTTGGTTACCATACATAGATACTCGCGAGCTTCTTACTCATACGCCATACAGCCATAATTGGGGACCCGGCCGAGTCTGACCAATATGGACTTAAGTGCACTAACCTTGGTTTAAATCAACCAAGGCCCAATTGTTCATCGACATTCCGTCGCATCGTATGAGCTCCATAAGACATAAAAACTTTTGACATGCATAATCATACTTTCATACATATATACATAGGAGCTCACTAGCTCAAAAATACCGTACTGTAAATAGAAACCCACCTTGTCTTGTTCACGCCTCAACGAGTATCCGAATCGGTTGTTAGATCACAACCCTCCTTTGTTTGCCCTACAAGAGTAATCTAGGGCTAAGCTTTCACATAGTCATTTAAATTGCGCCTATACTTCCTAGATTCCATAGTTCCCTACTCCCCCGTTTAAGACGCACATAAACTCAATTATATATATAGCAACACGCAGTTGGGTAGCACATTTCGAGCATTTTTGAAGCATACACATGACCTCATACTTTCAATCACATAACCATGTTGCAAATATCCATGCTAAGCTAAAAGAGTTTTACATAGAAATTTAAACTAGCACATAGGGTTGCCACATATATGTCCACTCAAGTGATGCTCATATATTCATACTTTTTCATAGACCGTTAACCAATCGAACATACACATAAGTATAACATATTCTTTTCGAGCATCCCACATTTCAACAAGCATATGTGATTTCTTTAGAGAGAATAACGAAACATAATCTAAAATAAAGAGCTTCATTTACATAATACATACTTCTATTAACAAAAGATACGTATGGAAAACAAATAAACAAGTTCTAAAAGAATTGGTAATAAACCAACACCAAGAGAGGTATCACACTGCCCAAAACAACTTAGTTTCTTAAATCCACACGTTTTTCAAGAGGTTGGATATTTTTGTTAGAAGAAAAGAGTATTTCATCAAAATCTGAAAAATCAGTACAGATTCACTTTTGTAGTACGGGAAAAATATTTATATTGCTTGAAAAATTCTGAAATTTAACACAGAGACTAAAGACACGAAAAATAACCATTCTGTAAAATTTGAAAATTTTTGGAAGAATATTTCTATTTAAAACGTATTTTACAAGACAGTGCAAGTGTGCTGTCTCGGGTAGAATTCTGCTGCGCCTAATAGTTTAGAAAGTTATAGCGAGTAATTGGCTTACAAAGAGAGTCCCAAATTTTTACACAATAAATTTAACATACTGTAGTTGATGTACAAAGAAAGAATCTCCAGAAAAAGTTGATTCTAAAATTAATTAAAAATCATAGGAGTTCAGTTCCAGATTCTGTGACAGATTGGTATATCTCAGAGAGTGGTCATTTTCACCAACAAAAACTCATCTAAAAATCATGAAATAAATCACACATCATCCCAACATCATGTAGTTGCTATCGTGAAAAGTACTTGCATAAATAACCACCATAAAGTGTTCATAAAATTTCGACATGCTCACAACTTGCAGATTTTCACAGATTTGCATATATCTTAACCATTTAGTGTTTCCTCGATGATTTCTCTACGCCACTTCACAAACGACTCATGCACACATATTGACACATATTTAGACATAATATAGGTCATAGATGAAGATATTTTAAGAAGAAAAATCGTGTAGAAACCCCTTCCCCAAAGCTAACAAGAAGAGGGTTTTATTTGTCACTACCTCTAGGAGATCGAAGGAAAACAAAAGAGATCTTGTTCCAGCCCATTTGGATTCGACTTAGATGGCTTGGTAGCTGTTAAGAGCTTGAAAAATGAGTACATGAAATTGGGTTTGAAGTGCAAGAAAGATGGGGGAAGGAGAGAAGAGAAGATGAATGAAAAATCATTGATTTTCTCACCTTTTCAACAATGGCTTTGCTTGTTTGAACAAAAGAGAAGATGAACTTTCTTTCTTCTTGAAGATGAGAGAAGTGAGGAGAGAAGATGTATGATTGTCTTGACAATGAAAGGGTGTCATGAATGGATGAATTATTAGAGAACTTAAGTGGCTTGCATGGAGAGGAGGTTATGCACCTCTTGGCCAAGAAATTAACTCTTGACACATGTCAAATGTGTCTCCAAGAAGATCATCCCCAAATCTTTAGGAATGATCATTAGATTTATTAGTATGATCCTAGGCTAGTTAGTAAGGATTTTATTCTCTCCTACACTTGACACTTGTCACACATGCACAATTACTAAATAATAATAATAATAATAATAATAATAATAATAATAATATATTTTCTCTATATTGCCATGCATGCATGAATAATATATGTGTATTCACATATGGAACATAAAAAAAAAAAAAAATCATGCAATCCACAAGTAATAATCTCACCAATTAAATTATGCATTAGCAAATTCATGCTCAAAATAATCATTTATAAAGTAAATTATGGGGAGCGGAACTATAGAGTTCTAGATATAAGCCCGTAATTTCTAACATCGAAAATTCGGGGTATTACAGCTAGTTTTCAAAATGCTTGCCAAAGGGGCATGATCCACTGAGTACATCAAGTACTCAGCCTAAAACTTTTTCAAATGTTTTCAGGTCTGGAAGCAGGTGATGCGCAGCAAGGCTGAGGCAGAGGGTTGTTGCAAGACTTTATTAAGTTTCCGCTATGTTATTTTGCTCATAACTCTGATAACAAGACTACTAGTTTGGTAATAATAAATAAGTCGAGGGCGTCATCTTCCAACCCTCTAGTTATATAATATGGTTTCTTTGTTTCCTAAACTTATTTCTCTCTTCCCATTTTACTTATTGTTGGATGGAGAGTGTCTTATATCAGTTCCTTTTGGAAGCTCGAATTCCCACTCAATTATGGTTATCCCATTTTTCGAAGTGGGTGTCGACTCCTCTAGTTTACTGAAAGCCGGTTTACCCCATCCTTCACTTTACGTAGGGTGGAGAGTGTCATGCAATGGTCCCACTTGGACGCTCGATTCCCTACTCACTATTGGTAATTCCAATATGTCGTAGTAGATGGTCGACTCCACTTGGCGACTTGACACTGGTTTACCCCACCATTTTCTTTATAGTCTTATTTTACGTTTTAAGATACTCATAAAATGGTCATAAATTAATATTATCCCCTTTCTTCCCCGCTTCTTTAATCCAACCCCCGTCACACCGGGTTCACAGGAATCGGGGCGTGACACTCTCCTACATCATCTTTTGTGTGAGTGTTAATTCAGCAACAAAAAACTTAAGTATACTCTCTTATTTTGCAGCGATCAATGCTCTAGTTTAGCTGAGATTTTGGAACAAAATATAAAGCATGTCGAACGATTGATAAGTGAAATTGGTGAAGGACCTGTAGATTCAATCCTAAATTTTGAGGCACTACTAGCGGAAAAGGATAAATTGATCTCTGATTTACAGAATGAGGTTAAAAAACTCGAGGCGGAGATTGATAATTTGAGAAGGTTTCTCCTACATTTATTTTTTTGTTCAATCACCCATTTTACCCATCTCTAATAAATCAACTTTTCTTATAGTTTATAGTTACTGATTTGCAGGGGTAAATTAGTTGTCTTATGTTACAGACTGAACTTGAGCCCCTCAAAGTTTCCTCGATACCGCGCGGTTCTAGACTAGTTCGCCCCGATACTAGCTAGGCAACCTTCACCAAGTAGCTTGGCTAAGAATGCAAGAAGGCAAAGAGAGGGTTTGAGAGAATGCTTTGAGAGTTTGTATTGCTTGAATGCTTGATGATTACAAATGAATGGCCAATGGCCTATATATACAAGGGGTGGAATGGTTCTAGATCCTTCCGTGTTCTAGATCCTTCCCATCTTCTAGGAGATTCCATTCCCTTCACCTACACTATTTTAGAGAATTCTAACCATCTCTACACTACTCCATTCTCATCTACAATATTCTATAAGATACAAGAGTCTTCCGGAATATTCCGCCAAGTACCAGGCTCATCATGTAAATTCTTGACTATTCCAGGAAGCCTCCACATCTCGGGTGTACTGCGTGGCGGGACGTCACATTCTCCCCCACCTAAGTCGAAGCCGTCCTCGGTACGACCTTGCATTGTGCTCTTCAATCCAGTTCCAGATTCGCCACAAGTGTCCTTCGTCCTCCAACTTTTCTCGGCGTCCAAAATTTCCTTCCATCTCACAAGGAGTTCGTTGTTGGGTGTCGCACCCTTCCTTTGAGTTCTTCCATGTGAGATGATTTTCATAACCTCCTTGTCGGAAGAGGTTACTTGATCCATATGCGTCCGACTCGATTGCCCACCCTTTGTCAACTTGAGCAGACCGCTTCTAGCCAACTCGCTATGTTGGGAGTTGTACGAGCACCGCACCATGTCCAACAGCCTTGCCCTATCCGCTCACGAGGTGCCCTCGGTACAACTCTCGTAATGCCTTGACCCGCATCTTGGGCCAATAGTTTGCATCATTCCTAAGCGCTATCGTACAGTGTATCCATCGATGCTCGGCTCTTCCCGACTCTTGGCACTCCTTGAGGACATCCCTCCTCAAGTTTTCTTCCTTGAACACGAACATGCGGCCTCTCTTGGCGAAGAGCAACCCATCTCGTCTCCACGGCCACCGAGTTTTACCCTCCATGGCTAACTTCATTATGCTATGTGCCTCCGGGTCTTTGTCCACATCCTCACGGATCTGCCCCTTGGTGTCCACCTTTACTTGGCTAATCACGACAAGCTCATCTATCTCGGGTGGTGTCACCCGGCATGGTGTACAGGATGATGGCATCAAGTTAGTCACTAACCCCATCCGTTGTTCCTCATCCTTCCTCGGTGTTGTCTCCTTTGGGAGTTCATCGAGCGCCTCGTCTTTGAACTCCCCCAACACGTCTTTGGCTCTTATGGGGACATCGGCCCTTCCCACGATGAGTTTTAAGGCATCCTCTCGTGCCTCGTGCTTCTCCATGCTATCTGGTGGTGTAGGAATTTGCTCCCCCTTCCTCGAAACCTTGGGCCACTTGAAGGTCCCTATCGAATATCTTTCCACCTTAGCATGCAAGATTTCCTTGGGAGCTCATCGGCTTGCCGACCTCTTGGCCTCCCTTGTGGCCGGGATAGTACTTGCACATTCTTCACTGAAAATCATTAATGAATTCCAAAAGGGGACTATGAGAGCTTGTACCTGATCAAACCACTGTAGTCCGAGTACCACGTCGTAATCGTCCATGGGCACCACCATGAAGGAGACTGCACCCTGCCAATCTCTAATTTTTACCCCGACATCCCTTGCCTCGCCGGCCACCGGCTTGGCTGTGGTATTTATAGACTTGATTGATCCTTTTGTTGGGGTAACAACCAACCCCAACGCCTTCGCCGCACCTTCGCACATGAAGTTATGCGTCGCTCCTGTGTCCACTAGCGCCTTCACCTTTGAGGATCCGATCAATGCTTCAATGTACATTGATCTCTTCCTCGATCCCTTCGTCGGCTCCACACAAGCCGCCAATGCACTAAGCATCCGGAGGGATCTTATTTGAGAGTCCCCCACATCTGACTCTTCCGTGACCGCAGCCACCTTCTCCCCACGGAACAGACATTGGTACTTCAAGTGGTTGGTGGCATTACAAATGTGACAAGCTTTGGGCTTACGCGGCATATCCGGCAGCTTCCTTGGACCCTGACCCGTCTTAGGTAGGCGGTCGCCCCCACCTTTCTCGTAGTCATCCGTCTGAGGCTTTGGCTTGTCACACAATGTCTTCAACTCCACCAACCGATCAGCCACCGCGATGGCCTCTGACACGTTTCGCGCATTCGTCCGTTGGATCTCAAGCTTCACCCACGGCTTGAGCCCATCGATGAATGCGAACAGGGCCTCTTGATTGGTCAGGTTCGGCAACTCGAGCATGATCTCTTGGAACTCCCTCACATACTCCTTGATTATCCTTGAGTAAGTGAGTTGTTTCAACCTTGACCAAGCTTCGAACTCCACGTTCTCCGGATAGAACTGGCGCTTGAACTCCGCCTTGAAGTCTTCCCACGTCTCTATCCGACACATGCCTCGTTCGATCTCCATCTCCCGGCGTCTCCACCATAGCAATGCCACATCTACTAGGTAGGACGGGGCCGTTTGCAGCTTGAGGGCCTCATCCCTCTCGTTTGTTGTACCAAAGTACCGCTCCATGTTCCATAGGAAGTCGTCCACCTCCCGAGCATGCCTCGATCCTTTAAAGGGTGCCGGCTTGGGGACGTCGATCCGAGGAGGTGCCACATCTCCATATTCCCCATTAGCCATGGCCCGTTCGAATAGGGCCGCCCTCCCTTCTATGGCCACTAGCAGGGCCATGATTCCTGCAAGCATTGCTTGTACTTCCTCCCGAACCACCGCACGCAGCTCCTCCTACATGTTCCGGTTCATCTCGTTGAGAGTCCCCATCAATTGGTCCTCGAACGCCTCGTTCGACTCTTCAATTGCCTTGACCTTCTCCGCCACGTCCTCGAGCAGTCCGATGTGCTCATCCACGATCCCCTCGACCCGAGCCACTCGAATCTCCATGAAAACACCCTTCTCTACGGACTTGTCCCTCTTGTGGGGCCTCTCGGTGATGTTGGACATGTTGGACTCTCCGGCCATCTCTCCCATGAACTCACGAACACCTTCTTGACTTGCGGAAGCACTACAGAACCACTAGCGTGGCTCTGATACCACTTGTCACGGACTGAAACTTGAGCCTCTCGAAGTTTCCTCGACGCCTAATAAATTTATTTTACAATGATTTAGTTTAGTTTAATGATTATTTTCAAGGGTTCATTCATCCCGATTAGGGTTATAATTATTTTTTAGCATTTTATTTCACTTTTATTAGTATATTAGAGTTGAAAAATTCAAAACTAAAGTATATAATTTCAAAAAATTTGAATTTTTCTTATAAATACCTATTATGATTTGCTATATTATGGTATTTTTATTTTTATAAAAAATAATATAAAATTAGTAAAAATTGAATTATGGGACACAATTGGGACACCACACTTATCCACTTAGCCCACTTGATACTAAGTCTATATGTTTATAAACATCACCCACATTGATATTTAATCAATGTGGTATAACCACCACTTCATTTATAATGAAGTAACTCTCCACTTTAAGCATTTATATCTCACTCACCGGAATTCGGTTTTGAGCATATAAATACACCACGATCATCTACTTCGAGAGTAGATCAATAATATAATATTTAATTTAATAAATAAATTAAATAATAATTGTTATTTATTTGGTCAAATACCAAATTTCCTACAAGAAATTGGTGTAAATCCATCCACCTCCAAATTGAGGTTCAGAGAAACCAATCGAAACACACATACAAGTACATACTTGTAAATAAATTGAAAAATTATAAACCATAAATAATTGAACCCTAAATATTTTATAGGATATGATATTAAGTTATATACAAAATAAAATCGAAAGAACTTACCAGATTTTGAAGAATATATGTTGTTAGAAAAGACTGCAAATGAAATTCTTGACGGAACGTGCCGCTGCTGACGACGGTGGGCCGGCGCTGGATAAGTGGTGGCCGCGCAGAGAAAGGAAATTAGGGCAAAAAGTAAACAAACTTTAATTTTGGGATAGCATCTCAAATAGTCACTTAAGATAAAGAAAGATAAATAGTAGTCACCAACTTAATAATATATAAAATCTAGCCATTTTCATTGAGACAAAATTACCCTTTCTACCTAAAATATAAAGCCTAATAGAATTACAAAACACGTAAAAAAAATCACAGATCACACAGAACTGCCACGATCGATTCACCGCAGATCCGCATGCAGTCTCCATCGATTGATTCGCCGGCGTTGTAACCAGTCTCCGGCGGCCAATCGGAGGAGAAAGAAATTGAGCAGCGCGCCATTTTGCAATATTCTGGGCAAAAAACCGTCACACCAATTTCAAAACCAATTTAGCCTTCACAACAACGCATTCCCATTAGAGCAACAGCGCCATCAGCCATCTGCCGCCGCACCGTCCAGCGTCTACCACCGCCCTACTCCGCTGAGTCAGCAACACAGTGAATGCTCGAACGAGATCTATTTGAGCCTACCCCGTTCGAGCTCGCCTCGTTTGCGCCATTCAAGCCACTGCTACATATATTTTTCTTTCATTCAAATATTTTTACGACTACAATGGAGGAGAGAAGAGGAGAGGGGAGGAGATGATATACGAACCATTCTTTTAATTGGGATCGATCGAGCATATTGAGCCTGATCGAACCTCAATATGCTCGATCGATCCTATGAAAGTCGAGAGGCTTGATCGATCGATTCTCTCTCCTTCTGGAGCAAACTGCCATGGCTCGATCGGCTTATTCGTGCTTGTTTGAGCCAATCGAGCCCGTTCATGTTCGTTCAAGCCCGATTGAGCGCTGCACTATGGCTCAAACAGATCTCGTTCAAGTCCAAGTTCGTGCAGCACAGTTAGCGCCGCCGTGTCGGAATGAAGGCTGAAGCCAGAGCCGAACTCCAGCTGGAGGCAAGGAGGGAATAGATCTGTTCGAGCCTGCCATTCATGATATTCGCACCTCGAGCACTCCCTTCATGTCTCTTTCGGATGGCCGGAAAAAATGGCAGCACCCTCACCACTATGAAGATGGGGGTAGGAGAAGACATTGTGGCTGATTTGCCACATAAGGAAAGGAAAAAGAAAAAAAGAAAAAAAAAAAAGAAAAAGAAAAACTAACGATGGCAAGTGAAGGCGGTAATGGTGGTGGGGTGACGAGTGGTGGTGGTTGGTGTTCATGTCACCGTCGTGGAACAGTAACACATCGTTGAGAGAGACGATCGTTCTTTCTTTTTTCTCTAAATTGAATTTGGCTTTTTTTTTATTTAGTTTTTCTTTTATTTATTTTTTCATTAAGGGCAATTTTGTCTCAACACATTGAAAGTGACTAGAATTTATACGTTTTTAAGTTTGTGTCTATAATTTATCTTTTGTTAAGATAAGCGGCTATTTTTTACCATTATCACTTTAATTTTTGTCTTGTGTTTCAACTTTCAACAATAAAAAATTAAAAAAAACATCTTTCTCACGAACCGGGCGGGTCTTCAAACCTCCCTTGGTCAACCCAGGTCGGGTGGGTCAAAAGCGAGTTTTCTATGGGGTAATTCTATACAGGGGGATTTTAAATATAGCCCCTGTTTCTCTCCATATAGCCACCAAATTAAAATAAAAATAAAAATAATTTTGAATGTACCATTAAGCCTTTTTATAGCCCCTACATTAAATTTATTACAAAGCATAATCAAGATTACTTATAACCTCGGCGCAAAACTAGAAGATCAAATCTGTAGCCTCCTTGAAGAACATAACTTTTGAAAGAGATGGAAGCAGAATGATAGTAAGGATATATACTTTTATATAAAAGTATATGAATCTAAGCATGATAAATGTTTGAATCAAAACGTAGCTACTCGGCCAGCTATGTTCAATCAAAATTAGATTGTTAAACTAGATTACTATGTACCCAACGAAAATTAAAGCCAACTGAAGAAGAAAAAGGCGAAGCAACGGGCGATTCTAAGGTACGTTAAATTGATGGCAATGACGACAGTTTCAAACTTCGAAGTGTGTGGTCCGGAAGCGATGAGGAGAAGACCATTTGGACCGGTGAAGAAAAAGATGAAGATGAAGTGCCAACAGAAGCCTTCCCAAATGAGAGAAGTGATCAATACATCGACCATTTGTTCGAGTTTGATGAGAAGCCAAAGTATTGAACACTGAAGATTTACCATACATAACTTCTGATTCTAGTGACGGGGTTGGGGGGAAAGGAACACACAAGACTCATTGCTCCTTTTTTTTTTTCTTGAAAGGCACAGACGCATTCCTCCTAATTTGTAAAAATATACTCTCTCCATTTCACCCAATTTGACGGCATGGGATCCTCCGTCCCCATTCTGATGTCCCAATCGTGTCTCAAAATACAATTTCTATTAATTTTATACATTTTTTTAAAATAATTTTATTTTATAATAAAATTATTTTGTTTTATGATTATTTTCAAGGGTTCACCCATCCCTATTAGGGTTTATAATTATTTTTTAGTATTTAATTTTACTTTTAATAGTATATTAAAGTTGATAAATTCAAAACCAAAGTATATAATGTCAAAAAAAATCAATTTTTTTTCTTATAAATATCTATTACGATTTAGTATAGTACTCCCTCCATTTCGCTTAACTTGACTCATTTGAATAGTGACTTTTCTGGCACGCTTTTCCACGCTTCTTGATGATGGGTTTTAAAATGGATTTTTGAAGAATTATTTTTTTTACGGGATACTACGACAGTCGTAGTATCCCGTAAAAAAAATAATTCTTCAAAAATCCATTTTAAAACCCATCATCAAGAAGCGTGGAAAACCGTGCCAGCACAAGCCAAAAAGTTTTGAGCCAAGTTAAGCGAAATGGAGGGAGTATAGTATAGTATTTTTATTTTTATAAAAAATAATATAAAAATAGTAGAAATTAAATGAGGCAAAAACTATTTTAGCTATTGGGCTTAAGAAAACTACAATTATACCTAAAAAATAAAAAATATACAAATATACCTAAACTTTCAAATTGATTCCAAAAATACCATTACTTTAACTTTATTCCCCTTCCCTTCTCTCTCTTTCTCTCACCCCACCCACACACAGTGACACACACCGACACACACACACACACACAATGACACACACACCGAATTACTCTCTTCACTTCTATTTTTTATTTTCTTTATTGTCTATTCACTTTTTCTTGTTCTTGTTCTTTTTCCTTTTCCTTTTTCCTTTTTTTTTTGTTCATGTTTTTGGTTGTTTTTTTTTCTGTCTATTTTCGTTTTTTTTTTTTTTTGATTTTTTGTATTTTCATTTTAGTTCTTTTTTTTTTACTGTAAAGTATATCAACATAATTTGACAAGAAATTGTCAAAATTTTATTTTTTTTAATTATTATTTTCCTGTTTTTTGGTTGATTTTTTTCGTTCTTTTTCTTTTCTTTTTCTTTTTTTTGTTTCATTTTTTTATAAAAAAATTACTATAAGAAATACCAAAATAATTTGATAATTCTTACATTTTCCAACTCGATTGGTAAGAATTTGGCAATTTCTTATGTTATACCAATTCACTTGGAAAAGAAACAATTTTACTTTCAGTTTTTACTTTGTATTAAATATCTTGATAATTTCTTATGTTTTATTTGGTAATAATTTGTTAATTTCTTACATTTTCTAAAACATCTTGTAATAATTTGTAAATTTCTTACATTCTTAAACTTGATTGGTAAAAATTTGTCAATTTTTTATGTCCTAGTTGGTTAGAATTTGTTAATTTATTACCTTATCTAAAACATTTTGTAAGAATTTGAAAATTTCTTATGATCTGCAATTAACTTATTGTCTTGTTTCCTTTGATTTTTAGCCCTTTCGCCGATGATCGGTTGTTTTATTGCTGCTGTTTTTTTTTTTTTTTTTTTTTCATTTTTTCATGTAATAAATTAACAAATTCTAACTAACTAGAACTTAAAAAATTGGCAAATTCTTACCAATCAAGTTTAAGAATGTAAGAAATTTACAAATTACTACAAGACGTTTAGAAAATGTAAGAATTAACAAATTATTACCAAAAAGAATATAAGAAATTGCCAAATTCTTACATATTTAATACAATGTAAAAATTTGTCAAAAAGTTTTGTAAGAATTTGAAATTTTCTTATTAACTTATTTCCTTGTTTCCTTTAATTTTGTAATAATTTATTAATTTCTTACAATTCTAAAACGTCTTGAAATAATTTGTATATTTATTACATTCTTAAACTTAATTGGTAAGAATTTGTCAATTTGTTATGACCTATTTGGTTAGAATTTATTAATTTATTATCTTTATCTAAAACATTTTGTAAGAATTTAAAAATTTTAAAATGTAAATTGAAGAAAAACTTAAAAACTTAAAAACAACATACAAGTAAATTAACCAGAAAAAAAAAAGGAAGAAGAAGAGAGGGAGAAGTGGAGAACAAGAATTTCTAAAATGAACTCCGATCTAAAAAGAAAAAAAAAAGTACTACACAATCACGCCAACCTCGAAATAGCTTCACGCACGCGCCGGGAAGGTCTCCACCCTCAACAGCTTCAACCTCCCCATCCTCAACGAGCTCCGCCCAACAAATCGAAAACCCTAGCACGTGAATAAATATTCCCAAAATGGCTTGCAGATGGGGTGGGTGCAGGGGAGGAGGGAGAAGGTGGAGGAGAGAGAAGGGTCGAACGACGGCGGCGGCGGCTTGCGGGGGCCTTGCGGTGGCACTGGATCCATGACAGCTAGCTGCCGGTGTCCAACACCATCTGTTGCGACTGCGGTGGCATCCCGATGGAGAGGGAGATGATCAGAGCCATCGAGTACTTGAACGGCGACGATGATCCGCTCTTGGCTTGCACCTGAGAGGAGAAAAGCTTGGTGTCGGATGAGGCGTGAGGTTTGGAGAGAGGGGCGGGGGTTAGAGGGAATGAGAGAGAAAGTGAGAACAAGGTGAGAGAAAGATAAAGAGAGAATAGAGAGAGAATGAAGTTAGGGGTACTTTAGTCCCATTATACAAAGTTTAGGTAGATTTGTCTTGTTTTTAAGTTCTAGGCATATTTGTAGTTTACTTAAGTTTATTAGGTATAACACTATATTTCCTCAAATTATATATTGGGATACTATTGGGACACCATATTGGGGATAGATGATCTTATCCCCAATTTGACTCATTTGCTTATCGTAGTATCCCGTAAAAGAAAGAAATCTTTAAAAATCCATTTTAAAAACTATCATCAAGAAAACGTGGAAAAACGTGCTAGAAAGTCTCAAAAGTAAATGTGTCAAATTAGGTGAAATGGAGGGAGTATTTATATATCTACTCTTCTGGTTTTGCGGCTATCCACAACGGAAAGTTTTAATTAATATTCCGTCAAGAATCTAATGTTGGGGGCTATATAATTCTATTAGGAATGGAATTTATTGTAAGGGGTTATATAAGGGCATGATTGTACTTTCAAATTAATTTTATTTAAATTTTAATTTGGGGGCTATATGGAGAGAAATGGGGGCTATGTTTAAAATCCCCTATCGAAAATTATGAATAATTTAAAACTGGCCCTTTGCGTTTGGGCTAATTGATTAAGACTTTTCTTTAACCGAAGTTGGGCCTGGGCTACCAGTTTTTTAAATTATTTATGTTAATTTATTGTACTACTATAAACCACACTTTTCATCCAAATAATAATAGTAATAATAATTTTCCTGTCATTAGATTGAGAAGTTGTTTGAAGAATTTCTATGGAAATTTTAGGTTATACTTATAAGCCAAGGGAAAAGTGAGTAGAGATGTCACGTGACATAAAAAAAGGAGACGACTGGAAAAACATTTATTTGACCAATTCATTTGACCAAAAAGAAGAGAAAGAAGACTCTTTAGTTTCTACAACTGCTGATTGGATCCGGGGATGTTCAAACCACTTTGGGTATGTGGATGTGGGAAAACATGACCCAACTTCTTTTGTTTGAGAGTAGAAGACCAGAGCAATAAAAGTGTGGATATTATAAGTTTAGAAACATGATATCCTTCATTTTTTTTTCAAAATAAACACCGCCACATGCAGTTTGCTGCTGCATACATTTCAACGATAAGCCGATATGGAAGAGAGTCTTTCAATTTATTTTTGTGCATACGTGTTATCAGCAACAGGTTCTCTCCTTATTGTCTCTCCGATCTGCATAATCCTGTAAGTAATACTCCCTCCATTTCGCTTAACTTGGCTCATTTGAATAGTGGCTTTTCTGTCACGCTTTTCCACGCTTCTTGATGATGAGTTTTAAAATGGATTTTTGAAGAATTATTTTTTTTACGGGATACTACGACAGTCGTAGTATCCCGTAAAAAAAATAATTCTTCAAAAATCCATTTTAAAACCCATCATCAAGAAGCGTGGAAAACCATGCCAGCACAAGCCAAAAAGTTTTGAGCCAAGTTAAGCGAAATGGAGGGAGTAATAAGACCACAGTTTCTTTGTTTCTCTTGTTACTGTCTCTATCTACTGTATGGCTTATTTTTCTTCCCTTGTTTCACTTGAAAAATCCACAATTCAAATCCTCGATAATGGCAGATATTCCATCTCTCCTCATCAAAAAAACCTAATAATATCCCTAGATAAATATGCTATTTCATTCCAAGCGTTTCTACAAGATTTTCCGGAGAAAGCGAAAAAGTAGAAGCAAGAATCAGGAATATAGCTGCTGAGGCTGAAGATATTATAGAATGGATGATGATGGAACAGATCCGTCCTAGTTTTCGATGGATTGAAGATCTGAGAAGAATCAAGTTCGAATTCCAGTTGAAGAAAGTTAGAGATGAAATGGATTCAATCGCGGAAGAGATGGCCGAGATTATAAAAAATAGTAGGAACGATGAAAGACTCGATCACTCTCTAAACCCTAGCTCATCATCATCTTCATCAACACAAATTGCAGATTTTGGAAAAACGAAAATGGTGGGATTGAATGAAGATTTGATAGAAATAATGGATCGACTTTGTGGAAACTCTCCACAACTCCAAATCCTCCCAATAACCGGTATGGGAGGTATCGGCAAGACAACTCTTGCCAGAAAGGCTTATGATGATCCATTAATAGTAGAGCATTTTCATGTTCGTGCTTGGGTCACAATATCACAGGATTATAGCGAAAGAAGAATTCTTTCGGACCTCTTAGACGCCACCAAGGAATTAGACACAGGATGGAGCTGGAATGAGTCCATGGCAGCTGAAAGCAATGAATCTCTGGCAGAAATCCCTGAACTGAGAGATGGTGAAATGGAGGAGAAAGTGTACAAAGCCCTAATAGGAAGAAGGTTTCTGATAGTGATGGATGATATGTGGAGCACAAAGGCACTGGATTATGCCAAAATGTTCCTTCCCAACAGCAGCAACGGAAGTCGAATCATGTTAACCACAAGGCTGGCAAACGTTGCTGCTTATTATGCCAACTCTGCTATCCCTTTTCATGAGATGCGTTTGATGGATGAGGACCAAAGCTGGCACCTACTCCAGCAGAAGATCTCTCCACACCAGAACCACGTGATTCCACTTGAATTGGAGCGCACAGGAAAGGAGATTGCAAGAAGCTGCAGTGGACTGCCCCTCGCAATAGTAGTGGTTGCAGGACTGCTATCCACTGTGAGTCAGACTCTAACTTCATGGAAGGAGATTGCAAGAAATGTAAAGTCATCTCTTGGGCAAATTGAAAAGATTCTATATTTGAGTTACAACCACTTGCCTCTTCATCTGAGGCCGTGTTTCTTGTACATGGGAGGATTTCCGGAGGATCACGAGATAAAAGTCACTAGCCTGTTTAGGCTATGGGTAGCAGAAGGCTTTGTGAAAGCAGTTGCATCCAAATCCTTGGAAGACAGTGCACAAGAGTATCTGGAGGGTCTCGTGGAACGAAGTCTGGTCGTGGTCGTCCAGAGGAAGTCTAATGGCAAGATCAAGAGTTGCAGACTCCATGATTTGGTACGCGAAATGTGCATGAAGATATCCAAAGAGGAGAAGTTTCTGATGCACATTACTGGTAGGCTAAAAGGTTATACGAAAGAGAAAGGCCAGCGCAGGATAAGTGTTTCTAATTCAGATCTTAATTCTTTTGCCAACACTTTTAGCTTAAACATTCGTACCATAATGTACTTCCAAGATACACTTAGCTCTTTTGGAAGCCTTAGATTGCTCAGGGTTCTAGATGTGCTAAAAGCTCGATATAAGTCCCGTTTACTCCCCGATCAATTCTTCGAGCTATTTCGTTTAAGGTACCTTGCTTTCTGCTACGACGAACAGATTCCGCGAGCAATATCAAACCTTCAAAGTCTTCAAACCTTAATCATCAAGGCATCTCTGTATCGTCCTCTGCCGCATGAAATTTGGAACATGCCACAGCTAAGGCATCTCGTCATTTCTGGTTGCCAGCTACTCATTCCCAATTTTGTCGTCCCTTCTTTTCTCTCTCTGCAAAAGCTGCAAACGCTCGGCAAAGTGAAGAACCTCACGTGTTCAGTGAGTATCCTCAACATGGTACCCAACCTCAAGAAACTGCGACTCACTTTTTTCCGAGGATCCGGAAATTTACTCTTACATAACCTCGTACATCTCTCTCAACTTGAAAAGTTGCAGCTAGAACTCGAAACCTATTGGCCTAATGTTTATGACAACGTACCTAATCTTGTCGTTCCGAGCTCCCTCAAGAAGTTGACCTTAATCGGTTGGGGCCGTTATGAGCCTTACATCAACATTACTGGTCCATTTCCTAATCTACAAGTGCTTAAACTGATCAAGTTCAGTTTCAAGCGACGAGTCTGGACTACCAATGAAGGAGACTTTCCTCAGCTGAAGTTTCTGCTCATTGACGGATCGGATCTCGAGGAGTGGAACATCTTAAGCAGTCATTTTCCGAGACTCGAGGTTCTAGTGGTTCGAGCTTGTTGGCGCCTGTTTTGAAATTCCGGATGAAATCGGAGAAATCCAGACGCTTGAGCTAATCGAGCTCAAGCTCTGTGCTAAGCCTATGGCGGATTCGGCTAGAAATATGCAAGAGGAGAAGCGAGATTATGGAGATGATGCGTTTCGAGTTCGTTGCATCGATTGCGAGGACATCAACGAGCTTGAGGAATTTGAGTTCACCCAGAGCTTAGAAAGGTTAGAGATTTCTTGTGACATGTGTCTTAAGTCGACTACTTCATTTGCTGACACATATTTCTTCTTCTTATTGTTGTACTGGTACAGTGTGAGAAAGCCAAAGAAAGTAAGACGAAAACAGAAACTGAGCTATAGAAAAATGAAACGCTTGGCCTGGAGCTTTAAGCCATTCCCTACTTATGTTGAGTCAGATGATACAGAAGCTGAGCTCAAGATTGTTGATTACAAAGATGCAGAGTTAGAGTTGTAATTGTAACAGTCCTCTATTCTAGTTCAACAGAGCTGAAACAGTGAAACCGATTAATTTGGGGATAATATACAGGTCGATGATTGTTAGTATGCACAAACACTGAACTCAATTCAGATGGACGTAATTAAGCAATTTTAATTCACGAGAGAGAGTGTAAAATAATTTATACTATTATATAACAAGGCCTATTATCACTTATTGTCCTAAGATTTCAACTTTTTTGTAACAACGTTTCTAACGTTTCAAAATTTGTAATAATGTTTAAACATATATAATGTATTTTGTAATATTGTCCTAACGTTTTAAAATTTGCAATAATGTCCTAATGTATACAATATTTTTCCAATAACGTCTTGACGTTTTAAAAAGTACAATATTTTTTATGATAGTGTCCCCAATACCAATTTTGGAGACTTTTTGCCAACATGGCTCACTGTAATTTTTTATTTATTTATTTATTTTCAATATTACAAATCTAGATGTGCATCTGACGTAATATTTCGGTGAATCATGTTGGCAAAAGGTCTCCGAAATTGGTGTTGGGGACACTATCGTAAAAAAATTATATACGTTAAAATATTATTGTAATTTTTAAAATGTTGGGACATTATTAATTACAAAAATATTGTATGTGTTAGGACTTTATTGCAAATTTTGAAACATTGAGACATTATTGCAAAAAAACATTGTATACGTTAGGAAATTATTACAAATTTTAAAATACTATGAACCTATTATAAAAAAGTTGAAAAGTCGGAACAATAAGTAATAATAGCCCTTATAACAATCCACAACGTTGCTAAAAATTTATTTAGAATAATGCATTCAAACATGATAGAAAGAAACACATATCACAACTAAGGGAAAAACTTTAATCTTTGCTCGCATAAAAGCAAGACTTCATTACCAACCACAAATCACCCAAGAATATACTACAAACCCTTCAAAATCACAAACATTACACCAATAAATACACTCAAACTCGAAACCCCTAATTTCAAGCTACTCGAAGTTTGAACCGCATTCCTCGTATCGGGCGTGCCCGTAACACACCCTAAAGGATTAATACGTTGCCCGCATCTCCCGGGCAACGTCTGTGCATCGGTAACATTTATTCCAGCTTGCTCAGCTTGATTAGCGCCCTTAACGCTTATCATAGCGCACAAACACTCGGGCATCGACTTAATGACATAATCGAGATTTTGGCAACAACTTTCCGGTGGCCGGTTGTTGCCACTGAGATAGTTTAGACAAGGCTGGAGCTGCTCCATGCATTGTTGTTGTTGCACTTGTGCAAGATTTTGGGAGATGAGGAGAGAGAAGAAGATTGCAATCTTGATTACATGTTGCATCGCTCTAGTTTGATGCTCCATATCTGTTATTTCTTATGTTGTGTGATTTGAGAAATATTTGGTGAATGTGTTTCATTAGTGTATGCGTATATATAGTGAGTAATTGAGGTAGAATTGATAGGTGGGGTTGGTAATCAAACACGGATATTTTACATGTTGGAGACTTGGGAATATGATTAAATACTTCAAAAAAATATGGCTGCAGCGTAGATAAATATGTTCAACTACCTATTATAGGTTGAAATGGAAAGATCATTTTAATTTTTAATATAAAATAACGTAATAATTGATATAGAAATTAGAGAAAGTTCAAAAGAGTGGAACTTTCCATTTGCATATAGTAGCCTAACTTATACTCCCTCCGTCTCGCTATTTTTGACACCATTTCTTTTTTGGCCGTCTCATTATATTTGACACATTTTTTTTTTGGAAATAATTAACACTCCCTTATTACACTTAACTTTCTATAATTAAATCTCACCATCCACTCACTTTTCACTTTTCGGCACATATCTCAATATAATTTAAATTCTAAAACTTTAAATTGTCATAACTTGATCATTTGTTCTTGGATTTTTATAATTTTTATATCAAATTAAAGGTCTCGATACGATCTTTCATTTAAGATCAAACATGAATATATTTTTATGCATTTATGATGCTCTTGTTTTAAAATATGTATAAATACATAAACAACACCATATCCCTACACACATTACATTTTACACACTAATCACTTCAGTCTTAATTCACGTGCCGAAAAGAAAAGTGTCAAACATAGCGAGACGGATGGAGTAATTATAATACAATATTATTGGTCAACAAATGAACTTAATCAAACACTTGTGCCGTTGTACGATCAGAAATAGATACTCATGATATGCTCAAAAAAAAAAAAAAAAAAAAAAAAAAACCAGACAAATTATTGCGTCTTTTCAAATTTCAAACAGTTAAAATAGTGAAACTACCAACAATGGCAGTATGTGATTTAAAATTTTCAACTGCATCAAATAAAACCAGCATATAATAAAGTCATTGTGCAAATACTCACTAATCTTTTACACTTTCATCAAAACGGGGGTCATCGAGTTCGAGTTGCATAGTTCAAGAACATGTTGGTGTAAAAAAAAAAAAAAAGACTAAGAAATTCCTCCAAAAAGAAAAAACGACAAAGAAAGATGGCAACACATATTTCTGAATAAGATCACATTTAGAATATAGTTCGCTACAAAAATTGCATCCAAGAACACATCACAAGAAGAACCTCCTAGTCCTGCGGCTGGTGTCCATTTCAGGCTGAGATTGGAAAGAACTATTTTATCCAAACCCATCCAATTACCCAATCCGACCCGACCCTAATATTAGGACCGACTTAATTTACTACATATATAACCCTAATTCGAAAATTTCCCTCTGAATCTGAACGATGGCGGAAATCTATCCCGCTCCACCCGCTGCCGCAGACGACCACCATCGGCTATTTGTGAAATGTTGTCAATGCGACTTCTGTAGGTATGCTATATAGGCCAAGCTTAATAGTTGGGGTCCAATTATATTGGGCTTGATGCTTTGGGCCTAGGAGCTAGGCCATAGGTTGCCCTTAATTTGAATAGCAATAAATAAACATTTTAAATAGGTCTTAAGTCGTTTTCTCCAACTCATATATTCAAATAAAGTACAAAAAATTGCAATTATCAAAGGACAATTGTGCCCTTCCGTGTGTCACAAAACCCATTCAATTTTATCCAAACCAAACCCGACCGACCCGACCTTAATATTAGGACCGACTTAATTTACTATACATATATATACCGGCATCCCCATCTTTTCGGAGTAACACAGTATCACGAAACAGCAATCGAGCAAACCCTGATTGAAATCTATCCCGCTCCTCCTCTTCCCCCTCGCCCGGATCTTCCCTCTCGCGCAGAAGACCGGCTATTTGTGAAAATGATGGCGGAAATCAATCCCGCTCCTCCTCTTCCCCGTCTTCCTCTTCCCCCTGCTCCGGATTTTCCTTTCCCGCCTCCTCTGCATTTTCCCTCTCCCGCAGAAGACCGGCTATTTGTGAAAATGTTGGCGGAAAGCTATTCCTCTCCTCCCGCTGCCGCAGGCGACCACCCTCGGCTATTTGTGATATGTTGCCAATGCGACTCCCGTAAGTATGGACATGGTGACCAATACTGATAAGAGTCAACCCAACACATCACACGTGACGGAGAGCACGACCGAAGTGCATGGTAGTTCGGGGGAAGAGAGTGAACAAGAGGAAGCATCGACGGTGGCCTCGGCGCCAACGAGTCCGAGATCTCTTCGTCCAAGAGAGAACATGCAGCCGCCGAGGAGATTCACGGATTATGTTGCGAAGTAGAGAGTGTGTCACGTGTTTGTTTATATTTTTGTTGCTTGAGTAATTACTTTAAGAATTTCTTTAATTATTTTATTGTATTGGAGTCGAGCGTATTATAAGCTCCGTTCGGGTTTTCTTTGTTGGTTCTTTCCCGAACTAGGATTAGGTCGAACCAACCCTAGGGTCTAGACTATAAAAGAGGGTTGTATTTTATTTATTGAGGAGGGAAAAATATAGACGCAAAACAGTCTTTCTTGTTCATCAAGTTTCTCAATCCAACCCTAATATTCGACTGCCGACGGGAAGCTCCCGCGTTCAGTCCATTTTCTGCCCGCCGACGACCTCTAGCACGAGGCGCCAGGTTATTTTCCTTAACCAAATCGGACCGTTGCTGTGTTTCGTGGAGAGTCGTCTATCAACTGGTGCTTTCATCTGGACTCTATCATGGCCAAATTAACAAATACGCAGCCACCACCAGGCCTACTCACCGGCGGCAATGCCACCGACATCTATCTTGGACCACCACGCAAGAATCCTGCCGCCGCTGCTCGAGAACTCATGGGAACGAGTTCGTGGCCGCTACCATGTGAGGATGATTCTCTACCCACATCGTCACAACCACCAGCCTCCTACGAGCAAGGGTTCGCTCGTCTTATGGCTCGATTGGATCAGATCGATGCCAATCTTGCCGACACCAACCGTCGCCTCCCTCCTTTGGATTTTCAACAATCGGTCGAATGGCAGGAGCCGCGTGATGACTTGGAGTTGTTTTCGCGTCCTCGCAACCGCCATCAACCGGAACTTCCCCCGGTTTTCAGCCACGCTCGTGGTGGGGGAGGGCGAGGACGTCGCGGAGGTTTCCCTGGCTCTCTTCGGCGACCACCTGCGCGTGACAACGACTTTGATGCTATGCGTGTGCACAGACCACCTTCCACATTCCATACACAGTGGGACCGAGGGCACGCTCGTGCATGGGAGGAGAATGATAGGGATCGCACTCTTCGACAGCCGACAGCCTGGGACTCGCCTCTTCAGCGCGCACGCGCACAGCCAGCTCGGGTTGACGCACCGAATACAATTAAGATGGACGCCCCAAAATTCGATGGGTCGGACGCTTCGAATTGGATCTCCCGGGTGCAATATTACTTTGATCACTTCGAGATTCCGGAGCACGACCGCCTTCATTATGTCGTAATGCTTTTTCAGCCCCCAGCAAGTGAATGGATCTTCCACTATTGCACTAATAACCCACAGGTGTCGTGGATGGATTTTTTGGAGGACGTCCGACATCGGTTCGAACCGCAGAGCTTCACCAACTCAATCGGACCCTTATCTAAGTTGGTGCAGACGGGCACGGTGGCAGAATATCATGCTACGTTCGAACGTTTATTAAACTGCGTTGATGGCCTTCCCGAATCAGCCTTGATTCCCATGTTCATTGCGGGCTTAAAGGAGCCTATTCAGGAGAGGGTGGAGCTCCAGCAACCGCTATCTCTGGCTGCCACGATGGCTTTGGCTCTTCGTCTCGCGGCGTCACACGAAGAGCGCCAGAAGCAATTCACTCGTTCGCGGTGGATCTCGTGGGATTCAAAACCGAGCACATTGCCGCCGACCTCCGTGATGCCCGCATCATCTCAGGCCGCCTCTCATGCTCCCATCGATCGACCCTCCTTTACACCCATTCGCGTGTCGAACGCGGAAAAACAGGAACGAGCGAAGAAAGGCATTTGCTACTATTGCCCGGAAAAGTGGGTGCTGGGTCATGTGTGCGCCACCAAATTACTTTCTTATGTTGGTGATGATGATGAGGAGGATGAGTCGGAGGACATCATCACGGCCGACCTTTCACATTTGCAATCTTTGGACGACAACCAACGCGCGAGACCCTTTAATGTGCAAGGCCAGATTGGAACCACTTCAGTGCACATCTTGATCGATACTGGAAGCACGCACGATTTCCTACACCCCCGCGTCGCTGAGATGTTGGGTTTGTCTCTTAATCCTATTAAACCCTTTCGAGTGTATGTCGGTAATGGTGATTCTCTACTGTGTTCTTTTGTTGCTCGCTCGATCAAGTTAACGGTACAAGATTGCAAGTTTACCATTGATCTACATATTTTGGAAATTCATGGTCCAGACATTATTCTTGGTATGGCATGGCTTGGTTCATTGGGTACTATTTCAGCTGACTTCGTGGGCAAGACATTGTCATTCGCTATGGAGGGGCAATCGTGGACAATTCAGGGCACACATCCCGCGCCTCGACAACTGTCTCTCCATTCCCTCGCCCTGCTCACGACTTACTCCACTCACAATGAGTTCTACGAGATCGTTCAACTTGAGGAGGACCTCACAGCAGCTCTGAAATCTATGGACGTTTCCTTTCCAGCAGATACACCGGCGGATATTTTAGCAGTATTGGAACAGTTCCGTACCGTATTTCAGGTTCCAAGTGGCATGCCCCCTCGCCGCGATTTTGATCATCGTATTCACCTATTGCCAAACACTAAGCCGGTGAATGTACGACCTTACCGCTACCCCTATTTTCAAAAGAACAAAATTGAGCGGCAAGTCAAGGAGATGCTTGATCAAGGCATTATTCAGCGCAGCCAGAGCCCGTTTTCCTTGCCTGTACTGCTTATTCGGAAAAAGGATGGGACTTTTCGATTCTGCATAGACTACCGAGCACTGAACATGGCCACGGTCCCGGATCACTTCCCGATTCTGACTGCCGATGAACTATTCGATGAGCTCGGTCGCGCCAAGTATTTCTCCAAGCTGGATCTCCGTTCTGGTTATCATCAGATCCGCATGCACGAGGCCGATATTTTCAAGACCGCTTTTCGCACTCATGACGGCCACTTTGAGTTTCTCGTCATGCCGTTCGGCCTCACCAATGCTCCATCTACTTTTCAGGCTGCGATGAACATCATTTTTCAACCTCTTCTTCGGCAATGTGTTATAGTGTTCTTTGATGACATCCTGGTCTACAGCCCTACATTGCCGGCGCATAGTCAACACTTGTCGGCGGTTTTATCCTTGTTGCGTGACCATCAGTTTTTCGTTAAACTTTCAAAGTGCTCTTTTTGTAGCACCACTGTTGAATATCTGGGTCATTTGGTTACTGATGGTGTCCTCAAAGCCGATCCTTCTAAGATCGCCGCAATGGTGGAGTGGCCTACGCCCCAGACGGTGAAACAATTACGCGGATTTTTGGGACTTACGGGCTACTATCGCCGTTTCGTAGCTAATTATGCCATGATCGCAGCCCCTCTCACCGAGCTGCTCAAAAAGGACTCTTTTACGTGGTCCCCTGCCGCCGACAACGCCTTCCAAGCCCTCAAAACATCCATGTCCACGGCGCTGGTGCTTCGTTTGCCTGATTTTAATCAGAATTTTTATGTTGAGACCGACGCTTCGGAGCTAGGGATAGGGGCGGTGTTGCTTCAGAATAACCATCCTCTAGCGTATTTCAGTAAGAAGCTGGGCCCCCGTCACCGTAGCTCATCGACGTATCAAAAAGAACTTTACGCCATCGTCGAGGCTGTTCAGAAGTGGCGACAATATCTTTTGGGCCGCGAATTTATTATCCGAAGCGATCATAAGAGTTTGAAGGAGCTCTTACACCAAGTGGTGCAAACTCCGGACCAGCATTTCTATGTCCGGAAACTGATGGGTTATAAATTCAAAATTGAGTATAAGAAAGGCAGCACGAATAAAGCAGCAGATGCTTTGTCACGTAGGGACGACCCACAGGTTTCGTGCGCCGTGCTTGATGCCTCTGTCACGGATGATGCCGAGGTGGTGTCGGCTTCCTTGAGCACCTTATCGCAGCCACTTCCTGGATTTCTTGACTAGCTGAAGGCGGAGACCGCATCATTACCGGACCTCATCACCTTATCACAACAGATTCGTTCCGGAGCCGCCCCTCCGCATCTCTCGCTGGTCGGTGGGCTGATTTACTATGACCGCCGTCTGCTACTCAGTCCATCATCCGCTATGAAATCACAATTATTACACGAACATCATAACTCGCCTATGGCCGGTCATCCCGGTTGGGAGCGGACTTTCCGATTATTATCTGCTGGTTTTTATTGGCCGAAGATGCGTAAGGATGTACGGAAATTTGTGGAATCGTGTGCGATATGTCAAACAACTAAATATTCTACGCAGAAACCAGCAGGCTTACTACAACCTTTGTCAATTCCTTCTCAAGTTTGGGAAGACGTTTCCATGGATTTTATCGTGGGGTTGCCTCAGTCTCGAGGCTATACAGCAATCATGGTGGTTGTAGATCGTCTTTCGAAGTACGCTCATTTTGCACCGCTGCCAACTCACTTTGATGCTCTTCGCGTAGCTCATTTGTTCATCAACACCGTGGTGCGGCACCACGGTTTTCCTAAAACACTAGTTTCGGATCGTGATTCGGTGTTCTTGAATGCTACATGGGAAGAAATGCTCCGCCTTAGTGGCACAAAATTGCATTTCTCGACGGCATACCACCCTCAATCGGACGGCCAAACCGAGGTCCGAAATCGAGGCTTGGAGCAATATTTGCGCGCATTTACATCCGATAAGCCGTCAACCTGGGCAAATTTCCTTCCATGGGCGGAGTTAGCCTTGAATTGTTTCTACCACGCCGGCCTCAGCATGTCTCCATATAAGGCTTTATACGGTCGTGAACCACCCATGCTAGTCGCGGCTTCGCCATCTCCGCGCACGCCACCGAAAGTTGCCGATTTGATTGTTCAACGTGGCCTACTCCTCGAATTACTTCGGAGGAATTTGGGGAGAGCACAGCAGCGGATGCACGATGCTACGAATAAACATCGACGCCATGTGGAATTTGATGTCGGGGATTTGGTGTGGTTGAAGCTTCACCCTTACCGACAGCATTCCGTTGCAAAGCCCTTATCGGCGAAACTCGCGCGTTAATTCTATGGTCCGTTTGGTGTTCTGGAACGCGTCGGTCCTGTAGCGTATCGCCTTCAGCTGCCGGAGGGTAGTCGTATTCACGACGTCTTCCATGTGAGTCTATTAAAAGAGTTTGTTGCGGGTGAGCCGTTTGATCAAACAGAGTTGCCTAATGAATTCCGAGGTATTCAACCGGTGGTGCGGCCATCAGGCATTCTTGATTCTCGTGTGGTCTGGCGAGATGGTGCCACTGAGGAGCAGTTCTTAGTGCGTTGGTCTGATTCTTCGCCGCCGTCGTGGGAACCGGCGGTCGAATTCCAGCGTCATTATCCGAGCGTCCACCTTGAGGACAAGTTGGTGCCAAACGGAGGGGGAGTTGATAAGAGTCAACCCAACACATCACACGTGACGGAGAGCACGACCGAAGTGCATGGTAGTTCGGGGGAAGAGAGTGAGCAAGAGGAAGCATCGACGGTGGCCTCGGCGCCAACGAGTCCGAGATCTCTTCGTCCAAGAGAGAACATGCAGCCGCCGAGGAGATTCACGGATTATGTTGCGAAGTAGAGAGTGTGTCACGTGTTTGTTTATATTTTTGTTGCTTGAGTAATTACTTTAAGAATTTCTTTAATTATTTTATTGTATTGGAGTCGAGCGTATTATAAGCTCCGTTCGGGTTTTCTTTGTTGGTTCTTTCCCGAACTAGGATTAGGTCGAACCAACCCTAGGGTCTAGACTATAAAAGAGGGCTGTATTTTATTTATTGAGGAGGGAAAAATATAGACGCAAAACAGCCTTTCTTGTTCATCAAGTTTCTCAATCCAACCCTAATATTCGACTGCCGACGGGAAGCTCCCGCGTTCAGTCCATTTTCTGCCCGCCGACGACCTCTAGCACGAGGCGCCGGGTTATTTTCCTTAACCAAATCGGACCGTTGCTGTGTTTCGTGGAGAGTCGTCTATCAAATACTTATGCGATATTTCTTTTTCTCCATACAGAGAAAATCTATATCTCCCCTGTTTCGGTTGTGATAGTGATGGTGGTTGTTGTAGGGGTTTCTTATACTTGCACCATATGGATGGGAGGATTGTAATCCTTAACCCCATTAGGCGAGAGTTTAAATTCCTTCCCGCTTCTAAGGTCCAACGCCCTAAACTTACAAATTATTCCCTTCATACAGCTTGTGGTCTAGGCTTTGATTCTCAAAGCAGTGACTACAAGCTTGTAAGATCCGTGTCTAATTATTTTCATGAATACTATAATGCTGATGGTAGCCCTGGGTTTACACATGTTCTCGATAGACAAATTGAACTATATTCGCTGAAAACTAATACTTGGAAAGTGATTGATTCACCTCCTCACGAGTTATTGCTAGGTTCTGGTATATATGTTAATAATACCAGCAAGTGTTACTGGGTACAATATTCTCCCTTTGAAAGTGTTATAGCATTCGACTTTGAGAAGGAAACCTTATCTTCCTGCATACGTATGCCACCCTCGTTTATAACCTCGTCCGATCTCGACTGTGATGATCCGGATGTTTTTGATGGTATGAATATTTTTGAGTATAAGGGGTCCTTGGCTGTTATTGGGTACAAGAAGTCGGGGTCTCACACATTGTATGAGGCTTGGATACTGAAAGAAGAAGAACAAGATTGGGAGAAAGAGTTTTCTGTCGAGGTTTTTGGTGACCACAAACCACTGGGATTTGGGAAGAATGGGCGATCATTGTTTCTTGAAAGAAACTATGTAGAGGATAAATCCTATCAGCTTCTAGAATTTGATCTTATTGATCGATATCTGAAGAAACTCCCCATTTATGTGGAAAGTAGAAGTTGTATGCAGATCCTTTCTTGTTCTTATGATGAGCCGGACACAGTTGTGCTACCTGTGCTGCCGGGTGCAAAGCAGTTCCGACAAGGTATTCTCACATTCTCCATGTCATCTTCGTATCATTTAGGGCATAATTTAAATGAGAATTTTTAAATTAAAATATTTTGTTGTAGTTAAGCTTCAAGATTTGTGCATCATGCTTCATTCATACTGCAATTTTGATATTGATAAACAATAGGCTTAACCCGGATTTGTGTCATGTTAAGGCTGTTTGAAATACTAGTTTAATCTGTATATGCCCTCAAGAAAAAAAAAAAATATATATATATATATATGTATATATAAGGAGCGTAAGTCTTGTTCTGTTTCTGATCTGCTTGATGATAGTACAAACTTGAATGTAGTGCCCACAGATAGCAGTGAACAGTGGCAAGGTTTGGACTCGAGAAGAGGTGCAGTCGGGCCTTCTTGGATGACTAACGAGGAGGGGGCTTGTAGTATAGCTTTGAATGAACTTACCGCTCAAGGTTGTAAGTCGGATAATGGCTGTGAGGCTGGGTACGTTTCAAAATTGGAAGATGGCTTGAAGAAAAAAAATCGCGTAGCTGATCGCGGAACTGATCATGAAGGAATTCAACACGTCATCTCTATCTTCAGCACCTGGAAACCATAGTACTACTACTCTCAAAGCCAAGGGTTGAGTGGAAGTTAGGTTGGATTCTTGGTGAACTATTTGTATGGAAAGGTAACTATGAAATTTACAGTTTTAAATTAGTAAGCTTGTTCCTTACAGTTGGCATGTTGACTTGAGATAGGTGCTATTGAAGTCCGAGTCTAAAACTGAATAGCAATTTTTTAAGAAATACGTACTCCTATTAGTGGAGATGCAAATAAAAGATATCCAATTGGTTGCAATAGAAGTTCCCGGAACTCATTGATTAGAAATGAAGATAATAATTAAATATTAACACTCCGATTTTCGTCGAGAAAGATAAATCAACAACCTCATATATAATATATAAAGTTTGGAAGAAATTTAAAAAATATAATATAATACTTATAAATCGGGTAGTTTGGGTATCCGATTACTATCCGAATTACCCGAACCCGGGGTATCCGTATCGGGTACCCAAATTACCCGTTTGGGGTGGGACACAGAATGAATTTTTTGCTTATTTGGGGTCGGGTACCCGATAAGATTGGGACGGGTATCCTGTCCTGCCCCGTTTAGACACCCCTAGAAAGAATGAATTCAAGCGTGATACAACAAAAATATATAATACTAAAAACTTCAATATTTGCACGCATAATTGCAAGCAACGCCGCAGCACCATAACGACAAACCCCCCATTATATACTACAAACCCTTCAAAATCACAAACACTACACCAACAAATACACTCAAACTCGAAACCCCTAATTTCAAGCTACTCGAATTTTGAACTGCATTCCTCGTATCGGGCGTGCCCGTAACGCACCCTAAAGGATTAATACGTTGCCCACATCTCCCGGGCAACGTCTGTGCATCGGTAACATTTATTCCAGCTTGCTCAGCTTGATTAGCGCCCTTAACGCTTATCATAGCGCACAAACACTCGGGCATCGACTTAATGACATAATTGAGATTTTGGCAACAACTTTCTGATGGCCGGTTGTTGCCACTGAGATAGTTTAGACAAGGCTGGAGCTGCTCCATGCATTGTTGCTGTTGCACTTGTGCAAGATTTTGGGAGATGAGAGAGAAGAATAAGATTGCAATCTTGATTACATGTTGCATGGCTCTAGTTTGATGCTCCATATTTCTTCTTTCTTATGTTGTGTGATTTGAGAAATATTTGGTGAATGTGTTTCATTAGTGTATGTGTATATATAGGTGGAATTGATAGGTGGGGTTGGTAATCAAGCTGGGATATTTTAAATGTTGGGGACTTGGGAGTATGATTAAATACTTACGAGATATGGCTGCAGCGTAGATAAATATGTTCAACTACCTATTATTATAGGTTGAAATGGAAGACCATTATAAAATAACATAATAACTGATATAAATTAGAGAAAGTTCAAAAAAAGAGTGGAACTTTCCATTTGCATATAGCCCAACTTATAATACAATATTATTGGTCAACAAATGAACTTGATCAAACACTTGTACGATCAGAAATAGATATAAATTATATGCTAAAAAAATAGATGAATGGCACAAATCACTGTGTCTTTTCAAATTTCAAACAGTTAAAATAGTGACCAAGAATGATAGTATGTTTAACAATTTCAACTGCACCAAATAAAATCAGCATATAATATAGGCATTGTGCAATTACTTACTAATCTTTTACACATCCATCAAACGGGTCATTGAGTTGCATAGTTCAAGAACAGTTGGTGTCAAAAGAGAAATTCCTTCACAAAAAAACGACTCTGAAACATGGCAACATATATTTCTGAAATAAGATCACATTTAGAATATAGTTCGCTACAAAATTTGCATCCAAGAACGCATCACAAGAAGAACCTCCTGCGGCTGGTGTCCATTTCAGGCTGAGATTGGAAAGATGGGAGATAGAATGTAAGTAGTATTTTTTTTCCAAAGAAACGAAGAACAAGTCTGTTTTCATGAAAAAAGACAGCAAATGAATTGAAAGATTACCTTGTGTGTCCATTCATATTCACCTCCTTTTGTGTCAAATGTTCCATGCTGAAGACTGTTTAACTTCAGGGTGAAGCGAGGGCCACATTCCTACGATTTTTGAGATATAAGGAACACGACATATTGAGAGGACCCGTTTTATTAGGGATAATGGTCATGATTAATGTGGGCAGGAAACAACTTATCAGGGATTATAGAATCAAACACTTTATTGATCTGGCAGAAATTTATGTAGATCGTATAGGAAGGTGAGCCCGAAAGATTAGGGTGACAAACCTGAAGCCTGGTAATAACTTTCTCTTGAGGTTTAGCCTCCACCTTTTTCCCTTTATCTTTTGACTCGGGCTCTTTGCTTTCTTTTGTTTCGAAAATGTAACTTTTACATGCAACAATAAGGGAAAAAATATGCTTAGGTCATCATACAGCAAAACACATAGCAGTATCATAGATACATGAGTATTATATTTACCGGTGATGGCGGAAGAATATAAAATCTCGCTGATTATGAAATGTAACTACTCTTCTACCACGGAAATTAGGGTCTTGAGGGAATAGTGACTGTATTAACCTGAAACATATAAACATAGACAACTTTTGTAATTCAATTCTGAATAGATGCATATTTATCCAGAACGAAATTGGAGAAACACACAAACTATGCATCAGCACATTTAACATTCAGAACAACTCCCTTAACAGCAAACCCAGTAACAAGTACTCCTTCCGTCCCATCCTACTAGACCCGCTTCTATTATTTTACACTCACATAGTAGAACAGGACGGAGGGAGTATAATATAGCAAATAGAATAAGAAGTTGCACTTTGAAAGTTTCAAAAAAAGCAACCTATACCATTTTATTTATCTAGAATAATTCACAGTAATTATACCTGCCTATACGATGTCCCAAGCGTGTCGTGAAGTTATTGAAAACCAACTCAGGCTGGTGGTTGGTTGGATTTCCATGATTCTGGAAAGGAAGAGAAATGCAATGTTAGGTCAAGATTCTAGATATCAGGGCCAGTTCAGATATTGGAAACACACAATTCATCATAGAAAGGACTTTGAAAATGAGATATTACTGAACTAATAAAAACACAAATAATTCAATAATAATTCGTTTACATTCTAAGCATGTACTCAGACTAAGATCGATAGTCATCCTACCTTAATGTCCTTCCGCAAAACAAGTCTTGAAAGTTTGAAGTGAGCAGTAGGGCCACTTGGTAATCCCATAACTAGCAAAGCATCTGCAGACAAAATAGTTTCAGCTTCCTTATTCCTAATAAACTAAAGTCTGTTCACCAGAGCAAGGGAGGAAAATAGTCAAAATACACATACACCTAGATTTTACACCATATTTTGTCTACTGATTTTCTCCTTAAAGGTAGGGAAACAATTATATATTTGATAAACAATTCTAATAAAGATGCAAAGTTTAACAATTTGAAAGATTAACATTAAGTCATTAACAGAACTTCTTGCGCATCCAGGTAAGCATAGAGATGAACCTAACTTAATTGTATCAGATCTCCAAAACCAAAACGTATTATATTCTAACATAGTAACCTAATGAATCACGACTTTGTGAGACAAGATCAGTGCAGAAATTGACCTGGCTCCCGACGGTTGGTATGGACAACTATGATCGAGGTGAAGTCTTTATTATTCGCATATTCAACAATCTGACAGAATGATGATAGTACAAAGAGTCAAATACTGTTATCAAGTAATAAAAGTATAAGTACAAACCTAAAATTCCATGTAAACTAGGTAAACCACAAAAGAAGAATTGCAACTTGTACCTTTTTTAGGTCATATGTTCCTCTCTTGTGGTAATGAGCATTGGGAATGACAGAGATAAGCTCTTGAATAAATGCAGGTCCTCTCTGTAGTTCATCGTACAAACCACCATTAACAAGGAAAACACATAATATGAGAAGGTAAGATGACTCGATAAAGGCTGGTGGAAAACATACCGAGGAGTGAAAGCGAGATGTAGTGATCAAGACTTTTGGAGTGCGTTCCTCTTTCAATATGCAACTGAATTCATCAGCATCATTCCCAGCAAATAGCTCCTCATCATCAGGCTTACAGACAGTTTCATCAAGCTCACGGGTGTTCTCAATGGTGCGGGGGATTGGCCTTGAAGGAGGCTCCTCCCCCAGCTCGAGGGCTTTCTTCTCAGCAGCTTCACGAACCTTGGCCTTCTTCTTCTTTTCTAATTTCTTCTGGTGCTTCAACTTTGCATGAACTGCAGACCTCTTCTCCTTATTTTTAATTGCTGAAGGTAGCAAACCTTCCCTATCCTTCATCTTCCCTTTCGTATTCTCTAGTTACTCTCTTCTATTTCTATGGATGCTGCACTACCTAGTAGAGAACAGTAATCATAAGGCTTGGTTGAAATAAAGCAATGGGCTAAACAAAGGAAGGCATTTTCATTTGATAGCTAACTCATCTCCAACAATGAATTCATCATGGCCCTCTTAAAGTTCTTAGCCGATACATTCCATCAGTTCAATTTTTCAAATGCAATGTTCTCTTTACATGAAGAAAAAAAAAAAAAAAAAAAAAAAAAGAAAGAAAGAAAGAAAAAAGAAGAAGAAGAATTCACGAGAAGCACATCTACACATGAAACCATATGTATGTGTCTGATTAATTATACAACCATAAACATAACTTTTCAAAACAAGAGCGTTCACCATAATATTAAACGAAGCTTGAGCTAAAACTCGAATTCAAAACTAACTATCCTTAGCCCAAAATCAAAAATGCAATTATTTGGCAGCTCAACGCGTACAAAGGGAAACTCGAAATCACTGCAGCACTGAATTCAAGACAAATTAAAGCATCAAAACTCATCAATATTCCTCCATCTAAAACAAAAAAGAAACGAACAGAAGCAAGCATACTTACGTACGAGGAATTTTTGGTGCAGTTCTCTCTCTTCTCTCCCGCTGTGGCTGCAAATTGAACCGAGGAAGAAGAGGTTTAATTTATAAAATGAAGAAATATATAGCTGGTGGGTTGGGCTTCAGGCCTTGGGCTCTATATCGGGCTTGCAGGGAGGCCCATTCAAATGCTACTTGTATAGGCTTCAAAATGGGCTGGGCTTTTAGCTTTTGTTCCAAAATCACTATACATAAACAAACTTTTCTTTAAAAAATTGAATAAATATCTATATTTTATTTAGCTCGAACCAGTTTTGTTAAAAATTAAATTCTCAATAACAGATAAAATGGATGAGTCGGGTCGTATTGTTTAGCTATTCATTCATAGCCCATGATTAAGGTAGATAAAGATTAATTGTTAGGTGACCCATGTTTCTAAAGGCTAATCAAATTATCCAAATCCGGCTAAAAAAATTAAAATAAATCCAATTATCCAAATCTGGAACTGTATGTACGGTAATAATTATATCGTGATTTAATAAAATGTTGACTCAACAAAATCAAAGGTTGATTGTGTACACTATTAAAAAATTGATCGATTGATAATCTAACGGATACAAATCAATATACATCGTGGGATATGATAAAATTAATTAATATAAATGATGCTTAGTTTAATTTACTGCCTCCCACTAATCTCCGTGATGTACAATAGTCATTTGAAAACAAATTTCTAAAAGTAATGACTATTGGGGTTGTTCACATTTCCAAAATCAATAAAAGTAAACATTGGATATAGTTGGAAGATAAATTATCATATAACATAGGTACAAATCGTTTTTTTTAGTATAACACATGCACTCACACACACACCGAAAATAACTCAAACCCTCGAGTTATTAGTGAACTAAAGTTAGCTTGTTAAAAGTTGAAATTTACGAAATCTGATTAGCAATCATTTACTATATTTTTGTATTGCATCTTTTATTATATAGATGAATGATCGTTATGTGTTAAGCATAACTAAATATTCTTAGCATGCAATAGGTCATCTATCGATGCAATTGAAAAATAAAATGTAATGGAGGGTCACGATCGTTGATACGGGAGATCTAATATCTACACGTCGTTTTCCCCAATTATACGGCGACTATTGATTAGAAACATTATTGTCAATTCTTAATTTGACCTCTCAATGGGAAATATGATGGCAATCAACAATTGTGGCAAAGACATCAACAACAGCCAATAGATTGCTTACTTACTCAACACTCTAATGCGCTAATTTCTCATTCCACTAGTATTATATCATAAATAGTGGTAACAAAGCATTCCTTTCAAAAAAAAGTGTAATAAAATATTTGTTTTTATCGATAGTTTTCACGACAATTTAAAATTCAACGATTCAAAATATTTAGTCCAACAAAATGTAATAGTGACGTCGATCAACACACGAGAAAGGTGAAATCGAAATGGGAGTTCAAAATATGAATTATGATAATATATAGTAATCCTTCTGTTTATCGTGATAGAATTCCTTATAGTTTGTTCCACTCGTTTTTACATTGTTTTGGACAAAAATATTAATTAATAATTAGGTCATGATTAAAAAGATTAACTAACTATATGCGGCCAACATCCATCAATTCTAATTATAAATTACTTTTATAAAAAATGTTCATTAATTATTTAATTACTAATTTACATGCACCAAAAAAAAAGAAGTGCCAAAATAATCAGGACAGAGGGAGAATAATATTTAGGACATGTGCTTTACGTCGACTATTAACTTTACTTTTGTTTTCAAATCAAGCAACGAATTTAATATCCCAGAACAAAGTTCAACAAGTCATCATATAGTATTAAACAACAAACTTTGTAATTAAATCCGTTACGCATAATTTATGTAACTTCCATAATTTATTAACTTGAAATGTGATCAAATTTAGCAGTCAAAAACACGAATGCAAATTTAATTTGCAACTAAACTACTCCTTTTGCTAAAATAAACGTACGGACATCAGAAACAATTAACTAATCCCTCATTTTGAAAAATAACCGAAAACATAAACAAGTTCCGAGGTCTAAGCACACATTAAAATATTATTGCAAATTTCAATGGCAAATCTTTGAAAACACTTCAATAGTCAATTATAAGTACCCACGATTACAATCATATCTACATTATTGAACGCATTTACTTATGAATTTTAAATAATGTAATCTCAACGTTTTATCTAGGTGATATCGACTTATAACATTAAAGATTTTTTTGAGTCATAACATTAAAGATTTGAAAATAGAAAAAAGCGATTTTTTAAAATAAAATAAAAAAGAAAAAAGAATATGGCGGTAGATAAACCATAAAGGCGGGAGCCTTTATTTAATTCTCTGCACCTAATTAACCACCACCAACAAAGATAAAAAAAAAAAAAAAACATACATAAACTAAATTACAATCCTTCATTTTTTGTCGGTTTGTTGTCATCACAGACACGCACACCGCACGCAGTGGAGGTGTTTATCTGTGTGTCTGTATGTATATGTATGTATATTGACTCTTATCTCACATCATTAGATTTAGAAGGGGGGGGGGGGGGGGGGGGGGGGGGAGGCCTTCGTTTTAGTTAGTTGAACATATGTTAGCATTATTCGGTTTTCCCACGTTAGACTATATTATCAAATTATTTGCTGTTTTTTCTACCCAGTCCATGAAAGCAGTTTGCTTTTGTATCAGTGCGGGAAATCAAGATTCTTGATTATTTTTTTTCTTAAAAAAAAAAAGATTCTTGATTTTTAAAACCTCTATAAAGTTTCATCTTTTATCATCTTGTTGGCAGAGGAAAGAAGCAGTGGGGCTCTCTTGAAATTTGACAGGTGCCCTTTCTTCACATTTGCTTTTGCTTTGTGTGTGTGTGTTTCTGAATGTTGAATTTTCTTTACATTTTGGGATTATTGAGATGAACTTTCATTGATGTTTGTTGTGGACTTGTGGGGTATACTGATAATGCTGCAGATAAGATGCATTAATGGTGGAAAATATAATATCTTGAATATCTTCTACTGTTGAATATCATGAATAGTGAGATGTTACTTTATAACAAAGAGGAAATACCACTTCTTATTTGAATTAAAGGCTCATAGCCCATGGTCATTCAAGGAGTGTGAACTTGGTTAAATGGATTTAAATGCAATAAATACCAGCATTTCTTTTCAAAGTCTTGAATTTTCTTGAATTGAATATGTAGCCAAAATGTGAAAATATATTTCCCTTCTTTTGTTTGTGATAGGATTTTGAGATGGGAATACAAAGGGTAGAAGGCACATTTCTTTGGTATTTGGTCTGTGTTCTTGTGGTATCAGCTAATGCAGCTGATATCAAGAACTTGAACATATGGCCTATGCCTAAATCCGTGAGCCACGGATACGGAAATCTATACCTCAGCAATGAATTCGAGTTGATAACCGATGGAAGTAAGTTCACTGATGCTTCCTCGATTCTCAAGGATGCGTTCAAGAGATCAGTAGACGTTGTCAGATCGAGTCATGTGATTGAACCAATTAGTTCCAAGGTTAATCCTTCATTGGTGCTCAAAGGAATTCATGTAGTAGTTCTCTCACCTTCTGATGAGGTACTTCATTAGCTGCTTGCCTTTTGTGTGAACTGTTTCTATTTAAGCACACTTTTACATTGTACATTCATTGTTTTCGATTTTGGTAGAAGTTGCTCTCCTCATCAATTTGTACCTCTGAATTTCAAAGTTTTAGCACTAAAATGATACCCTTACCTTATTTCTGAAAATGGGTCATGTATATCCAGTTAACTTGTTTGTATTTGAAGTTTCGAATGGAGCTTATTGCATATTTTTTCTCAGTGTACTGAACTTCACGCTTATTATATCATACAAAGGGATATAGAAGACTGTCGAACACTCACAACCTATATGCATTAATCTATTCTGAATCAAGAAGTTACCTTAACTTCATCCCATTGAATAAATGTATTGCCTATGAATCCAGTTTTAGATTTTTATGGAAACCATCGCTTATGCTCGTTGTTTGGTGCAGTTGCAACATGGAACTGATGAGTCGTACCAGCTGCATGTCCCTGCTGAGGGAAGTCCACTTTATGCACATATTGAGGTGAGTGCTATGAAAATTCTTACTTGGAATAAAATAACACAAGTAATATTCTACACAGAAGTTAAATGTCCTTTCATTCAATAATAAATTTAGGTTGTTAGAGAGATGATGCTTAGGCTATTTGTTCATGATGCATCATCTAGCGAATGCCGATGCTTAAAACAATATTTGAATTTCTCATATCTTAATAACTGTGAAGATAATTAAAGAAACTTTTGCTTTGTGTCCTACATCTGCCAAATTTTGCCATAGGTATGGAGTAATTAATATATTTGAATGAACTTTTGAAATGGGAAAAAACTGATTTGAAAATGATTTGTGTTTTTGCAGGCACAAACTGTTTATGGAGCTTTGCATGCACTGGAGGTTTGCATTTAATATTTATTCTCAAAAGCTCAATTTTGGTAGTTTTTTCAATTTATCACTAGTAAAAATGACTAATATGCAAAATATAACAGACATTTAGCCAAGTCTGCCACTATAACATCTCATCAAGGGGGATTCAAGTCCATCAAGCTCCATGGACCATAGTTGATCAACCAAGGTTCTCGTATCGAGGCCTTTTGATAGGTGAGATGAAGATTTTCTTAATCTGATTTATTCTAAGGGTGAATGATCCTCTATACTCACTCGAGTCTGTTTGCAGATACTTCGAGGCATTATCTGCCTTTGCCAGTTATAAAGAAGGTCATCGATTCAATGACTTATGCCAAACTAGTAAGCCACAAACTTTAATCAATGTTATCTACTTCGTCTTTCATATCTAAAGAAACTAACTTTTGTCTGTTACAAATCCTCACAGAATGTGATGCATTGGCATATTGTGGATACTCAGTCTTTCCCACTTGAGCTCCCTTCATATCCGAAGCTCTGGGAGGGATCGTATTCCATTCAAGAACGTTATACATTTGCTGATGCTCAAGAGATTGTGAGGTAAGTAAAAAAAATCTTAATCTAATACTTTTACTAATTTCAAATATATTAGTGCTGTTTCTCTAAGTTTTTTCATTTTCGGTATATTAGTTATGCTAAGAGACGCGGGATTAATGTGTTAGCTGAAATTGATGTTCCTGGTCATGCTGAATCCTGGTACTGTTCTTTAACTCTGAGCTCTTTAAATTGTCGTCTTCTTCACTTGTTCAACGTAACAAGTTTTGAGCATGGATTAAGAATGACAGCGGTAATCTTGGAGCCTTACATTTTACTGATTTTCGTATCAAATCTTGATCTACAGGGGGGTAGGATATCCTGCTTTATGGCCTTCAGAAAATTGTACTCAGCCACTTGATGTCAGTAATGAGTTTACCTTCAAACTGATTGATGGAATTCTCTCAGGTAAGTCGTTTTCTGAATTATGAAAGGCGACCACTCATTTCTTGTCCCGGAAATTATATGATCAACTAAAATATGTTGGTATTTGTTTTGTCAGATTTTAGTAAGATCTTCAAGTACAAATTTGTTCACTTGGGAGGCGATGAAGTGAACACCAGTAAGTTCGTTGCTCGATTTTTTTTAAATCTTCTTTTACTACTTCATTTAGCTTGACTAGAAGATTAAAGTGGAAATTATTTTACTGTTATAATGAAATGCAAGTGAATCTGGATTGCAGGTTGCTGGGAGACGACTCCTCATGTACGCAAGTGGTAAACTTCGACTGCTTCAATTTTCAATACTCATGCATATATTTTCTCGAAACATAATTTCCCTGAGCTACACTCCCTTACCATTTTCAGGTTGCATAAGAACGGCATGAATAGTTCCAAGGCATACGAATATTTCGTGTTGAGAGCACAGAAGATAGCACTTTCCCATGGATACGACATCATAAACTGGTAATCACATTCAAATAAATCAACCTAATCTATAAATTCCCATACATTACATAACATGTGAGATCTGATCACAGGGAAGAAACGTTCAACAACTTCGGGAGTAAACTGAGCCCAAAAACCGTGGTCCATAACTGGTATGTGTCACTATTGAGGTCCGAACGAAGGTCTAATCGTGCGTTTATGGTAACTTTACTCGTTTCTTTTCTTGATGCTTCAGGCTTGGCAGTGGTGTAGCTCAGAATGTGGTAAAAGCAGGGCTTCGATGCATCGTGAGCAATCAAGATAAGTGGTATTTGGACCATTTGGATGCAACTTGGCAAGGTTTCTACTCAAATGAGCCACTTACAAATATTACAAATCCTAAGGAGCAAGCTTTAGTTCTTGGAGGCGAGGTTTGCGCGTGGGCTGAACATATTGATACATCGGACATCGAGCAAACCATATGGCCTCGTGCTGCTGCAGCTGCAGGTAAAATAATATTCTTCGATCCGAGCTATTTCATACTGTATTTTGTGTGTATAGAGGGGGTAGAGAATATAATACAATCTAATAGTAAAATAAAAGGATCTACATACCATACAAAGTCTATATATATACAAATAAGCATAAATATGAGTAAAAACACATGTAATCTTGCACTAAACATGCTTAGTCCTGTTCAAAGATACAAACTATATCAAATCAAGCTATGCATGATAAAGAACACTACTACAACTTCTCCGTTTCTTAGGCGAATACGAATCAAATTCTATGTTAACTACACTACTACTTAGCTGCAAGATTGTATCATGATATAAGCTGATCTAAATATAGTAAACACCAAGTCCTGTGTCTTACTTTTGCTTCTTGAAAATATTGCTGCAATGTGTATGCTAATCATCAAAATCCACAACTTTCTGAAGCCCATATCAGAAAATACGCTATACACCTAAATCTTGTTTCGAAGGCCCTTTAGAAACAAGAACAAGAAATGAGCTACTCTTGAAGTTCTGCTTATACTCTTTCTTGCTCACATTTTCCTTGTTTCACTATCTTTTGAATATTTGCAGAGAGGCTATGGACACCTTATGACAATCTAGCGAAGAATCCGGAGAAAATTAAGAGTCGATTATCGTACTTCCGGTGTCTGTTGAATCAAAGGGGAGTAGCTGCAGCTCCATTGGATGGATTTGGGAGAGAAGCACCAATAGAGCCTGGTTCTTGTTACTTGCAATGATAAATATATATTTTGGCTGGAAATATATTTATTTTTATACCTATATGTTTGAGATCATTTACACTCCAATTGTAAATGACTTTGTTATTGATCACAACACTTCCAATAAATTGTTTTTTTTTTTTTTACATCAATTTTTAGTGCTTACTTGATTAATTGCATACTCATATATTAAAAGACATGCATATCATCTATAATTGTACTTTTATTTCATACTTTACCCAAATTTATATCATACCGTTGCAACACTATTACACGATTTTATATAAAGTGTACAATTTCCCTCTTAAAAAAATACAAAAAGAAAAGAAAAATAAAGAAATAGGAAAAAATGTGTTATAAATGGCAGCGGCTTAGACGAAAAAGGCGGGGAACCTTGTATATTCTTTGAACTGGAATCGGCTTTCAGCACTAGAAAAGCAAAAATCGCTCGCATGGAGGAGGAAAGATTCTGGTTAATAGTCAATTTCTTGGTCCATGCACACACACCGCACGCACTGGATGTATCCATCAATTTTATCGCATTTTTTTTAAGAGCAGGACAAAAATCTATGGTCGCCTCAACCATAATCTGCTTGCAATATTTTCTCCCATTTCAAATTCTTTGTTTCTTTTAATTCTAACCCATTGTGTTAGTGTAGATATTTTTGGTTCAAAACCTCCAACGAAATTCAATTTTCTTCATCTTTTTCAGCAAGGAAATTTAGTACAGTAGTTGGGGGATTTCTTGAAATTCTCAGGTATTTTTCATTACTTTCATCTTGTATTTAAAGATTAATTTTTTTTATAGTTCCTGAATTTTCATTGTTCTTTATTAAATACGTAGTGATTGTATTTGTAGTGGCTTTCATTTGATGGGTAAAATGAGAATGATATTGTAGGGTATATGCATTGATATTCAAAGTATCATAAATATGTTACCAACAAAAACAAAAATAAAAGGAAACTCAATAAATATTCTTTTGGGCAGTTTGTAGGATACTATTAAGGATGGGAAGAAGAAGGCTAAAAAGTGTATATATTTGGTATTTGGTATGGATTTTTGTCATATCAGCTGATGCAGCTGATACAAATCAGTTCAATATATGGCCGATGCCGATTTCCGTGAGCTTCGGCTCTGGATATCTCCATCTCAGCAATGATTTTGAGCTCAAGACTGAAGGAAGCAAGTTTGGTGATGCTTCTGGGATTCTCAAAGATGCTTTCTCGAGATCCGTTGATATGGTGAGATCAACTCATGTGGTTGAAGTAGATACTTCCAAGATTGATCCCTCCACGGTGCTCAAAGGAATTCATGTTGTTATTTCCTCTCCTTCCGATGAGGTACTCATTTGCAAATACTAGGAGGTGGCTGGCTCGAGCTCTTGAAGGAATTATGATTTATGAGTGTGTGTGTGTGTTTGTCTTGTTGATGAGATCTTCTGTTCCACGAACAAAGGATCTTGTTTAACTCTTCTGTTTAAGCATAACCTTGGCAAATCATGAATATGTTCAAGCATCATAACGTTGGCAAATTAAGAACATCGTTTTCTGATTCATAATTTCGGTTAATATGGAATGAAGAATTCACTCAATCATTGTTTTGTAAGCAGATATTCTATTATAATCTTCATCAACCTCTTTGCTGTATCCTTCCATATTTCGAGTAACTATAGCTTTCTAAAATGTTTCATGTACGTAAATGAAAGCATTGATGCCTATCTATCTGACATGTACTCGAATTTCAGCACCAAATCACTTCTAATATTAGCCCATTGTTTCCCTATATTTTTTTTTCAGTTGCAGTACGGTGTTGATGAGTCGTACAAGCTGCATATCCCTGCACAGGGAAATCCAATTTATGCCTCTATCGAGGTGATTCCCGCTAAGCTTCCCTACCTAGAGTTCATTATCACATTTCGTACTTTCATATTTGGTATCATGCATGGATGAAAATGTAATAGAAAATCTCATATTCCTAGATAAATTTTTTTTGACTTGTATAGTTGTACTTGTATATCTTCTTGCAACAATGAATAGAAATTTCCTACCTGCAACGTAATTTTTCTTTTCTTTCCAAATGATCTTTCATCAGGCAAAAACTATTTATGGAGCTTTGCATGGGCTGCAGGTTTGCACATTTCTTTTCTCTACTGCTCAACAGAGTTACAAAATTAAAAACAAAAATTTAATGCTAGTAAATGACTAATGTCGAAAATTCTTCGGCTCCATATGTACCAGACATTTAGCCAAGTGTGCCACTATAACATTTCATCTAGAGGGATTATGGTCCATCAGGTTCCATGGACCATTGCTGATCAGCCACGGTTCTTTTATCGAGGCCTTTTGATCGGTGAGATGCTCCCTGGTTTACTTGATTGGATAAAGATGTAATAATCGTTTTTTCAAAGCTAATTTCTTTGAATTTGAGACAACTGAGTGATATGTAAACCGTCTATGTAATTTTATTATGAAGAATTGAATTCTCATAGTAGACTTTCTTGAGATATAAAATTTGCTCAAGTTCAATTCTTTCGTGGATCTGGTTTTTTTGAAAGGTAAAGTTGATCTTTTATATTGCTTTGATGGTGTTACAGATACAGCCAGACATTATCAGCCTTTGCCAGTGATAAAGAAAGTTATTGATGCCATGGCTTATACCAAATTGGTAAGAAACACGAAAACTTTCATTTCTTGTCGAATTTATGTAAGAAGTCACTAAATGTTGTTGATTTGGTAACAGAATGTGCTGCATTGGCATATTGTAGATACACAATCTTTCCCTCTCGAGATTCCATCATATCCAAAGTTGTGGGATGGTTCTTATTCCCTTTTCGAACGCTATACAGTTGCTGATGCTGCAGAGATTGTGAGGCAAGTAGTTCACTCTTAGCTCTAATAACCTTCATCGTTTTCTAATATAGATCTAACTTCTGACATTAATTTCAGTTATGCTAAGAAACGCGGGATACATGTATTGGCTGAAATTGATGTTCCTGGCCACGCTGAGTCCTGGTACTTCCTTTTCATATCTCCATTTCTTTAGGGTTTTTTTTTCTTCTTTTTCTACAAAGGTACTTAAGGAGCTTCCTATACTTAAATAATAGTAATATCTTTTAGGGGAGTTGGATATCCTGCTTTACAGCCTTCTCCAAATTGCTCTTCGCCTCTTGATGTCAGTAACGATTTTACCTTCAAATTGATTGATGGAATTCTTTCAGGTATTCTTTCTAAACTATGCAATCTGCCTCCATTGAGATGCTTTTGATTGACTAACATTTGTCGATTTCCTTTCGTTCAGATTTTAGTAAGATCTTCAAGTTTAAATTTATTCACCTTGGAGGTGATGAAGTCAAAACAAGTAAGATTCATTCAGCTCATTCTATAGCCTTCTCTTTAGAAAACATGATCAGTGTAAAGCGAAACCTAAAAAATGTTACAGAGAAAAAAAAAACTGTAAATTTACAAATTCAGGCTTTGCTTCACTGTCTCATCCTCATTATGAACTAACTCACACTCTCAACTCTGATCTAATTTCAGCTTGCTGGCACAAAACTCCCCGTGTCCATAATTGGTAAATAATTTGCTTCGTACATAAACTTTAGCATAAAATAATTACCTCATATACCAGTCTTAAATTTCCAGAAAATGTATCAGTATCAAAAGGGCACCTCATAATTAATTAGTTCTTCTGTAATACGCAGGTTACAGAAAAATGGGATGAATGCCACAGATGGTTATCAGTATTTCGTGTTGCGAGTGCAGAAATTGGCTTTGTCGCATGGCTATGAAATCATAAACTGGTACGAGAATGAGAATGATTAAGCTCATGCAAATAGACAATTTCTTATTTATATCTTTAACTTTTCGTTATTAAACGTTTGTCACATTGCAGGGAAGAGACTTTCAACAGCTTTGGGAGTAAGTTGAACCCCAAAACTGTGGTACACAACTGGTAAGTGAATGAAAAATGATATTTCGTACGAGTTCTAACTCAAGAAGAGATGATATTCCATATATGAGTTACATTGCAAGAAGATCTTTGTCGAAATCGTTCTTTTCTAGCCACTTATGATAACAAAAGACGTTGAATCACCCCTTTATAAGGTGTTGAGGTGTTTGAGGGGAATAAGGTCATTAGATCATGCATTCAGATTACATGATCGAGTAACGTATTTTAGTAACGAGTTATTGATCAAGATAAAAGAGTAATTCGCCTCTCTAACTCGAATACTACCTTTGGGTGCGTGCAGGCTCCAAGGCGGTGTAGCAGAGAAAGTTGTGAAAGCAGGTCTGCGTTGTATAGTGAGCAACCAAGACAAATGGTACTTGGATCACTACACTCGTTGGCAAGAATTCTATGCCAACGAGCCACTCGCAAACATCACCGACCACAGCCTACACCCTCGGGTCCTTGGAGGCGAGGTCTGCATGTGGGGGGAGATGATTGATGGGTCCGACATCGAGCAGAGAGTATGGCCGCGTGCTGCAGCTGCTGCAGGTAAATCGAAGATCAAATCATCTTCATCTAAAAACAAACATGTCAGAACAACAGTTAATCTCTAACTAAATGTGATGTAGAGAGGATGTGGACAGCTTATGACAGGCTAGCCAAGGATCCAGAGCAAGTGAGGACTCGATTATCGCATTTCCGGTGTCTGCTCAATCAAAGAGGAGTTGCTGCTGCTCCGTTGTACGGAATTGGCAAATCGGGACCACGAGGCCCCGGTTCTTGCTTCGTGCAATGATATAGCACACGACACGACGACTCGTTGCAAAGAAAAGAAAAGAAAAACCAAAAAAGATCAGTTGTAATGGCCATTGTTGCCGTTAGGTTAGTTCCTCCTTGTTTCCAGTCTTAGTAAATTACAAGTACCAAATTCAATGCATATATATTACAGTAGATAATAGAAATGGTATTTATTTATATATTCAACGATGAAAAGAAGAGATTCTTATTGCGGAAATAAATATATTTAAAAAAAAAATCAATGTAAAATATAATTCACATGATAAATTACACAAAACATTCAGCTGCATTCATGTCGTCGTCATTCTAAAATTTATAAACTACGGAGTACTATATATTTCTAAGGCTTCCACGGCGGCGGGGGTGGGGGGCTGGTGGGGTACAGCGGCGGCACTGCCGCGAAAATCGAGTTCCTGTCAACTCGGACGCCGCCGCTGGTGGTGAGTGAGATGAGCGCCGCCACGAGGCCGGCGTTTCCGGCCAGCGTGGGCTCGGTGTAGCTGTAATTAGTCCGGACGTCTTTGAAATTGTCGAAGCGGTCAGGGCCGCCGACCATGGCGCCGGTGATGTTGTGGGGGTTGGGATTCTTGGTGTCTCGCCACCGCGTTCCGCCGGTGCAGGAGTACCTTGTTTTGTCCTTGGGGATGGAGGCGGCGCGGTGGTGGACATGCCTCGGAAATTTCGACCCGAATCCAACAACGTAGCTCATTTTCTGAGGGTTGGCGCCCAGTATATAATTCACCTTAATTCCAAAAATGAAAAAAATAAAATAAAATAAAAAATAAAAAAAATCCTCAATCAGATGCAAGTTAATTTGAATTTCGGTTTTATGTATAATAATTAAAATAAAAAAAAAAAGTTTACCTGAGATTTGGCAAAATCTTTAAGCACACTTAGCTGGAAAAAGTTCCCGCCACAACTCCAGCCTGGAACTCCGGTAGCATTGAGATAATCAGCAAAAATGGAAGCCAAAAATGCTGCATTTGCAGTATACTGCAAATTCTGCGCCCTCCCATGGTTCAATTGCACCATTCCACCTATCAATTTCAAATTTCACAACATAAATAAAATAAAATAAAAAATCTCATTTAAAAAAAAAAAAATCAGATCTGAAGAAGCTCCGATTCCGTTTACCTTGAGTCCAGTTGTAAACGTCGTACCTCCGGAGGTAAGAACACATGGTGAGGCCGGTCACATTATGGTAGCTCTTAAGCATATCCTCGTACGGATAGCCCGGGTTGAGGAACAGCCTCGCCCTCGTAAGAAGCAGCATCGCCGCCGGCAGCTTGTTGTCCCAGCTGAGGACGCTCAGATCCCGGCTCATGACGAAGGCCTTGGCGTTCTTCGGGAGGCCGGAGTTGGTCGCTAATGCGAAGTACGATTTGTTGCCGGTGGCGTAGAAGAGCCAGGCGGAGCCCCACATGTACTCGTCGTAGTAGCCGGTGGAGTTGTAGTAGGGCTCGATGTATGGGTTCCCCTTCGAGTACCGGGTGCGCCGGCCGCCGTCGCGTGCGAAGGCGAACACGGTCTCCGCCCCCTTGCGCAGCTTCTTCGAGTAGGCGGAGTTGTCGCGGAAGACGAGGGAGGCGGAGGCCATGGCGGCGGCCATCTCGCCGGCGAGTTCGGGCCCGGAGGTGGTGACCTGGACGCGGCGGGGGTAGTCCATGTCCTCCGGTCGCTCCCAGCAGTAGTGGTCATCCGGTGTGGTGGAGCCGTTCTGGGACCCGCCGACCTGTTCGGGTTCGGGCCGGGTTATTGGGCTTATTTAATTATTATGCAATACTAATTTGATGTTTTATATAGGCCCAACATATAATATTCTTCTGTTTTCTCTTATTTGACTTGTTTTATTATTTTATATCATCCATATATTAAATAAATAAGTCAAATCAGAGAAAACAGAGGGAATAACAATTGAAGTTTGTTTTCTTCATGACTTTTAAATCTTGGATTAATATACATGAATATAAAATTCATGTATTTTAAAACAAGATTTGAAAATTTTTGTAAAAAATAAAAAATAAAGTACCTGGCTATAAATTTTGTCGATTTTAGTAGCGGAGGAGTTGAAAGTTAGGAGCAAATAATCGGTACCCCCCCCCATTTGATGAGATCTCGAACATGATCATATTCTCCGATCGCACGATATTTATGCTCGTATTCGATAACGCTCCAACTTAACATCGTCATAGCAAACGACATCGGAAAATGAAATTTGGTGTTGTCTCCGGCATCATAGTATCCTCCCACTAACCCTCCTTTAACGTCCGTTAAATCCGACCCGTCTTTTAACCCGGAGTCCCCTCTCCAAGGGACGCCATTGTTCTTGGGCAATTTTCCAGCTGCGGATCAGAAAAACGAATAAGAAAAATGATATTAGTAATAATTTTGAATAATTATATTAATTAGGTCAAGTCCAGTATGTGCATGCTTATTTGCATTTTGGATACGTGCAATGGTTGTACTCGTGATTTCTTTCAATTATAATGGTATATGATGTATTATAATTTATGTTTCAATGAACAATACATAATTTGGTAGCATGTAGAATGAAGAAAGATTCCATAATTGACGAGGAAATTTAAATATTTTTCTCATGTGACAGATTAGTACCCAAAAATACGTAATCAATGATCTCACCTCTTGATTAAATAAAATATTAAGGAAATGTTTATTTTTTTCGTATAAAATAGAAAAGATGTAATTATTAAAGCTCAGAGAAAATGAAAACAGCAAGCAACTCTGCATACTGGAAAGTATTAATTAAATTTGAAACGAGAATGATCGTGAAACGATTTGATTCTAACACATGGAAACAGAAATCAAACGTGCATACCACGTCTCACTCTCCTCTTCTTAATTTAATAATCAAATGATTCAATAGTAAATATATGAGAAATTAAATATTACACTAAAAGTCAATGCCTTTTATTCTATAATATATATAATGCCACTCGAATCGAACTACGAAATTTGAATATAGTATTTGTTCTAAGTGAGTGAACACAGAAAAGGGGGAAAAAAAAAAAAAAAATTATGGGTTGAAGATGGCTCATTATAATCTACAGTACCAATTAGTTTTTACCATCTTAATTGATTTTGACTCTTATTAAAGTCCCCAAAAAATCGATAAAACTGAAATTAATCCTAATTAAGAGAAACAAATTACCAAAAATAATCAAAATCATTTCAAACCAAAGCGATATCCACGTTGACTATTGCACAATTTTAAATAAATGAAAAATAAAAATAAAAGTCTAAAAGAGAGAGAGAGAGAGAAACGTACATTTCTGGGCATTGAAGAATTGCAGCGCCCTATGAAGGGCAACAGTGTAATTATCGGGCGGCGGCGGCGCTCGTTTATGCTTGGGTATGGATTTCGCAATGATGATCGGGAGTCCGATCACGACGAACGCGATTAGAATTGACAAAATTGTCCATTTAAAAACTTTACGGCTGCACACTATGCATCCGAGATCCACGTATTTCTTCTTCTTCTTCTCCGGCGGCCCAAGCAGCCAGCTCTGCTGCGTCTCGTCTAAATTACCATTGTACCCCCGGTGTGACATCGACGCCCGGTCCCACTCCTGCAGATTCCTGCTCTTCTCATCCTCCGCCGCCGAATCCGCCGCGATCTCCAGCGATCCTCCCCAGTGATTATGCATATTCTATTTTTTTTTTTTTTTTTTTTTTGGATTTGTGGAAATGGAGTGGATTTTGCCTGGTTTTCGGAATTCGAATGAGATTAATACATGATTTATGGCAGTCAAAATGCATTAATTATGATGATTATGCAGTAAATCAACATTCATGCATTTGTTTTAATTTTTGTCTTTTTTTGTGAAAATACATGAGATCATGAAGGGATTTAAAAAATCAAATTAATTACCTGAAAATAAAAATGGCGAAGCTCGTTAATCACCACTCCTCTGCATCCACCTCTTCTCTCTCTAGACTCTCTCTCTCTCTCTCTCTCTCTCTCTCTCTCTCTCTCTCTTACTGCGTGTGTAGGAACTCTGTGTGTATGTATAGACTGAGGTGAAGTGGGAAAAGGGAGAGAGAGAGAGAAGTTGACTAAAATGGGAAATGTATTTTATTTTTATTTTTTTTAATTTTGTGTTATGAAATTATACTATAAGTTGATGGGTATTTCTTTATTTGATAGGAGAGTTCTTTTCTTCTGAGAGGGTTTTGATGTGAAAGTTGGTTAAATTAAGGGAAGGAAGGTTAATTGAGAGTGTGGAGATGGAGACTGAATCAACGAAAGAGCTGTACATGATGCTGAAATTTGAACTCTATATAGAAATACAGCTAGTATACGGTGCATCGTTTTCCATTAATTCTTGTTTAAGAGGATTAATAAAAACATGACATTTTTTTTTTTTTGGCTACTAGTACTATGCAACTTTTCCAACCTAGTAAATTCTTAATCCCATTTGGTTATTAGTCTGTTAATATTTTCCAACATAAATAAAAAACAAAGAAGGCAAACGATGACTAGAGGGAGAGAAGATAATTTCTACTCCTATTATTTATAATTTATATCATTATTTGTATGCATAATTTTGATTTTTTATAGGTGGTAATAGTATTATCATATTTAGGCTTAGGCCCAATTGTATCAAGCCATGAACCATGACCACGAGGCTGGGTTGGGCTCAAGTCGGCAAACTTTAATTATTTTATTTTTCTATTTGTTTATTTTATTTTATTGATATTAATATTTATATATTTTCTAAGATTTTGGTATGAGTTCTATAAGATTATTGATGGTATTATGGTTTATTGAACGTGAAAGATTACGCATTTAATTAGGTGGTTTTGATGTTAGTTTTTTCCTTTTAGATTATTAAGCTAAGACTAACTTAATTAATTAGCTATCTTGAGTGGCTATACAAAAAAATAAAATATAAATAAAATGGGAAATCTGAACATGATCATCCCATGTGATTGTGATATACTACTAGTGAGATATTTGATTATTAGACTTTTATTAAACCATTGATTGCAATTATTATATATTGATTTTTTTAGTTTGTTACAAAACAAATAATTCCTAGATAACTATCTAATAGCTAACCTTTGAGAAGAATTAACAGCTTGGTCTAAGTTGATGTGCATATACAATAATAATATTAAACTATGTTTTTCCCTTTGGCTCTCATCCATTTTGTATGCAAATTTTATGTCAAATCTAAGTCCGTAAGTGAAAAAACTAAAATAAAAACTAAGTCTCTAACAACCTCGCAGAAAGTGTATGTTCTTATTATTTAGCGAGTCTAAGTAATCAATTAATTATGAGCAATTACTAAATGAAAACATTGTCATGGTCGTTAGGGTGATGCCTCGTATCACACTCAAACAATATTTTACTTTAATACTTTAAGAAAAATCAAATGCCATATGCATGACAGATGTGCTAATTAATTAAATGAAATTTGTCAATGTTTCCGTTCAAGAATTTGTTGTGATGGATGCGTTCTAACTGAGCTGTTGATTTGCAGCAATTTTACGCGCTTTTAAATATGTAAATGCAATCGTTTTGAAAAGAAAAATGTAGTGTGTTATATAATTCCAATAATTAATAGTATTATCTAATTGATAATGACGAGATGGAAAGCTGCCCCCCCCCCCCCCCCCCCCCCCCCCCATAATCGACAATCTATAGTTTACATAAATAAATTTTTTTATCAGAAAGAAAAGTACCATTTGTGAAAAATGTACATTTATGGTCACTTTTTTTTTGGTTTTCTTTAGATTATTTACATATAGTACTATATAGTGTTAATAGACCTTTATTAATGATTTTCTTTTCAAAGTTCGCCAAAGCTTGTCTTGCAATCCAAAAATGGGACCGAACCAATTAACTAATTTTATATTAAAAATAGTAATTTAATTTAATTTTTCTTTTACTAAAACCCTGAAGCGGAGGAGGTTTTAGGCCTCCCGCCCCCGCCCTAAGGCACAATGCTAAAAATCCGATCAGCCGCCGCGCGCGCGGTGGTCCGGCGGCTGAATCCGTCTAATAGCCACAGCAGCAACACCGGCAATCTCGTTTCCCGCAACTCCCAATTGAATAGTTCAATTCACCCTCCGTTACCTTTCGGAGCTAATACGCACTTCACCACTAGAAGTAGAGCTAGGGATTTTTGTTCTTCTACAACTCGACTGTACTCAACTTGCTCGATATCTAATCCAAGCCCTATTGTTGAGAATGACGACGCTGACGCCGCGGCGGCCGAGGATGTGTCGGCTTACACGACAATGCGGAACGCGGCGATGGATGATGCGTACCACGCGATCGAATTGGCTTTAGATTCGGTGGTGAAGATTTTCACGGTGGCGAGTAGTCCGAGCTATTTTCTGCCTTGGCAGAATAAGTCCCAGCGTGAATCCATGGGTTCTGGTATGTGATTGATGTGCTCTGTGTCTTTTTCATTTACAAAAAGTTGATTTTCTAATGAAAGTATGGCGTATTTAATGTGGACCTAACATCGTTTTAATGGAGTAATTTTAGCATGAATAGAGAGGCTGAAGCTTCATAATTTTCAATTTTATATTGAAGGTGATAAATTTTAAGATTAAACCAGCTGAAGGGGTTTGCTATTGAACATTAGTTGTTGGTGGACATTGACGCCCATTTTCGAGCTTCAGTTGCTTTCTGTTAATTGTAATGGTTTTAAGTAAAAATGAAGTGGTAGATAAGCTCTATATGGAGGCTCATGATATGGCATTTTGGTGATTTCACTACAGGATTTGTTATTTCTGGAAGGAGAATCCTGACCAATGCCCACGTTGTGGCTGATCATACTTTTGTTCTTGTAAGAAAGCATGGCTCTCCAGCAAAACATAGAGCACATGTGCAGGCTGTTGGTCATGAATGTGATTTAGCTATCTTGGTTGTCGAAGATGAAGAGTTTTGGGAAGGGATGAACTTTTTGGAGCTTGGTGACATTCCCTTTCTCCAAGAGTCTGTTGCAGTTGTTGGTTATCCTCAAGGTAATCTGCATTTATCCTCTTCTGGGCATTGCATTATATATAAAGATTCATTCTTTTTCATGAAAGTAAGTGGTAGAATCAATAAAGATATCTTTTTCAATTCATCCTTGGCGTCATTCAAGAATTGTTTCTGATTCAATCCGGAGGAATCAATAGAATAGGCAAATCCCTCATATTCACTATCGGTTACTGAATGAGGAAGATTTCTGTCTTGATTGGGGGCAGTTGGAACTTCGTTTTGAAAAAGAATTTCGTATATATATCCTGAAAGTTTTAAACTTTAAAGCATGCAAAAGTCATATGGTAGACTATGCCTACTCCTATTTCTTAATTTTCTAAATCAAGTTTTGCTTACTATATAAGTTATTAGTGGTTAACATTTAATGCGATGCAAACTCAAGTCGGATACTTTATGATAAATTAGCACAATCTTATAGCTGTTTGTTTATGACTACTGTTCTATGGTTACCAATTCTTGCGTAGTGATATACTACTATGATTATCTTTATATTACTTTGCCATGTAAGAAGATCTCATTGTGTGCTTTTGCGAAGTTTACTTTAGAATGTCTCATAGTGGACGCTTGTTTGCAGGTGGCGACAACATTTCTGTTACTAAGGGGGTTGTGTCTAGGGTTGAACCAACTCAATACGCGCATGGTGCAACCCAGCTATTGGCAATTCAGATTGATGCAGCTATAAATCCAGGCAACAGTGGAGGCCCAGCAATCATGGGTGATAAAGTTGCAGGAGTAGCATTTCAAAATCTTTCTAATGCAGAAAATATTGGGTAAACACCTGCATACTACGTCTTTTGTAATTTATTTGGCCTATTTAAGTTCAGAAGGGTGCAGCTAGCAATTTGGCTGTACTGTTCATGGGGAAGCAAAATAATTTGTAACTGAGAACTATTTGCAGTTACATTATTCCTGTACCTGTGATAAAGCATTTCATTGCGGGTGTTGAAGAAACTGGAAATTATGTTGGATTCTGCACAATGGGTTTATCTTGCCAGGCTACTGAAAATGCCCAACTTCGTGGACACTTCAAAATGCGTCCTGGATTAACTGGAGTGCTTGTGAATCGGATCAACCCAATATCTGATGCTTATAGAGTTCTCAAAAAGGACGATATCATACTTTCATTTGATGGCGTGCCCATAGCTAATGATGGATCAGGTACCATTTAACTTGTCTGTTTTCAGTCTTCTCTCTGATTAGCTTGTCTGTCTTCAGTCTTCTCTCTATTTTTATGTTAATGTAGTGCCTTGTTTATCTTTACAGTTTCCTTTAGGAATAGAGAGCGGATAACCTTTGATCATTTAGTTTCAATGAAGAAACCCAATGATACTGCTCAAGTTAAAGTATTGAGAGATGGTGAAGAGCATGAATTCACTGTTACCCTTCGTCCGGTAAGTAAAGTACCTTCTTCGTTAGTGTCCTTCAGTGGCGAATTAACAGCAATAAAGTAACTATTAGCTCATCAATTTTTGTAACATGCAGTTGAAGCCTCTTGTTCCTGTCCATCAATTTGATAAGCTTCCAACTTATTTTATTTTTGCGGGTCTCGTCTTTGTACCGTTGACACAACCATTCCTTCACGAGTACGGAGAAGATTGGTACAATACATCACCTCGTCGATTATGTGAACGAGCTCTGAAAGAGCTGCCCAAGAAAGACGGTCAACAATTTGTCATCCTCTCTCAGGTGATTCCTTGAATTTATAAATCCGATAAAACTTATTTTTTTATACTCATTAGTAATAAGAAAATCTCGATTGTAATGCAGGTATTAGTGGATGACATCAACACTGGTTACGAGCGCCTTGCTGAGTTTCAGGTAGTTACATTCTCTCATCTCTCCCCCCCCCCCCCCCCCCCCCCCCCCCCCAATTTTATGTCTTCTGTAAATAAAAGGGTGCATTTTGCAGGTGAAGAAGGTGAATGGCGTCGAAGTCGAGAACTTGAAACATTTAAGACAGCTAGTAGAAGAGGGTAGCCAAGAGGATATTAGATTTGATTTAGATGACGAAAGAGTTATAGTTTTGAACTATAGTAAGGCAAAAATAGCCACATCTCGTATACTCAAACGCCATAGAATACCATCCGCCATGTCTGCTGACCTCGTCGACGACGACCAAACTGTATCTCATATTCAGCTCCCTTCTTCCTAGTGAGCTTTCCTATTCTTCATGTATTAAATAGTTCCGATCTTAATTTATTGAGACTATTATTTCAATATATGTTTTGTTTCTTTTCTTTAACCTTTTTAGTGCACATTCTATATACATACACACGTGCCAATTCTATTATATGTTAGTAATTATTTTGAAACATTTAGTCATATTCTTTTCTTAAACATGACTTTCTTTTTCTCCGCGTCCTACTCTTGTCCTAATATTTGTCTCTTATCTGTGTTGAAACCAAATTAAGCCAAAGGATGCGAGAAACTCTCTCTCTCTCCCCTCTTTCTCTTTCTCTCTCTTGAGAGGAAGTTGAAACCAAATTAAGACATAGGACATGAGAAACTCAAGGAAAACCATCTCCCTACGTTGTTTGCGCCCAATCCTCCATATCCCTTGAGGTTACTTTCTCCTCTTTCCCTACATATAAAACTCTCTCCTCCTCTATCTCCCTCCAAAAACACTCCCAAAAAATACCACCACTATTGAACCCACCACCATGGCCCATCCCATACCCTTTCTCCTCCTCCTCCTCACCCTTACCACCACCACCCTCTTCCTCCTCGTCCACTCAGAGGATCCCTACCACTTCCACACGTGGGACGTCAAGTACGCGACCCTCTCCCCACTCGGCACCCCTCAGCAGGTGATCACCATCAACGACCAATTCCCGGGCCCCCGCATCAACGGTACCTCCAACAACAACATCATCGTCAACGTCTTCAACCACCTCGACGAGCCCCTCCTCTTCACCTGGAACGGCATCCAGCAGCGCAAGAACTCGTGGCAGGAGGGCCTCCCGGGGACCAACTGCCCTATCCAACCCGGCACTAACATGACCTACAAGTTCCAGGTCAAGGACCAGATCGGGAGCTACTACTACTACCCCTCCACCTCCGTCCTCAGAGCCGCAGGGGCTACGGCCCCCTGACAGTCCACAGCCGAGAACTTATCCCCGTGCCCTACGACCGGCCAGAGGATGAGTTCACCGTCCTTGTAGGGGACTGGTACACCAAAACCCTACCTTCCCTCAAGAAGCTTCTCGACTCCGGCCGCAGCCTCGGGAGGCCGTGCGGGGTCGTCATCAACGGGAAGAACAACAAAGGAGACGGCAAGGACGAGCCCATGTTCACCATGAAACCTGACAAAACCTATAGATACAGATTCTGTAACGTCGGGATGAAGAACTCCATTAACGTGAGGTTCCAAAAGCACTCCATGAAACTAGTGGAGGTGGAAGGCTCCCACACGGTGCAAAACATCTACGATTCTCTCGACGTCCACCTCGGCCAATGCTACGGCGTTTTGGTCACCGCCGATCAAGACCCCAAAGACTACTACCTCATCGCCTCCACCCGGTTCACGAAGGAGGTGCTGAACGCCACCGTCACCGTCCGCTACGACGGCAGCAACACGCCGACGGACCAGAAGGACATGCCGGTGGCGCCGGTGGGGTGGGCGTGGTCGCTCAACCAGTTCCGATCGCAGCGGTGGAACCTCACCGCCAGCGCGGCGAGGCCGAACCCTCAAGGATCCTACCATTATGGAAAAATCAACATCACGAGGACGATCAAGATCGTGAACACCGCCGGAGCGGTGGACGGGAAGCTGAGGTACGCCATCAACGGCGTCTCGCACGTGAACCCTGAGACGCCGTTGAAGCTGGCGGAGTACTTCCAAGTGGCCGACAAGGTGTTCAAGTACAACCTGATCAAGGACGACCCCGGCGAGGTCGGAGACAAGATCACGGTGGCGCCGAACGTGGTGAACGCCACCTACAGAGACTTCATCGAGATCATCTTCGAGAACCCAGAGAAGAGCGTGCAGTCATGGCATCTCGCCGGCTACTCCTTCTTCGCCGTCGCGTAAGCACAATATCAGTACCAATCACTTTCTCTCTCTCTCTCTCTAGAACTGGAGATTATCAAAACTAATGAAAAAATGGCAGGATCGAGCCGGGGAAATGGACGAAGGAGAGAAGGAACAACTACAACTTGCAAGATGCAGTGAGCAGAAACACGGTCCAAGTGTACCCGGGGTGCTGGGCGGCGATCATGTTAACCATGGATAACGCAGGGCTGTGGAATTTGAGGGCAGGATCTACAGAAAGGGCTTATTTAGGGCAGCAGCTTTACTTCAGCGTTCTTTCGCCGGAGCTTTCGCTTCGCGATGAGTATAATTTCCCCGACGATCAACTCCTCTGTGGAATCGTCAAGGACATGCCCAAGCCTCAGATATACAAAAGTTAAAAAAAAATTATTTTTTATTTTTTCTCTTTTTTTTTTTTGAGAAATTTGTACGTAGAGCTATAGTTTTAAGTACTACTTCTAATTAATACTGCAGTTCCTCACTGCATTGAGGTTTGGATATCTACAGAATAAAGGTAGAGACTTTTTTTATTAGAGTTGCTTTACTAAAACCCATGCAAGAGGAAGACAATAAATGGAGGGAGAGAGAGAGAGAGAGGAAGCGAGGAGAGAGATGCATGCAGAGGGGTGACATGCATGCAGAGAGAAAAAGGGGAGATGGCTGTGATATATACAGAGAGAGAGAGAGAGAGAGAGAGAGAGAGAAGTGATGAGTTATAGATGTGTGGATGTAATCTAGTCTTTGTAGTTTTAATTTACTTCATGAGTTGTAATGTTCATCTTGCCTTTTGAAAATGTTATGTGATTCATCTTTTGACTATGAGCTAGATTACTAAATTTGTTTCTAATTTATGTGTGTATATATATATATATATATATATATATAGTATGTTATACTTTTTTTAATGATAACTATTGCTATATATTCAATATTAAGACTATATTTTTCAGTTTAAGAGTTAATTAACTATGTTTCCAATCCAAGCCGAAATTCAAATTAATGAAGTGATCACGTAAATATCGCCACCTCTTTGCACAAGTAAATAACACTATAGTGATAAGATTTTAGAGGATTTCAATCAATATGTTAATCCTTAACACTTTAGTAAATCAATCAAGAATATAAGATTTTAGAGGATTTTATGGTTTCTATATTAATTTTTAAAATACTAGAATATAAAACAAAAATTAAAATTAAAAAAAGTAATGTCAAAATGATAAAACGATGAAGGTGCCCACAAATGAGTGATTAACATATCATTTTTCTCTCTATCTCTCTCTTTATATATATAAGCGTGTCTGGATGTGAACGTTGATTCTACTTTTATCTGTTAATCAAAACTGGTCAAGACTGGAGGTGAGCAACTTTATTTTAAAATCTGATGAGATGACAATATAGAGTAGGGTTTTTTTTTTAGCTCTAAGCGTGTTTATTTTCTACAGAAGTCTTATATTTGAAATTTCGGAAAGATAATTAGTAATTCATTGATCAAAATATTCCACCTATTAATTTAATTAGTAAATGTGGCATTGGTATAATTAACTACGTTTTGGGATCAATACGACTACTCCCCTTTCTCTCAATACTCTTTAAAAAAAATACATTTTTTATGTCAATGCAATTAAAGCATACCTAAATACTTAGTTGTCACAACACAGAAATGCAGTAAGAAGGTTGACGTTGAGAATTGATATAATGTAAAAAAGTTAATTTGACTAATTATAATTCGGCCTAACTTTGATTAATGAGCAATTGCTATATACGGCATCTTATTTCAACCATTGTTGCGTGAACTAGGGCATTAATTGGATGATGATGCCTATATAAATCGAGCATGGCAAACTCTTTTTTTACAGAGAATTAATTAGTATCAAATAACCATGGAGCACAACTCTAATCTTCTTCGCATTCCTTGCTACCACTACCAATGCTACTTTTTTTCCATTTTCATTTCCATTTAGATGTATCCGATGTCCTCAAATTTTTATATTTTCTCTTCCTTTTGCATGCCCTCCTCCACCACCGCCGCCACTACTCTTTCCCCCTCCTTTGCCTTCGCAACCACCACCTTCTCCGCCACTGCCCCCACCCCCATCCCCTCCTCCGCCACTGCCACCACTTGCGCCGACCCCGCTCCCAATTCTGCCGCCACCTCTTGCGCCAACCCTGCCGCCAATCCCAATACTGACGCCAACGCCGTTTCCGTCGCCAATTCTAGCTCCTTCACCAAGCCCTTCTTAGATTATAATAAAAACAATCATTCTACATGAAATAAAAAGATCTGGCACCTTTACATTATTATGTACTGTAATATATTTCTGATTCCAATGTATAAATAAATATTTACCATATATATAAATTAGTCTAGCACTATTTTCTGACTATTTTTTTTAGTATACCTAGAACTAATAATACTTAATTTCGTGGTTCATATTGAATTTTTGAGTAAATTACTAATGTCACCGTCTTTTGTGTTTTGGACTTGGTTTATAATATCACAATCATAATCGTCTAAAGATTATGATATTAATTGCCTCGAAAAAAAGATTAAGATATTAATTATATTAAGATATGTCATATATATGGTCTGTTACACATTTCTGCATATCTAGACTTATTACTTTTATTGATTTTACGACTTTGAATTTAATTGGGATAACAATCATATAAAACGATTTTAATTTGACTCGATTCGCAATTTCTACTTGACGTTCTAAACTTTAAAAAATATATATAACCTCTCAGTTATATTAAAATAGAACTCTGTAAAAAATTTCGACATGCTAACGACAATGTATTTCTTGAGTAGTTTGGTTCAAAGCAAAATGAGACTTTGAGAGTTAAAGGATCGTGATTTCAATTGCAATTATTCCATTGAAATAATGGGTTCCGATAATAGAAACTAATCCTTTTATCACAATATTAATTTTTTTTTTTTTAAATGTGGTATCATGAGAACAAAACACGTAAACAAAACTAAACCATATTGTGATATGCGGTAGTTGACAGTTAAAAATGTCTCAAAAGATGCAATTATATATAAATGTGCCAAAAAAATCATATATCCTAATCCTTCAAAATCCCATTTTTGCAGCCTCCACTCTAGGACTACTTAAACAATTAATGTCGTGTCGCAGTTCTAATAATATTGTGATTTATACTTTAAATAAGGCAACAAAAAGAAATAAATTCTACAAAAAAAAAAAAAAAAAAATTGAAAAAAAGAATTACAGCGAGATATGCATAAATTATAAATAACCCTATTTTTGCAAGTCTAGAGATAGTAGCTGAATTTACAATTTAGTCCTCTCCAACCGGCAACATTGTGCTGAGTTGTGTGCTAAAAAGATCTGCAAGCGCACTGCGAACATCCATCTGCAAAACAAAACACATATTCATATTCATATTACAATTATACAAACATTCATTTTCCTTAATTTTGATTTATGTAAATAGAGCTTGCAGAAGACTTGAGTTTACCTGTTCACAGCAGACGAGTTTTGTAATGTAAGGATAAAAATCTCTGAGGTGATCCTTGAAAATCTGTGGGTTCATCTCGCACATACCTTTCACTACCTGAAAAAAACCAATTATTGAAGCTTAGATATAGAGATCTAAGCCATCGAACGAGGAAATTGAATGTGAATGATAACCAGTTACAAAAAAAAACACACAGATTCTTGATTTCATGCTACCAATTTAAGGAAAAAGTGTTAATTTGCATGGAGTGTACCTTTACAATTATAGGAGAACGGAGTTCTAGGACTCTATGGATTTCCATATTTGCCATCTCTTCCATGCTAGATTGAAAATCCGATGCCTCTCTCAGCACCTGTTCACAAAACGAGACCAATTTTTTTTCAGCTATCCGTTCAGGTTTCTCTTCATTTGCCACCTCGCCATTTTGAACTTCTTCAACTGCTGCTGTTGTCTTTTGCAGGATATCAAGATAGATGCTAGTTGCGGTTAACTCTTGGCGAAGAAGATTCAATGGAGGTCTGTCAACAAGATAACTTTTGTATTTCAAAAAATTGATTCAAAGAAAAGAAAGGAGTAACCAAGTAAAAACATGTAAAACACTAAGTTGTTTAGTCGAGGGCTCGTTTTTTGCAACCTTTCAGCAGGAATCTGCTGCATGCGCAATCTGAGGTTGGTATATGAGTTGTAGATGGCAGCAAACTCTAGGATGGAAAACAAAATTTCCATCATGGTGATTTTCGCCTCTGCACTCAACTTGTTCCAGTAGTTTTTCTGAAAGTTGAAAAGTGCATCATGCCACAGTTAAGAGCTCATCATACGTTAGTTATATTACATGGAAAATTCAATATAATTCTCAGTCCTCGTTACTATGCAAGTACAGTCGAGGTGAATCTTGTGGACAATATTTTCCGGACCTCGAATGAGGTTAGAGAAACAGAAGAAGGTTTCGGGATTAGTAAGATTGGGCAATGGAATTGGGACACAACCCCGACAAGTAAACAGAAACAAACTTTTTTTAAATAAAAAAAATCTAGTGCAAAAAATCATATAATACGAAGGAGATATTACCTGAATACCATCTATAGAACCTAGAAGTAATAGCTGTGTTACGCATTTACTTCTAATGTTACCCAAAGTTCGACTTTCCTCCTCATGATTGGTGTTAGCTTCCTTATTAGCATCAGGAAACTACATAACATGGACAAAATATAAGGTTGCAATTTCCAACAGATGAAGGCAAGACCATTTAGCTAAACTTAGATCATGCATTGTATTTATGTGGATTGTTTTTTTATAATACTGTTCTTTTTGTTACTATAAAGGATAAATCCTATGTTTCAAGTTCTTACTCCTTTTTGCATCAGAGGTCTACTATTTTCAGTTTCCGAAAAGTTTCCAGAATTCCTATCTATTAACTTGCTTCTTTTTCTGTGTACTTCAGAAAGTTGCTTAACTAACTACAAGACTAATAAACGGAAAAAAAATAATCAGAAACTAACCTTGGATGGAGAAGACACCACCTCAGGAGTAAGGTTCTTTGGTTTCGATGTAAAACTTCTCACAAACAGGTTTCCCATTATTTTTTGTCCAAATGTTTGACTACGCTGAAGGCTTCCACCATCAGATTCTGTAGCTCCTGCAGATGGTGATGGCATGCCTACAGAAAAAGACATGTCATTTTCTACTGGATTTTATAACTTCTTGCTGTTCTTCTCATTTGGTACTAGTTACCAAGAATTATTTCATAGACATATTACTACACCACTAACCTTGAGATCCTTCCATAGCCACTGGGCGCATAGTTTCTTGATTTTGTTCCAGTGTCTTTTCATCACCATTGGTTTCCTCTGCACTCCCATTTTTGTGGACTGCATCATGAATTTTAGACGCCAAGTCTCGAGATACTGGGGTTGCACTGTCCAAGTCTCCTGACAATACTTTTTGATTCTTCCCATTCTCTAAATTCATATCGTTGAGAAGCTCACGCGGTTGAGTTGTGTATACAGCATCCCTGCATGGAATCAATCAGCATGGTTGAGAGAGAGACATAGAGGAAAGGAAGGAGTGAGAGAGAGAGAGAGTATTTACTTCAAACTTTTTAACAAAGTATTCCAGTCGTCGGAGCTGAACTGGTGACCTCCAACTTCAATGAGATGAACCAATGCACCCAAAGCTATCGACACGACTGATTGATCGGTTTTCTTTGCACAATCTAAAAGTAAACTGAGCAGTGGGGGCAGCATAAAACACACATCCTGAATTAAACAAACATCAATTATCAGGACTCAATTTTCGAATCTATGAAGACCCCAGATGAAATCAGTAGCCAAATTAAAGCACACTTTAAAGGCAAGGAATATTTACAAGCCCGCTAAAATTCAACAACCAAGTTCTTGATTCAAATAATCACATAAATACGTTTTATAAATTTATGAATGATGCAATTACCTTGTAAAAACTGTTGAAAAGGTCGCACAACAACTGAAGAGCATGAATAGTGCTCTCACGAAGCCACTCTTCCTCGGAAGATATAAAATTCTCTTTTCCAGCATGTCTCACATGGTCGAAAATGGGAAACAGGATTTCTTGGAAGATACTCTCCCAAAATGCTGACGAGAATTTGCTTCCTCTCTCATTCAATAAATCGAATAAAACCTCAAGTGCACAATTACTGACCTCTGATCTTGGATCAGAAATAAGCCTAGAAAGACCAGAAAGCATAGGAAACCAATAATGCTCAGCCAATTTGCAAGTTTCATCATCTGAGATACCCACGGGTTTCGAAGAACCTACTGGCATAAGGCCCTGTAAATGAGAAGCAGAGAGTTTGATTAGAAATAAACAAATATAGTAAACAACAACAGTTAAAAGGTGTTTCTCCTTTGTAAAAAAGGGTCCAACAATATCAATAAAACTATTCAGATTTAGACTTCCAGAAAAATCAAGAGCCTGAAGACATAATGAAGTGACAACTATATAAATCACTGTACAAATAAATAAAACCTGCACCAGAGGTATAGTTCATATTTGTTTCATTTTGCTTAGACATAGAAAATCTAATAAGCTAAAAGTATAATAAGAAAACAAACCTCTGAAAGACGATTCTCAGATATGCGGAGGAGAGCAATAGCTTTCAAACTTATGTCAACTGAGCTCTTATTGTTGGCAAATCCAATCAGACAGTTTACACAATCCATGAAGCAATCCACAATAACCTGATTGAAGTGCTCCAGTATAACTGCAGTACCCTTTGTTAGACAAAGATTTCTAAATTGTTCAAAATGGAGAGAGAAAGAGAGTTCTAACCTTGTTCGACATTCTCAAATGCATTTTCAACTATGGGCTCCAGGCCATCATTGGCAGCCATGGTGAAAATCATGAAAATGCTATGCCATCCAGACTTTATTTTTCCTGCTCTAGATCTTATTATCTGTTTGAATTCAACTAGAATACATTGATATCAAAAAAAGCAGCAACAAAACTGAAAAGGAATCAGATACTAAAAGGCAAACATACTTGAACAACGCCGCCTAATAGAAGCCTTCTTATGGATTCACTTTGGCTTCTTTGCATGAGTACAACAAACGGTTTTAGAATTCCTTTCTGGAAAGTGAAGTGCGCCAGCTCAGCATGCTCCAAATATTTCATTCCAAGTCGTTGTAGAGAATCTATGGCATATATTGCAACTTTTTCATCAGCATGACTCCCAGCAGAGATAAAATGCTGTGCCAAGACAGACCATATTCTAGCCCAAACCTGAAAGTAGAACATTTAGGGCCATAAAATATCCCCCAGGAATGTGTATAATTTCAAGATTAGAAGTGAGGATCCTCATTCTTTTTAAAACAAGCACCTAAATATATGATTGCAGGACAAGTATCCGAGATTAGTCAAACATACTGACTATGGGACTAGTACCAAGTCCATTGCTTTATTTACTCGCCCACCGACCTCCCCACCAACCGAGAAAGAAATAAAAGAAAAGAAGAAAAAGTACTTTTTATCTAATGTAATTTTGAATTTTGCTTCTGGCACAAATCAAAATTTAATAACCTCAAAAATATCTCTGATCACTTATTCTATGAGGTAAAAAACCTTAATTTGACGCCTAGAGTAACTTTTGCATTACCCAAACCAAAAACAAGCACTGCTTTTACCAGTTTTTATTCAGGATCCATCATGCAGAAAAAGAAAAGGACTACCCACAGATACGTCTCAAATGTAAGGCACATAGATGTAGAACATTCCAATCATGGAGATATAAGCATGAGATATGCATCTGGATTGTGTGTGTCTGTGTGTGTTTGTGTCTGTGACAGACAACCATTTAAAATCACTGGAACAGAACTTTCTAAGGTGAATAAATTACCATGTGTATGCGAGACATATTAGAATAGCTGATTTCAACAATCTTTTGCAAGCTAAAAGTTCGAGCTGGTGTCTGTTTTAATTCCTCGGCTGATACATTACACAGAGCAGTGAAAAACTCAACCACTGATTCACTGGGCAATTTGACGCTATTCAAGAATACTTGTTCAGTTGCTTTTCCTGAAAGCTCTTTCAGAGAGTTTAGAATAGCATCTCTGGTGTTTTGATTTGATCCTTGCATGATAGTTGCAGTCATCGAATGAGATGAAACGACAAATTCAAGGCGTGAAACACATTCGAGAATTGCCAACCAAGAGTCTTGAAGGGCATACATATCGGTATCACACAAATCAAGAAGGGTCCGTAGAGCTTCTACATTTTTTCCACGCATATCTCTAGGCGCATGTAAGAAATTATACCTGCAGTTCAATATGTAAGGTATTATGCTTACAAACTTTGGTAATGGCCAAAGAATACAATTCCAGAAAATCATCAAGTCCGGCTGCTTTACATGTAGTGACTCACAAAAAAAGTCTCTATATATTTGGAATTATATTGGTGGATTTGATTATTCAAACTCCTTTCCTCAAATCAAGTCCTTCCATCAGAGTTCCATTCAATTGATACCTCAGATATTCATAAACAAGTCATAAATCTGTTTACTAAAACATGAGCGCACAAGCTTAACTGATAACATTTGCCTTCCTTATTCTTCACGCTAAACCTTATATTTCGGCAGTGTGAACTATAGTTATCCAAATTTGCTGATCAGGAAGCCATGGATTCTAAGATAACTTTATGCTATAGAACAAGAATAAATTGCTAACTATTAGGCAATACTTGAGAAGACAAGTTGACGAGAAATGAGAATTACCTCAGTAATGATGTCAAAAACGCATAGCGTATGGTGTCCATTGTGAGAACGTATGTTAGAACTATACCTTCTCTGAATCCTTCCATACAAATACTAATCCTCGTACTGTTGTCTGCTTCACCCATGGCAACGGAAAAAGTAGCTAGTAATGGCCACCCTACAACTTCAACCATTGGACATAATATCTCAATCCTGTGCGAAGTGAAATAGATCCCCTTTTTGTCACTTTGGTCCTTAATTGCTGTCTTTATTTGACTAAGAACTGCCTCATTCTCAGACTTGGAGTCAGTTGAAGAGCTCCTTTTAGGAAAGGCCAGATTGAGAATATTGAGAAGGCCACCTTTCCCACCTAATTCTAGTTTATGCTTACTGTTTTTCAGACAATCCACTGAATCATCTTTCATTGTTAGTTCTTCTTTAACAATGTTATCATAGATCTCTTCCAAGAGTTCTTGAGGTGCAGATTCTTCAGCACTACTGGAATTCATGTGGACAAAATCAGTTTTCGACATTTTTGGCCACCCCGTTAAATAGTGAGCATCAGCTTGAAGCATAATAATTGCATAAGCAAGTACATATGCCGCGTCCGCACTCTTGAATAAACCAGGATTATCGGCATAGTAGCTGCAAACAAAACAGCAGAAACATTAAATCTAAACATCATAATTTGGAACTCGTCGTGCTCGTGCATATTTCAAAGGGCCTTTATCTTCTTGCCTTCTTTTCTTTCAGGTTTTCTAAAGTCCTGATGTGTTAAATTCTTGAAGAATATACAAGTTTTAGGGTAGCAATGACATCAAATTAAATCGTTTAATAATTATGTAACATTAATCCATACGCACTCTATATTTTTCCCCTAACACAGTTCAATAAATGCTTACCGTTCAGCAAATTTCTCCATTATGCGATCAATCATCTGAGCTTCACCTGGAAGTTCAAATCCTTTAAGGAATTCATGGATTGCAATATCAAGTTTCATTCCAGAAAAGTTGATAGATTCCACATAAGCATGCATAACAGCAACAGGGAATTCCTCATGCTGACCAAAGTAGTCCCCAATCATAGCCTGAAAATAAGATTCTAAAAGATTAAAAAAAATAACAGAAACTATGAAAAAATAAAGCACCATATCTACCTGGTCTAAATCAGGAGTATGTCGAAGAAACTGGGCGACTGAAGCTGGATTCTTATCCACCACCTGACTGGATATTAAGTGCTCTATTCCCTTTGCTGGTTGCTCATTGAACTATGCAAATTAAAAATATGAGTCCTCCAAACAGCTAAAACATTTTATAAAGAAAATTCAGCCATAAAAATTCCATTGCTACCAATGAACTGCGCATCAGGGGATACATAAAATAAAGTAGCAAATGTACATACCTCAGAGACAGAAGCTTCAACAATGGACTTATAAACCTTGAGATTTTCTCCTTTACTTTTTGATCCATCCAAATCTCTAGGCATATCCTCATTCTTCTTTTCGGATTTTCTGTGAGCCTTCTCCCAAATTACAAGTGATTTGAGAATATTCACAAGACCCTGGAGTGAAAAAAACACACAGGTAAACAGATCTATGTAAATGGCAACATTGAAGTTAGTTCTCATAATGGGATAAAATCTAGAGAGTGCAGGCAATGATTGAAATTGACCTGAAGAGATGATGTTTTGATTGATGCTATCTGGGATGCAATAGAAGACTTTGGATCCACATTTTGAGTACCTTGAGCAATTTTGGATAAATTGGCAACCTAGAGATCAAATGATTATAATGTTATATAGATTGAACAAAGAAAATAACCTATATCACAAAATTACATACCATCTTTTCAAACAGGTTTGGTGCTTCATTATCACAATCGTAATTTATATAGAGGTCAACAAGCATCTGAGGATCCTTGCAGATTTTCTCCAATGCCCTGCCAATTTTTATTAGAATAGAAGCTTTATTCAAGGATAATAAGAAGACAAAATGAGCTGGTTTGCAAGTAGCTGAGTAAGAAGACAAGCAACCTTATACTATATTCCAATATTAGTTTTAAAGGAGGATAGCATACCGGAGTACAACTAGTTTTTGGTTGAGATCTGGTCCATCCAAAGCTTTTAGTACAATCATGGGAAAGAATACTCCAATTTCAGCCTATAAAAGGATTTATACATTCAGCTTGAGAAGGCAAGTGTAAAAAAAAAATCACTTGTTAAAGACAAGATGAACAATGTTTCTGCAATTTGTTTGACCTTGAGATTTTCCCTAAATCGCAACAAAACAACTGAGAAAATCGCCGCTGCATGCTAGCAAGACATGAAACAAAATTATTAGAACTTTCAACATCAATAAGTAAAGGGTATCAAGCACATCCCATAACATACCTGAAATAAGACAGGAGACTGGGAAACCGTTGCTTGTAATAATGCATATGAGAGGTGACCTCTTAATGAGTCAATAAACTGAGAATTCTTAGTGAATGAGTCACCGCAATCACCCAATAGACCCTATATTTCATGATTATAATTCAGTTAACAGTGGAACATGTCAACAAAAAGTGCAAGTATCCCCTCTATGAATTGTTAGGCAATGATTGCATACGGAGAAACTTAAATAAATGTACCTGCTAACTACAAATCCCCAGCTTACACTAGATTCGTATAAGAAACAAAAACTACAAATTCATTAAATTAAAAGGGTATGATGGGATGAGTGATCCCACAAGAACAAAATGTCATGCGACTGAATGATACTCTGATTTTTAACAGTGTTGGATAAAAGGAAAGGTCTCCAGTTCATTATGTTTTGAGTCCCATCAAGCAACATTAAACCTAATCCTGTGCCACACCTCCTCTATGATCCTCCCTCACAATCTTCAAAAGTTATCTATTTCTTTCTAACCGATCAGACCAGCAAATTATGTGAATGAGAAATCTCTCAGACCAACTATTGTATTACACATTTCGAGAAAACCGTAAGTAGATGAAATGCAATTTCTATATACATTTGTATTAACCATACCTAAATTATGATACTAAAGTAGCTATATCATTGATTTCTCTAACAAAAGAACAAAAATTTCACAGGCTTGAAGTATATTGCATACACATATAACATATTATAGATCCCACAACATAGAAATAGACTAAGCAGAGTTCCAAGCACACATCCATAACGTAAAAACATCCTAGATGTCCAAATTAACCTGTAAAAGCTCAAGAGAGAGAATACGATTTTTGGTAGTAACTTCATCATTACCCTCCTTCATAGCCATCTGCAAACAAATTGCTAGATTAATTCAAAAGATTCAGGTAAAGGAAATTTGGACTAGAATGTAAGGAAATGAAAGATACACAAACCTTACAGAGAGTACGGAACAGAAGTAGAGCATCACGTTGTGCAACACTCATGCTCCTTTGACTCATCCCTCTGAAAGAAATTAGCAAATTTAAAGCAGAAGATAATATAAATCAAAATGAGGAAACGGGGAAATTGAGATGCTGTGATGAGATTTTCTTGAAGATAAAGATGAAGATACACCAAAACATTGATCCCTATGCTCCCTTGTATGAGAGATCATGCAATGTGCAGAATGAGAAATTGCTTATAGAGCTTGAACAGATATTATTCTCCCACTTCTGCAAACCAAGTATTGTGATCGTACCTTTCGAGTTCACTATCATCTTCGAGATCCACAACCTTCTGAAGAGCAGCCTCTAGACCCTGTACACAGAGGAGTTTTTTAACCCAAACTGCAGATATGACTATATGAGATATCTATAGACAAGTCTTACAGAAGTCTATGGAGGAAAATGTATAAACATACCATAAAATCTGCACAAGAAAGAAGTTAATTTATGGTCATGATCACATAGCCATGTCAATGTAATTACTATACCTTTATGTCAGTGCCACCTCCAAGATTCTGAATTCCTTCAAATGTACTATTTAAATGTTTCACCGATAAAATGTCATCTGAAGTCATTTTTGGATCATCATGATCACTGAGCGACTTGTCCTCCATTTGAGCTTCTTTAGTTTTGGGAGATTCGGAAGTTACCTGAATGAAAAGGATGTACATATTCCATCATTTAATAACTCTACCCACAGCACCATATAAAAGATTCTGTATAAGAAATATATCTCATACCACATCATTTTCCATTTGTCCAAAAACGATGCTTAGCGTTTGTGTCAGTGATGCCCTCGCTGTTGCTTGGTTTATAGGACTCTTGCTACATATTCCAGATAATGTTAGCAATAGATGATGTATAACTCAAACAAATTATGGCATCTTATTGAATATACCTAGTAATAGCAATATTAAAGCAAACTTTGATGACTCCCAGCAATGGCACACCATGGACTGCATAAGAATAGATTAATAAAAGATTACAACATAGCAGTTTAATGGGAAAAAAGAAAATTCTAGTAAAGAAAATCCGACAAAGATTTTCTTAAGATAAGTCTGAACTGTATGTATGCACATATTTGTGCTAATAGGATACAGAGATCACCTTGTTTATAGAAAGATAAAGATACAGGGTCTACAAGAAGTAAGAAGAACAATCTAAGAGACTCAGTCACTCAGATGAAGGTGACTCCAAGAGAGTGGAGAAAAGCAATTCATTTGAAGAAACGAGAAAAAATCCATCGTCGAATCATGCTCAATGTTCTTCAATTATGTTGTGAAATGGGTATTGTAGCAAAAAATTATATTGGTGATACTTGAACAATAACAGAAACCATAAAGTGAAATACCTCGAACCTTCGTGGATGCTATAGCAGTAAGAAGCACTTTCATTACTTGAAGAGTGATACTGCATGATATTTTCTCATGTTACACTTCTGAAATACCAATCTGTGGAAAGCTCATTCTCAATGTATTAATATATATGTACCTGTCAGGGGTCGAATTATCTACACAACCGCACACCATGTTGATGATGTCTGTCAATAATTTTGAATTATTATCACTGTGAAGACCAGGATCACCCTCTAGATGGTTGTACACAACAAGTTTCTGCATAAGAAAATAAAATGTAATCAATTACTTCCACTCCATAACATTTTGTATTCATAAAAGATTCTAGATACTTCAAAGTGAGCAGTCACACACATAGTTGTGGAAAGCATGACTTTTTACCACGGGTAAGAAACGAAAATGCAATAAAAGATAAGCGGTCAATTTTATTTCTTTTGATGTTGGAGAAAAATATAAGAACCTGGATAACTTGCCTAGATGTACAATGTGAAAGCCAAAAAGAATGCATCATAAGGAAAAATATGAGGTAGCCAATACACCACAAGATAACAATATCAACGCAAGTGTCAAATTTTGAATCGCAAAGGAACTGTCATGAACTAAACACCTATGAACAAAATGGAGCACCTACATGGAAGCAATCCAATGCAAGTTCCACCAATTTAGTATTCTTTGTTTCGAAGGCAAGCTTAAGGGGTTTCAGAACACGATCAGCATCTGCCCCTCCTTGTGCAGGACCTGCAAATTCAGATCCACTGCTGCTTGTAGGTTCAGCATTCTCAGCATCCGATTCAGATCTAGTCAAATGATCAGATCCCTCATTTTTTTCAGCTCCAGAGTCAGGTTTAAATGAACCACCAAAATAAAGTATCATACAAATTGAAACTAAATAGAACAGAGATAAGGAACCAGGATTGCAGTAGACAAGGAGATATTCCATCAGGGTGAGTAAACTGTTTTTTCAAAGGAGGCGGGGGGGGAGGGGAAACATGTAATCCAGACCCTAGGATCCACGGCCAGAATTCGGGCTATGTTTGGTTGTCTACATCCAAAATAAATCCCTCACCCCAGTATGGATTCACCATGGAAAATGAGATTACTTCTCCAAAAAACAACTTATGTTTCTATCTTTCTGCTTTTGCATACCTAACTTTGATTTAATAAACTTTCCCTATTTCCCTATTTGATGATGATTATATATTTCCCAACACTAATTTCCAAAGGCACATAGTTTTATTTAAGTTCCCAATTGATGGAAGTACATTCTGAACTTTGTTAAACCTACATAGCATTCTGGCATATCTATGAATACAAATGAGCATGTTATCCAACTTCAGCAATTATTCAAATTGTATATTGATGCACATTTTAAGCCTCAATGTTCTCATCAAATTCTACTTGATTCTTTATCCCCCTCAGCTAATTAGATACCTACGTCTGTCCTCCAAGGTCAACATCATCAGCCAGTTATTTAGCATATGTAATTCGCCAAAGATGAGAATGCATGGACATAACGGTGATATTTTCATAACATTATTTGCCAAGAGTACCAAAATCTAAATCTCACTGTCGCTAGAACACCTTTGCTTTGGAACTGCTGATGAATCTTCCTTAGCCTGGCCAATATTTGATTGATCCTTTCCACTGTCTGAAGCATTGAAGGACAATGAAGAACATGTATTAGTTTTGGAGATTTCAATTCAAATTAACCGCACAAGAAAGTGAAACATTCAGCCAGAAAGCGCTGAGTAAGGCATTGGTGTGAGATAACACCTCAACTTATAAGCTCTTCAGTGCAAGACAACACACGCACACCCTTGCTCACTCCCTCATCCCCAAGAAAAAGAAAAGGAAGAACATAACGCATTGCCCGGTGCAGACAAAAAGTAGCCAAGAAAAGGCATAATTAGTTGAAAGGTGGCAAATAGTCACAAGGAGGAGATGTAAAGCAAGATCCCAGCACATGAAAGTGCCTTGCAAGGATGGAAGTGAATCAAGTAGCTCAAGTAATAAAACTGCTAAAGCATGTTCCTTCCCAGATTATGCTGCTAAGGAAATAACATGACTAGACTAACAAAGAACATCAAACAGCTCACATTCACACAAAAAACAACACCTATTTCACACAACCACTTCATAGAATCAAGAATCAAAGAATACTACTCTCCAAGCTCAATCAAGTGTGGCAAACCAAAAAAACACAAAATCACAAACTTAAAAAAGGAATACCCCAGCATATTTATGGCATTGGGTCAAAGGAAACAGAATTCGGGATAGAAACGGACCCAAATACGTCTGAATGGCGGATTGAAGATCATTGTATTTCTTGTTAGAACATTCTTTGAGCATCGACTCAAATGCCCGCGCCACGAGGTCACCCGGCGCGCCGCCCGACATTTCTACTCAAAATTCTATCCCTCCAATTCAGTTCAGTTCAGTTCAATCTGAATCGGAAATCCAACCATAAGAGTTGCGAAATTCCTCGGGTGATCAAATTGGATCAAGAACAAACGATTGCATTTAACATGCATTAAGGGTGCTAGATAAAGATCCTCCGATCAAACGTACCGAAATGAAGGAAATAGTGAAGAAAGATTGAAAATTTCACCTGGGTTTTCTGAAAATTATCAATCTTTGTTAGAGAAAAGTCAGAGATCTGGCCTGGAAGAATGGGCGCTGAGAGCACCTCTGTTTTAAGACAAAAAAACTCAGGAAACAGAGTCGTTGTTCGTAGTTGAATATATTGTACGCTTTTTGTTTTGTTTTCTTGAAATTGCGATGCGAATTTATAGGAAAAAAATTGTATGCTCGAGAAATTTGTATTTATATAAGGTAATAAACGATTTTCATAAAAAAGAAATGAAATGAAATACTTGAGAGTTAATTGCCATTTATGAATGCATTCCCAAAAAAATTCAAATGAAATATCCTTGTATAGAGTGATTTTATAAATACTAGTAAAGTGTACGTGCGTTGCACGTCTAATCTCTTATTTATATTCCCTTCGTCTCGTTTATGTTAGAAATTTTTGTGATTCATTCCACCATTATGGTAATATTGATGATTTATGTTTTTTTTTTTTTTTTACATATTTTCCAAAATTTTATACTACCTAAAGAAAATAAAGAATAGTCAATATATTCAATTTGTTTGGTATTAATAATCTTTCAATATTTCTAATAAGTGTAAATAAAAAGGAATAATGTATGCACAAAACAATTATTAGATTTCAATTTTGATCCATTTTTTTTTATATTCTTATGCTACATACTTCGTTTTTATTGATCTATTATATCTTAAATTAAAGTACTATAGACCATTTTTACAAGCTTATGATACAAAATATGATTGATTTCATTTAGTATGTTAGTATATTAAAGTGCACATGCTACTATATACTCCGTATTTGGTTATTTGTTCTAACATCCCACAAAATTTACTCAGTTTGATTTGCCTATTTCAAACATTTTGGGAATCTCATTTTTTATGTGGAATTATCACCTTGTTATTACTAATATAGACAAGGGGCAAACCACCATCTATCATCTCCCACATAAAAAACACTAATTCTACCCACCCCTTTTAATTTACAATACTTCTACCCAATTTTTTAAAATTGTACAAGTTTACCCCCATTTTGTCTTTTATGCACATGGAGCACTACTCCTTCCATTTCTCTCTTCTTTTTTTTGTTATTTTTTACCTTTTTTTTATTGTTTTTTTCATTATTTTTTAATTTTTTTTGTTCAGTTTTTTTTTTATATTTTATATTTTTCTATTTTCGAATTTTTTCAACTTTTTTTTCTTTTCTTTGTTTTTTACTTTTCCTTTTTTTTCAATTTTTTTCAGCCTTTTTTTTAATTTTTCTTTTTTCTATTTTTATTTTTAATTTTTGCTTTATTTTCAGCCTTTTATTTTCCTTTTTTTTCCATTATTTCCAGCCTTTTTTCAGCTTCTTTTTATTTTTTATTTTGTTTTTTGTTTTTTCCCATCTTTTTCGTTTTTTTTTTCAGCTTTTTTTTTCCTTTTTCATTATTTTCAGCATTTTCCCACATTTTCCCACTTTTTTTATTTTATTTTTCATTTTTTTCAATCTTTTTTTTTATCTCAACAACAAGAAATTTCTATATTTCTATCGGTACGAATATTATTCAATCGTACCCGATTACCTATGATTATCGGTACGATTATCGGTCAATTCATACCGATTACCGATAATGTAGTACGAATTCAGGAACAACAATAGTATTAAATCCACTCTAGAGACAACAAGAAGCTAAAAAAATACACAAAGGTAGTTCAAGAGAAACTGAAAAACACACATATAGCAGCAAAACCCTTCACATCGACAATAAAAAAAATTTATATTTCTATCGGTATGAATATTGTTCAAATCGTACCGATTACCTATAAATATCGGTACGAATATTGTTCAATTCGTACCGATTACCTATGATTACCTATGATTATCGGTACGAATATTGCTCGGTACTCAGAAAGACTGAGACGAATTCGTACCATTCATTAATGATATGAATGAATGAATATTTATTATCCTACTTTTTAAACAATCTTGACAAGTTACAGTACGATATTATGAATTCGTACCGTTACAGTACGATATTATGAATTCGTACCGTTACGGTACGATATCATGAATTCGTACCGTAACTTTTCATTACAAATCGGAGTGCTCAAGCCCGGGCTCCCAAATCAAATCCACAAAGAAATACACAAATCAGCAACTGGAAGAAATACATCTATATTAATAATTCAGCAAAATCCAATACAACAGACAAACTTGAGTGAAGAACCCCGGCGGCGGCAAACTTGAGTGAAGCAAACTTGATTAATTCGTACCTGATTACTTATGATTATCGGTACGAATATCGGTCAATTCGTACCGATTACCTATGATTATCGGTACGAATATCGGTCAATTCGTACCGATTACCTATAATGTAGTACAAATTCAGGAACAACAATAAATTTTTATATTTCTATCGGTACGAATATTGTTCAATTCGTACCGATTACCTATAATGTAGTACGAATTCAGGTACAACAATAAATTTTTATATTTCTATCGGTACGAATATTGTTCAATTCGTACCGATTACCTATGATTATCGGTACGAATATTGTTCAATTCGTACCGATTATCTATAATTATTAGTACGATTACCTATGATTTTTACCAACAATCCTAACATCCCCTAACTGCAAACATAAAATTGAATCAATTCCATTTATAACAAACAGAAGATTCAATTTAACCCATTCCTCCCATGCAACATTCATCAAATCAATAATTAATTCAAATTACACACTTATTCTACCATCCAAACTCACGGTCAATTAAACAAACAATTTGTGTGCATCTCCAAGAATAATCAAATGAGGACAAATGAGGAAAAATTCGACCAGTTTTTATCATAAAAATCCATCAACTAAACCTTAATTAAAGACAAATCCACACACACAGACACACACACATATATATAGAGAGAGAGAAGAAGAAGAAGATATTTGAACAAAATTCGACCAGTTGTTTGAAGAAGAAGAAGAAGAATAAAATAAATGAGAGGTATTTGAACAAAAGATAGCACAATCATCGACTGTAATCAGCAAGAGAAGATCACAGAAAAATAAAAAAATAAAAAATTGTAATCGATGTGAAAGTACTACTACGACATTAACAAAGTTGAAGCTAATTTCACAAAAATTTCAAAAAAAACATAAAATCCTATTTTAGGCTAACCAGAAGAAGGAAGCGGTTGAAGGGGTTTGAGGGCAAGGCAGTCAAAGCCAGGCAGCGGGCCATCATCATCCTCCTCGTCGTCATCTTCCTCCTCCGCCGGAGGTGACTGTGAAGTAATGATGAACTGAAATCCGGGCGGCGGCCCGTCATCATCATCGTCGTCTTCTTACTATTCTTACAGCGTGAGACAAGCTGCTGTCAGCACCCAGCCTTGGGCGACTTGCTCGTCGTCGAGGATGCTGCCGTCGGACTGGTAACAGAGCCGTTGACGACCTTGCCGGCGCCGGAGGAGCAGGATCCGGCGCGGCAAGAGTAGGGCAGATCCACCCCTTCCTCCTCCACCTGGTCCATGATGTAGACATCGTCGGGGCACTCGAACTCCAACTTCATCTTGTACCACGTCGGATATAGATTCACCATTGCTGAATTTCGAGAGAGAGAGAGAAGGAAAGAGAGGGTGAGGAAGAACAAAAGGAGGATGATGAGAGAGAGAGAGAAACGAGATCTAGGAAAAGGAATTGAAGGATTTCTAATATTTGAATTTGGTTTTCGGGGAATTGAGGGTAATTTGGTATTAATTTGAAAAAGTGGGTAGAAGGGAGTGTAAATTAAAAGGGTGAGTAGATTTAATATTTTTTATGGGAGATTGGGTATTTGAGTATAATACCACTATAGACAATATATATAAGAACAAAACAAACAAATAAACAAACAAAAAAAAACAAATAGGAGTTTGGAAAGAATAAGTGCGAGTTCCATTGAAAATCGAATAAAATCGATTATATTTTGGCTTGACTACATTTGCATACTGCTACATAATTAATTTGCAACTAATTTAATAAAATCATATAAAAGTTAGTGCAGATTGTATTATACACAAATATTCAACTAACGAATTATAATTTGAATAAATGCTTGATTTGTTCTATTATTTTTCAGACACAAACTTAATTATTTACGAGTACATAATAATATGTACTCCGTATTTCCTTATATTACTATCTCTCTTGCAATTTAACTATAATAGTATACAAACAAATTTTTATTATAACTTTTTATTTATATACTTATGCTACTCAATTTTTTTAGATATAATGTGTTTTAAATAATAGGCAATTACAATATGTTTATGATCCAAATTAAAGATTAATATGTCTTTGAGTTTTAGATTGAATGTGCTACTGTATATAATTATCTTGTACTGTAATAAATAATAATGTAATTGTACATTATTCGTCATAATCATTCAATGAAATTTGCGACATATAATTCGTTTTTGTCTATTCCGAACACTTTAAACTTAATACATGAAAGAATGAAATTTAATAAGAAAAAAATAGTAAGTTCACTTCATAATTTATTTAAAATTATTTTAATACTTTATATTATCAACACTCATTAGCTATATAGTGGGATATTTTTTCCTCAAAAAATTATAAAATTTAATATTATTGTGCATATTTGATAAAGAGGTAATGCATATATTTGCCCACTTAGAGTATAAGAAAATAATATATACCCACCATATAAAATTACTCAATTTTTGCCCAATTTTTGTAAAATGGGACTAAGTTGCCCCTAGCTATTTTTTTTTTAAAATTGCCCACCTTCTTCATTCTTTTCTTTTTTATTCTTCCTTTCTTCATCTTTGTTTCTACACAGGCCAATGTTGGGGGGAAGATCTTCACGGTGCTAGGGTTATCGGTGTTGAGACGACGGCAAGAAGACGGCGAAGACGGTGAGAAGACGCAGAAGACGCCGATTCCGGAGAAGACGCTGAAGACGCTGACGACGGCGATGTCGTCGACGTAGGGCTTGCATCGCAGCTCTCTGTCGTTCACGGCGTCGACGACCACAACTTACAGAAGATAGCCTTCAACACATCGGCCATGTAGGTTGGTTATGTCTTATCTTTTTGTCTTCCTTCAGTTTTCTTCTTCCTAGTTGGTTTTGAAGATATAAACCCTAGTTTTTGTTGAATTTGAATCAAGCACAAGAGATGGTGGTGGCATCGTGGACGTTGACGGCGGTGAAGTAGTTGGTCATTTTTGTTTTTGTTTTGTTTTTTTGGCTCGAACAGTAACTCAAGAATCTGTCATAAATATGTAAAGTTATCCTCATTTTCTTTTACTTGTCCATGGCTAAGGTTTTTATTTTTATTTTGTCCATGGCTAGGGTTTTGATGCAGCACCAATCTGTATTTTTTTCAATTGGATCTGCTCATACTCGAAGCAATTTATTCTGTATTTATTTGCATTTTTTTTCTCTCTTTGATTGAACTTGCTGAGAAAGTAAATGAATGTGTCTTTTGCTTATTCGTGTGTGTTTGATGTTTCTTGTTTTATTTTTGTTTGTTGTTTTGGTTTCGTTTGATGTTTCTCGGACTCATCCAGCTCCAGAATTCAACGATTTCTTGATTTCTTGTTTGATGAGCTTAATTTTCTCACAGGTAAACTAGTTGATAAGATTTTGTAAACTTCTTCCCTTCTGCAAGTCAGAATATTGTTAACGAATGTAAGAAATTATGCAATTCTAACTGAGTAGAAAGTAAGAAATAAGTTAAATTCTTACCACATTAACAAATTCTTGCCAAGTCAGAATTTTGTTAATGAAGGTAAGAAATTAGGCAATTCTAATTGAGTAGAGAGTAAGAAATAAGTTACATTCGTGCATGTTCTCGTTGCCATAAATCTGGTCATTATTCTACCACTTGCACCGAATTTATCGAGGTTCTACCTGTGGATGCTGCAGAAGAAGTTGTTGATGGCACCAACACACGAGGCGTGAAGCGCCCTCACAACCCGAAAAAATGCGGTATTTGTAGTGTTGTTGGCCACACTCGGAAGAAATGTCAAGATCCCAGCAGGTTTTTCCAAGTTTTTATGACCAATGTCAGTTCTTAGCACACTTCTAATTATGTTTGTGCTCAGCCTCTACATAGTCAATCCCTTTTTTTGATGGTTTTCGGGCAAAATTATGATTTTTTGTTGTTGATTGTAAGAAGTTTTTCCAATTTCTGACTACTACAATATGATCCAAACAGTTTACGGTAGTAAGAAATTTGCGATTTTCTTACTTCTGTGTTGTAAGAAATAACGCATTAATAAATTTATAATAAACGTATAAATTTATACTTATTTTCTAACAACTTGTTCAATAAATTCTTATAATAAACGTATAAATTTGCACTAAAGAAATTACGACGGCTTGAATTACCATTGTAAGAAAATCATAACATATGTGCCAAAAGAAAGTCGATTATGTCTAGAATTTCACCCAAAAAAGAGATGTCTTGTTCCATGTCCATAGCACCCACATAAACAAAAAAAGAGTTGGTTTTTGTACGTGCGTGTTCACCACCCCCCCCCCCCTAAGAAACAATTACTTACAAAAAGTATATTTGTTTTTTAAGACTATTACATGCTACCCCCTACATTGAACGGTATTGAAGTGTCATGGCCAACATTGCAATCCGTGTTGTGAGCATAGATGGTCGTCGCCACATGTCGACGGTATTTCATCACCTTTTTTGGGTTCTCCAAACCCCTCGGCAGTTGTACTTTTGAAATGATTCATTCCACTTGCCTCATGCAGTATAGCGTAGCGTCTGCGGCTTTGGTTTCTCTAAAGGGCTCCCTACCTGTTGCAAGTTAGCATTGTAAGAATCTACTTAGTTCGAAGGCGACAATTGATTAGAGAACGTTAGAATCTACTTCACTAAGCATCAGATTTTTATATAGTACTTTATAAGAAACTAACATTTTCTTACAAACAACATCGTAAAGGTTAGAAATTTCATGTTTTCTTACATTGAATCCTATTAGCAATATATAAATTCTAACCACAAACCAAAAAAATCCTAGTAAGGTAAGAAATTATCATTTTTCTAACCTTTCTCAGCTTCATGTAAACAAGTCTAGGATGGTTAAAAATTAGCATTTTTCTAATCTTTCATCAAATCTCATGTCCTATATGAGATATTATTAGAATGATACGAAATTAAGATTTTCTGATCATTTTCTCAATAAGAAATTAAGGAACCATGAGCATTTTCTTACCTTTCAAAGCCCCAAACTTAAAATCAAACTGAAGATTTCCTGACTAAGTCGCCCAGCTCATTCCCTATGTACTTCAGAATTGATAATCCTATGTGCATTCACGTCTCCTACCATGGTTTCATACCCACCCGGTATCACTTTGTGCTTTTTATCCAGCAAATTCAGCCTTTGATAATCTCATTCAACCTTGCAGGCATAAGTAGAAATAATCATTGAATGCAAGAGATGGTAACAAACCACATCACAAGATGTCAGAATTTACATCTAATTATAACATATAACAATAAGAAAACAACCATTTCTAACCAACATACAACTAATAGATGCTCATTGTCAGAATTTATCATGACACAATATCAGAATAGCATATCTTTCTAACCTTCATGTTGAATCTTATTTTCATTTCTAACCAATTAGTCAGAAATTTATTACTTTTCTAATCAACTAGTAACAAATGCAGTAATGTATATACCTTCAAACCAACTGATTACAATCATTCAAATTGGAAATATTATGATCAAGATCTACATAAATTCATTGGTCTTCTAACCAACTACTAACAAACTGATCAGAATGTATATGCCTTTCTAACCAACTTATCAGAATCATACAAATTGGAAAAATTATTATCAAGATCTGCAATTTCAAACCAAACAACAAATTTGTAATCCCAAGTTTTTTTTCAATTTCTAACTTCAATTTCAAAAATCTAACCTAAACACAATATAATTATAATGAATCTATTTCACTTAATCAGAAATATATACATTTTCTAACCTTCATGTGACAAATTCTAACCAAAACAACAAAAATTTCTAACCAACTAATCGAACTCAGGTTTGTTCAGAAACCCTAATACTTTTACAGCAGTAAATCTCTCATTTTTTTCTGCATTTCATAATCGATTCAAGTTGTCAACTTCTCCCTTCAACCAATACGTAAAAACACCCAAACCAAATCTCACCCAACAAAATACAACATCTTTTTCACACAATATCAGAATTGTATATCTTTCTAACCATCATGTTGATTTTTCTTACTTGCTAACCAACTAGTAAGAATTTTATATGTTTTCTAACCAACTAGTAAGAAATACAGAAATGTATATCCTTTCTAACCAACTGATCGGAAACATACAAATTGGGAAAATTCTAACCAAAATCTAAGAATTATAACCAAACCGCAAATTTGTAATTCAATTCTAAGAATTGTACCATTTCTAACTTCAATGTGAAAAAACTAACCTAAACACAATATTTTTCTAACCAAGATGCAACCCAATATCTTGCAAATTCAGATTTCTGACCACGAGAAACCAAATACATATATAATTCAAAGGAACGTTCTTGACTTCATCAGAAATACTTCTTTTTTCTAACCTTCTCGTGAAACATTCTAACCAAAAAATATAAAATTCTTATCAACTTTTCGATTTTTCCAGAATCCCTAATTCTTTTGCAGCACAGAATCCTCATTTTTCCAGTGTATAATCGATTCAAGTAGTCAATCTTTCTCTTTAACCAACAGGTCAAAACACCCAAACTAAACTCAACATCCAATATTCAACATTCTTGCCACATGCAACTTCAATTTCTCAAAAAAATACACTCAACAGATTGAAGGTGTCAATCCCTTTTTCCCAAAACCCTAAATTTCAGTTTTCTCTTCTCTACAATTTAAAAAGTAAAGCTTTTTTAATCCATCAACAGTCCAACAATGCAACCAAAAACCACATGCAAAAACCCTATTTTTTTTACCTCTGCTTGTATGAAGGGATGGCCACTGGGAGGCGCTTGGACTGGCTCCTCCGTCGGAGCATCGAAGTGCGGCGGGTCGTCTTGCGCGTCGGCTCTGTCTTCCTTCCTCTTTCTCTTTGAACTTCGCAGCGCTATGGGAGTGAGGAGCGAGAACAACGAAAGTACTCTGTGAAGCGACGAACGCCGTCGACGGCGGGGAAAGGCCACTGCGTCTGGTTGGGAAGATTGCCGGTGTGGATTTGCAGAGAGAAGAGAGTTGAGGGTTATGGAGAGAGTAACATGTTTATGTCAATTAATTGTTTTTGGGGTTGGGATCGTGTGAGAGTGGGAGAGAAATGGGGGAATTTATTTTTGGGGAGTTGAGGGTATTTTAGGGCCATTGCCCAAAAATTGGGCATTTTTTGTGTTTTTTTATATATTGGGTATATTTTGATTTTTTATGTGCTAAAAGGGCACTTTAATTGTTCACTCTTTGATAAATACGTAGTACTTATTGAAATTTAACTATGATCTCAGATACTAATTGTTGATATGTAATTTTCTCTAGTATTGCAAGTATTATCAATATTTTTGTAATAAAATATTTAATAATATAACTAAAAATAAAATATATGTATGTCTAAAGCTAACAAGAAAAAATAAATTTTAAGTTAACATAGCTTCAAAATTTATACTTTAACTAATAGATTACACAAAAACTTTCACACTCTAAGCCTGTAACCCACACGGATCATATATATATTATCTCCTAGATTTAAAAGTCACATTTTTAAATTGGAATTATATCTAACAATAACATTGAACTGAATGTTTAATTAAATTGGACCCACTTAAAGTGAATAAAAGTGGGCCAAAAATGATATTTTTATGTGTAGTCTCTTTTTAAAATGAAATGTGTCTATTTTTTGTAACGGACGAAAAATAGAAATGTATCAATTTATTGTGGACGGAGTTAGTATATTAAATTGAAGTAAATTTATATGTAATGTAAATTTTACTTAAGATTTTTATATACTCCGTATTTTATATAAAGACATATAATATATTTTACTTCTTCCATCTTATAAGACTACGAACAACTCTTAGCAGTGCATGTATTAATAAAATGTTAGTTAGATGATGGAGAGTAAAGATAAAATGGTTTATAATGGATTATATGTTCAAAAATAGAAAGTGGATACTCTTCCATACGTCCAAAAAGGAACTTAGTGCGTAGTCTTATGTGACAGAGGGAGTATTATAACTCTTAAATAATAAGAGCACCGAAAAATTAGTAATCTTCTCAACTTTCAGTTTTTCAAATATAGAATAGTTAGTGACTTAACCTAATGGCTAATACTCCCTTCATTTCGCCGAAAGAGCCTCCTTTATTATTTTATACCTCACATATGAATAAAAAAAATGTTCTTTCGGCAAAATGGAGGTAGTAATACATTTCAATAATCAATTTCGGATATAATACATTTCGGCAAAAAAGGAGTCTCCTTTTATTATTTTATCTCAAATTTAATGAACAGAGAATTTGTTAATCAATTTCTTAATTATGATTTCTCTAAGTTTGATTAAATATATTTCACAACTCGTCATATAAAATCATGATTCAAACTTGTAAGCCATAATACATATAACTCAAATAATTTAAGAATAAAAAAATAATTAAGCTAAAAAATAAAATAAGCAAAAATAAGATAATGTTAAAAAATATGTAATCAATTTTTTAATTACATTTCTCTAACTTTGATTAAATAGATTTCATAACTCATCATATAAAACCATAATTCAAATTTGTACACCACAATACATATAACTCGAATAATTTAAGGATGAAAAATTAATTAAACTAAAAAATAAATTAAGAAAAAAATAAGATAGTGTTAAGAAAAATATTTTTTTAAAAGATCACAACTAAAAACTATATTTACATTTTTTCAATAAATTAAATTTAATGTTGTGGGGGTGGGGATCCCCATAGATCTCACTAAATATACTTGCCATGTATGTACATTAAATTAAACTAAAATGATATACAAGGAAAATTTATTTTCTAATGATTTATTATATTACTCTTAAATTAGTAATAATGAGGGTATAATAGACAATCTACATTAAGCGCTCAAGGCTCTTTTTATATAAGTATAGATATAGATAGATAGATAGATATAGATTTTATAATGTACTATACCCATACTAAATTGCGAGTTTCCCTTACTAAACCAAATTAGTGTCTTTAATGTGCAATGTTATTTAATTACGTTCATGGAGAACCTTCGACGGAATTACTTAAATTTACTTATTTATTTTTATTTTTTTTAAAGGAACTTAAATTTACTATTTTAATTGAACCAATACATCATTATGCAATGAACCTTTTTGTGAAAAAATTTCCTTCATTTGATGTCATTTCATCTTTCAAACCTTTCCAAACTAAATCTACTAAAACTAAGCAGCATCTAATCAATTGAAATGTGAAAAAAAATCATTATTGATAAATGCATGTAAACATGTTACACAGCAATTTTACATACACAATGCACCAAGAAGCAGAGCATTTTTCATTTTCATACTTCAAGTTACAACACTGTATAAATATATGTATAGAGTCTGGAGTAGCAAGTGTAGCCCCAATATAATATTTCTTCTCTCTCTCTCTCTCTCTCTCTCTCTCTAAGAATTTGGTATCTGGTTTATACCGTGACTAAGAAATTGCAGAAGAGACCTCATCTTTCTGATCTGAGAGTTCTTGAGTGTTTAGTGACGAGCCATTCACAGTCGAAACCTCCACATTCGGAATGATGGGAGCCCGTTGCCTTCGTGTAACCGTCATTTTTAGACCTTCTGTGGTGTGGATCGTGGCCCCGGTAGTCATCTTGACCTGAAAACAGCCATAAAGGGAGCATTTACTTTGGGTGACAGATCGGATTAACAATATCATTGGAATGATTTCGTAATCCAAGAAGATTAAAATTGTTCAATCCGTCAAATTCTGTGGTACCGAGTCTATATCAATTTATATGTTCAAATGCTAGAAGCGGATTACTTACAGGAGGTGCTCCAATGGCCAGTTGGAAGTCAAATCTACGGACAAGCATCGCCACTGCTACAACAGTCTGCAAACCGAAGAAGATAGATGTTATATTAACAATCATCGTAATTATTACCATCAATTGTAGAACATTAGCCAAGTGGAGAAAAAGTTTGTAAAATACACATCTAAGAATATCAAGATTGAATCTGTATAACTAAAAGGGTTGGGCTTAAAAATGATTTACCTCGAATGTTGCAAACATGTCTCCAATACATTTTCTTGGCCCTCCCCCAAATGGCAAGTAGCTGTAACAGAGAAGTGACAGAGTTCTTGTAACAATTTCCATGATATTTTTGATATTTCTACAAGTTCGATTCTTGGTTTTCATATAGAACTTTCGGGGTGAGAAGAATATCATCGAACCGAAATGGATTAGATTATCTTCACAAGATTACCGTGTGAATTATCACAAACCAAAAACCTGCCAGGAGGGTTTGGATAATATTTTTGAGTTTGCAATAACTGAATATTAGCTCATCCATTTGTGAATGAATTAACGAACCACTAAATAGTAGCTGAGGATTCAGACCTGAAATTCTGGTTTGTCTCATTTGGATTTGGACCATCCAAAGGCCATCTTTCAGGATTGAATTTCTCAGCGTCTTCCCAATGATGAGGGGAACGGTGCAGATTCCACACGGATATGAATATATCTTCATCCCTACAACACCAACTTCGTTATATATATTTAGAGAGAAAGGTGTGCCTAAACAAAAATGGTGATCTCATAGTTCCATGACAGATAATACGATACACTCCTGTAATATAACTGGAAACTTTTCAACTGGGTAACAGTTAACTCATAGTTCAACTGGAAAGAATATGAGAATGAATGAAATTCGAGGTTTTTCAGAACTAACTTTTTGATAGGGTACTTCCCAAGTATGTCATCGCCAAGGGAACGCCGAATCAAAACAGGAGGCTGTGGATAGAGTCTCAATGACTGCGAAAGTTGGCAAAATATAAAAAATAAGTTAAAAAATTGAGATATGAGAAATCCAGAGATAGCTTGCAACCAATATTTCAGATGTATGGGCATTACTTACTTCATTGATAACTCTAGTTGTATATTTGAGCTTCTTCATATCTTCAACAGTTGGAAATCGATCACCTAGAACTGAATCGACCTAAGCAGCAGCTTCAAAGATGATATCAATTAAAAGTGATCATATTTATGGTGATTGGATTGCTTCAGACTGAAACTAACCTCATTTTGAAGCTTGGCCATCACACTAGGCTCCTAGAAGTTTCAAAAAAATAAGATCAAAATGCACAGTTAGAATCATATATCTTCACAAAGTTGAGTATACTCCAATACCTTAGAGAGTTCATCTATATATATTTAGTATAACTTGATTTTTCCCTTTCAGTTAAGATGAGATATAAATAGTGGATTGATACCTGTGAAAGAAGATAAAAGGTCCATGTCAGCACAGCAGCAGACGTTTCATGTCCAGCTATGAGTAATGTCATCAGATCATCACGGAGTTGCTTGCTAGAAACCTATGGATTATTTCACATGAGGAACTTACTCAAAAAATTATTAATTGATATTTTGTATTTATAAATAAAGAGGTAACCAATTCCGTACATCATCCCCAGATGCTAAAAGGAAATGGAGAATACTTGGATCTCGTTCATTCATGTACTCCTCATGAAACTGCAATTCTTCTTCATCTACCATTTTCTGCAAATGTACACAAAAGTTCACTACAGCAAACTACCAATAACATAGCAGATCGGAGAAAAACATGAAACAAACATCAGTATAGACAAATAAACTTCACCTTACAGATGGCAATCAGATCATTTAATGTTTCGTTCACTAGCTTCAGAGAAGCATTAACCTTCTTCAGCTTTGGGGAGATATCTTTCCATATAGGAATCTCCCAAAATGGAATTGGTGCGACACTTCTGTCCTCTGCTTCCCGTAAAACGGTGTATACAGCCTGTTGCAGAAACAGTGTGCATTAGAGCTGGTTTAACATAAAATAGCAGCTAGTGATAAGCTAAGTCCATATTAAACTTAAGAAATGAAAGATTTCAGAGGTGCCAAAGCTGATACCTCAACAATACCAGTATCGACACTCAGAGAGTCGAAATCATAATTGAATACAGCTTTCCCAATGATATCTAATGTCAAACGGGAAAAAAGGGACTCCATCTCAACGTCCTCACCATCAGATGCCGCAGCATCAAGCTTTTTGCATAGCCTATCAGTTGCTTGTCCAAAGAGGCTAAACATTGCAGCCACAAACTAAAAGGAAAATCATGAAATCGGTATCAATAACATGACCTATATACTAGCATGATATAAAGTGGGATATGTCATGAACCATTACAAAAGATATACAGTATAATAAAACTTCTTTTTTATTGTTTTTTCCTTGTTTCTTGATCTTCCTACTACCTTCTGATGCAGAGCAGGCACTATAGCACGTCTTCTAACACGCCATATTTCCCCATCAGCAGGTATCAGTCCTTTCCCCATTACAAAATCTAAAATTTCAGCTAAAATTCCCTGATAGAAAACCAAAAGTTTGAATTTCAAGGTTTACGCTTAAAATCACTTCACAAATAGATTCTGAATCACAGCGTTCAACGGTAGACAAGAGAAAAAGCAGAAAGCGCTCATCTCTGCAACTGATATACCTTCGAATAAGATTTTGGATTGTCTTTCAGTATGTGTTTGGCGATTAAAGGATCTGATACTATTAGAAAGGACTGCAACAAAACACCACAATAGTTACTCAATGAAGCTTAGATTTGAAAGAAAACATGCACTAATCGAGTTGAAGCTAACCTTAGGACCAAATGTTAGTCTAAAAACTCCACCATAAGTTAGGTAAAGCTCGTACAAGGGTTTGAAAAAGGGTTCGTTTCTGATGGAACTGATCGAACCTCTTGCCTCCGGAATCTTCGGATAGTCCCCTGAACCGCCAGTGACATTGACTATGAACTCAACTATCTCTTTGGGCAATCCCAAGTTTGACAAACCATTTTTGAGTTGTGACTGAAAGCTATAAACCACAACAAACATACAAATTACAACCCAAAACAATATATTGCATAACATAAATTTGCAGTATATGAATGCTAATAGCAAGTAATGTTGCAGTTTATTGCATTGTAATAACTAATAATCTCCAGATCCATTCTTGGTTTGTTTCACTCTCTTTGAACCCCAAAAGAGTTTATACTTTCTAGAACAACAAATACATAAGCAAAATCATAAAATCCCCAATTCTAAAAGCTTCATTTTTTTTTCCAATCGTGCAACAAATAAAGACATGGTGCAACCCTAATAAACGAACTACATTTGTACCTTGGCTTCTCGACTGTAAATTCGCCGGAGGCTATGCGGGCCGAGAGCTCGGCCCGGCGCTTCTCTTCCAAAAGCCTCTCCACATCTTTCACCGCATCTTCGCGGGGCCCTCCTCTCCCGTTACCCGACGACGAACAACTAACCACAGAATTCCCTGCAAACCCAATCTATATTCACCAAGCAATAAACAAAAACATAAAAAAACACACACACAAAAGAACTAGTCAAGTTGTACAATATGCATCATAGATCGTACCATTGAACTTCAAATTAACAGCTGGACTGAATTTTCTTCTGAAGTCTCTAGTCTGAACGGTCTGCGGCGAGAATCGAGGAAATGATAGACTCGCAGCCATTGTTGGTTTAGAGAGAGAAAAGGCGGATGGGAGAGAGACGGAGAGGAAGACGATAATGTGGGAAGTGCAGGTGTAAGCCTGCAAAGTCTGCCACAACAGCTGAGAAAGATTCTCTAATTCCAGGAAGACTGTACAATCCTCTTTGCGTAAAGTACTACAAGAAAGTTGTACGGTGATCTGTCGATATCAATATCGGAGTGGCGTTAGCTGGGTTCGGCGCCTTAACCGCTAACGAACAAACGGAGGAATCTACTGTTTTTGGCGCTATTATAACTGAATGATCCTTCCATAGTCAATCATTTTTTGAATTTTTTTTTTCTTTTCTTTTCTTTTTTCGACCAAAAATGTGTAAAAAAATTAATTAATTTCAGCCTATAGTTTGGTGAAGTTGCCTAATTCTATTAAATTACCCTGCTGGTGTAGGTAGGCTAATCTCAACCGGAAATATTATGTCATCATTTTTTTATGTATGATTAATTATAAAATATAAAATTTAGGTATCATTAATGTGTAAAATTTTTATAAATTTATACATGCGTAATTATTTCATATAATATATCAAATTCAAGTGTTTCCCCAAACGATTTTACTTGCATTGATAAACAAGTATAAATAAAATATTTCTAATCTTTAATTTGTGATGTTTTACATTCTCTAAAGTCAGTAGTAAATATTTAAATAATCAAATAGTATTATCAAACAAATTAATCGTACTAATTTAATTTCATACCAATGAGAGAGAGATAGAGAAAAGCTTCAATTTTTGTGTCCATCAAAATCTCCCTATTTCTCCGGAATCAAATGATGAAATGCTAGGAAAATTAATTATTCAATGTTTGTTGAAGGCCCTTTTCTCCTTCCATTGATATCATCATCAATATTCATGCATTTTTGAGCTGTTCATAGCATGAAACCTCACACATTTTTCTTTTCTTAATATCCATAACAATAACAATATTTGTGTTATGCATGCAAAACTTATTCTTTCTTGTCTAGATGCATAATTACGAGAGGATATTGAGATTGAACAAAGAAACACATACATTCTTGGCGATATTATGCAGGATTCTTGTTTGCTAAATTAATTTTGAGGCCTTAGGATAGTAAAAAGGAGATTTTTTTTCTATCTTCTTGCTATTTTTTTGGGTGAAGGAGATAGCGCACTCCGTGTTTGATTAAAGTCCTGAGAGAGAATTCTGAAGATATGGGCTGCTTCTCATGTTTTTCGAAAAAGAAAAAGAAGAGAAAGAATGAGCCTATTACCAGAGACAGCCCTCCACCACCTCCTCCCGGTATTCCTTTTTCTAGTTATGATCATATTTCGTGCATCAAAATGATTTTTTTTTATCAAATAATCATTGCTATTGAAATGATTGCATGTCTAAATATCAAGAAAATGCTGACAATAATCACATGCTTCAAGCATTTTGAAATTTGAATGAGTGTTGAAGAAGCTCATCCCCTTTTGAGATTTTGTTATATGAAGGGATCAAAGGATTAAGGTTTGTTGATTTGTTTGCACATGCATAAACTAGTATCCTAGAAAGATATGCATATGCAGCAGCTGTTTCTTGTTGTCTGAACTGATTTTCTTCGAAAATTCTGAATCGAGTTCCTCTTTTTAGTACGCGTTGCTAAGAACCCTCCAGCAGCCGAGATCAACAACAAGGCAGAAGAAGTAGCAGCAGATGATGGAAGTAACAACGGAGCAAAAGCATTCAATTTCCGCGAACTCGCCATGGCTACAAAGAATTTCAGACCAGAATGTCTGTTGGGAGAAGGCGGAATCGGAAGAGTATACAAAGGGACCCTTCAATCTACTGGCCAGGTAATGGATACAGACTGCAGTTTCTTTCTCCTCCATCTCAAACAATAGTACTATGAGAACGAAACATCTTTTTTCGACTCGTTTCTTTAAGAAATCGACATGCTATTCCTCAACAGGTTATGGCAGTTAGGCAGCTAGACAGAGCTGGAACACAAGGGAAAGAATTTCAAGCCCAAGTAATGGCATTGAGTCAGCTTCAACACCCGAATCTGGTGAAAATCATTGGATATTGCGCTGATGGAGATCAAAGGCTTGTAGTTTATGAATACTTGCCATCTGGTTCTTTAGAAAATCATCTCTTTGGTAACTCGAAATCCAAATTTCACCCGAAAACTCAAATATCACTCACCTCTCTCGTTCAAGAACGCTTAACTTCTCATTTCTGCAGACATTACACCTGACAAAAAGCCGTTAAGCTGGCCAGCAAGAATGAAGATAGCATATGGTATAGCTCAGGGGCTCGAGTTTCTACACGAGAAGGCGGACCCGCCCATCATATATCGGGATTTGAAGGCATCAAACGTGTTATTGGACGAGATGAACAACCCGAAACTTGCAGAATATGGGCTGGCCAAGCTTCTGCAGGGGGGTAGCAACCCGAATGTATCACCGAGAATGGTGTCGTCTTATGGCTATTGTGCACCGGAGTTCGAGATGCACGGTGAGGTCTCAGTGAAAGCCGATGTCTACAGCTTTGGAGTCGTCTTGCTAGAGCTGATCACAGGCCGAACAGCTTTCGACAGCCAGAGGCCTGCAGAGGAGCAAGCTCTAGGAATTTGGGTGAGTAGAACTGCCATTATTTATAGAACATGGCCAGGCTGGTCCGGTTTTTATTTGGACCGGGCTGGGCCATGCTTTAATAAACCGGAAATGTAAATCGTGTCCGGCCAAGTCTGACATCTCCCAATGACTCAAAGGGATCTGGCTGGTCTGGTCCGGTCCAGTCCGATTATTTGACACATCTACTGCCAACTAGGGGTGTCCAAAATAGTCCGGTTGGGCCATGGTTTTGTAGGCCCGGTCCGGTTTCCTCTATGACTCTTAAGGATTGGACTGGACCGGGCCTGCATGATGATCTAACACCTCTATCTATCAACTAACGTTGAAACCACTTCCTAATGATTTTTGTTAGGTGCAACCGTTTCTCAGGAACCCGAAGAGGTTTCCTGAGATGGCGGATCCACGTTTGGGAAACGAGTACCCTTTGACGAGCTTAAATCAAGCAATCGGAGTGGCATCAATGTGCATTCAGGAGGAGCCATGCGTACGGCCTATGATGGCGGATGCCGTGGCTGCATTGAGTTTTCTGGCGATGGCTCCTCCTGAATCGCCCGTCCCGTCTCATCTCGTCCCTATGCTATCATCGAAAGTTGATCCAGAAGTTTTGTATCAAGGAAGAGGCCAAAATTTGTTGGTGTGAACAAGAAAAATGTATAATATCAGCCAATGTTCTAATATATTCTTTTAATTTGTTCAATTTTTTCCTATGATTTTTTGATGATTTGGGGCTTTGTTTGAGGTTCATGCTATGATCACAGATGCATTTTTTTAAAAAGTAGTTTAAATAATAGTATTAAAAATTACAAATTATTATAAAATCTCAATCGTTTTTCTGGAAACCAAATCAATACATATGCATGGATGTAATTCTAATGTGTAACTTTGATTAATTTACTACACTACAAGATACACAGCGTTTTGTGACGGAAATAGCATCGGAAACTAATCCGTAGCCGTTTATAGCATCGGAAACAACGACAGAAACAGTCACGCTTAGGCAAACAACGACGGAAAATTAAGTTTCGTAGGCCATAAATCGAAAAAGTAATGTTAAAAGGAAATCGAAAGTGCCAATATTGATAATACATGCAGTAGAAACATCAAGAAACAGAAGATGTCCAAACATTGCAAAAACAAGCAAATTAACTAGACTGTTAGTAAATTTGAGCTAGTTTTTGTATCGCCACGTCATCAAACAAGCCACTAGCTTCCAACAAAAATAGAAGAAAAAGAAGAAAAAAAAAGGTCCATTTTTCTTTAATAAAGTATCAGTCTTTTGTCCTCGACGATGACCCTCCACTTCCTGAAAAATATATATACAACTTTTTAAGTAAAATATTCTACATATATATATAGAGCGTCATGTATTCTAGTAAATATATTAATAAGTTTTCGATTAAAAAGAAGTAATGAAAAATTACCATTTGCATTTGTAGCAACAAAGATGCGTAAATGAGGGTCCACAGGAAGGCCAACATCTTCGTACCTCTTGTCATACAATGTGTATCTGAAATTTCATCTTCCATTTCATTGATTGATATTTCAAAATGAATTTAAATATGTATGTAAAAATTAAAATTAAAAAAAAAATATATATATATATACCTTCCCCCATCGTAACTGCGTGAGCTGTATCTATGAAGACCTCGACCCACAGAATTCCAGCTTGGAGTCTCATCTTGCAAAGGCATTTTCCTCTGCCAAATATATATACGCATATATTTCATGTAATCATGAAATCAAATGTGAAAATAACACAATATATATAAAATGTACAATACTTTCATGCCAGACCCGTCTCAATAAATATTGTGGCCATGTGCTAGTATATAATTAGGCCCTTAAATTTTATTAAAATATTACTTAAAAATAATAATTACATTTTGATTATTAAACGAATATAAAAACATCATCTCTTATTACAAAAAAATTTCCCATTGAATCCCATAAATCTTGATGGGAGTTAATGTAAAAGATGAAGCTACAAATTTTATTTTTATTGAGGAAGAAATAATAAACAATGGCAAAACCAGAAAAAGGAATAGGGGTGAGTATTCGGGTTTCGGATCGGGTTTTTAGTAAAAATTGAAAAACTGAAAAAATTCAGATTTGGAAAAATACACTCGAACCCGAACCCGAATTAAAAAAAACCCGAACCCGAAAAACCGAAATTAATTTCGGTTTTCACCCGAAAATCCGAATTATTTTTAAAATATAGAAAATATATATATTGCTTTATTCACTTATAAATTTAATCAACACTAATTTTCATCCAAACTCAATACTAATAATGTTTTTACTACAATTTATAATAGAAAAATTATCTATAATCCATTACAATGCCTATTATCCATAGTCCATTGATAAATATTACAACCTTCAAAATTATCCATAGTCCCTATTAATAATAAATTATGAATTAGAACTCAAAAGTTGAAAACCTAGTTAATTTATTAATTTTATAAATTATATATATATATATATATATATATATATATATATATATATACTATATTAATAATAATTTTAATATATATAAATTCGGGTTTCGGGTTGTCGGGTTTTAAAAAAAATTACCCGAACCCGAACTCGAAACCCGAATTTCAAAACCGAATAAACCCGAAATTCTAAAAAAAACCCGAATAACCCGAACCGAATTTTTATTTCAGTTCGGTTTCGGTTCGGTTTTCGGTTAATAGTGCTCTCCCCTAAAAAGGAATAAGAAGATAAAGAAGACACGAAAATACAATGAAGAATAAAAGAAAGCGGGAGTGCCGGCCGGGTGAGAGAAGGAAATAGTTGTATACGTAGTAGTAGTAGTAGTGAATAGGAGGGGAGATAAACTTTAGAAATGAAAATTAAAATATAACTGGGCTTTAAAAAAAGCCTATGCAGCCCTATTTTTTTGGAGGCCTTGTTTTCAAGAATAGCTTGAACATGCTTAGAGGCGGACCTAGTATTAAATAGGAGGAGAGATAAACTTTAGAAAAGAAAATTAAAATATAGCTGGGCTTTAAAAAAAAACCTATGCAGTTGGGTTTTTTTTTTTTTTTTTTGGGCTCCTATTTTTTTGGAGGCCCTGTTCTCAAGAACAACTTGGACATGCTTAGAGACGGGCCTGTTTCATGCATGCATGGTCTCAGAATACATGATTAATGAAATAAAAAAAAACTTTTGAATGTTCAAATCAATGAGAACCAAAAAAAGTACATGAAGAAGAATAAGAAGTAAATAATTATTTTATTTATTCCATGAAAAATAATGTAAAAAATTCATACCTTGAATGCTGAAGTTGTAGGGCCAGCAGAACTACTAGCATATGGAAATCCTTGACTTCTTGCCAATCTAATTATATTAACATAAATCATAGTATTAACTAGTTACTTTTAAATAGTAATCTCTAACTTAATTATTATATGGCTATATATAATCTAAAGCAGTGTATTAACTCAATGAACTCTTACCTTAGTGAAGATTCAATTGTTGAGGCATTGTCTTGAGCTGCTACATCAAATAATTGTTCATTCATGGAGCTTTCAAAAGGTGCCTGCAAAAATTAATTAATTTAACGAGAGATGAAAAGACGAAAAATCGTGCGAAAATTACAAATTTGGATAAATATTATATACTGTATATTGCAATTAATTAACCTGATGTTTTACCTTGAGTACTGATGTTGTAGGGCTTTTAGTAGTATTGGAGATGTCAATACCCAGATCAAAGCTATTCATTGAATATGGTAAGCCTTGTGATCTCATCGATCTAAAATAAAATCAAAATTAAATTACTACTAATAAATAACTATTATTACTTTATTGAGCATGCATGCAAATCATATAACATACTGCATTGCAACATATGGATTTATTCAATTAATATTACTATACATATGCATGCATATTATTCAATTTTTTTTTATAACACAATAATATAGTAGTATATATTACCTTAATGAAACTGAATTCTCAGGCGCCGAATAAGCATAGTGCATGCCGGTATTAAGTGATGGATCAATTATGGAGCTTTCAAATGGTACCTATATATATCATGATTATTGTTATTTATTTCAATATTATTTTTATATATAAATGCAATAAAAAAATAAACATTGATGGAATTTCAAATATATTAATTACCAGTGTTTGTGAAGATCCAATTTGCAGGGGTCGATGTGCAGAGGAAGATGATAAGAGATGATATTCTTGAGGAAAATTAGATAATGATAGATTGTATCTATTCATCATCTCATTATAGTACTGTGCTTCTTCACTGGATATCATTGGATTATTAATATTGCTCCTAATTGCTGGGTATCTATTTCAAAAATCAAATAAGTAGAATATAATGTTGGTTAATTAATCATTAGTATGCATTTTAATTTCTCGAAAAAAAATATGAACACAGTTAATTGCCTCCAAAATTACAAATCTTTGAACATTTTATGATTAAAATTTAAAATAATACAATTTTGAATTGCATAAATAACATTACTATCCATTTTCATTTTTTTATTAATTAAATTTTGACAAACATTTGCCAAACAATAACTCCAAAATAAAATACCAATTTATTCAGAAGCAAAAGGAGTATACTTACAATTGCTGATGATCACGTGATTGCAAATTACCATGCAAATAGGCTGCAGAAAGATCCACATTTTGTGACTGCATCTCCTCCTACACATGAATAATAATAATAATAATAATAATAATAATAATAATAATAATAATAATAATAATAATAATAATAATAATAATAATAATAATAATAATAAAAGCTAAATGATAAATGAATAAAATAACCTGTAATGCAGCTATTGAAAATGATGCCCCTATTTGTTGGCTTTGTGAAAAATTTAGGGCACCCTCAAAATTTGAAGTTCGATATTCACTTGTTTCGGGAATGCTACAGTATTATTTAGAAAATAATTAAGTAGATTTTATATTTATGCTGAATATAATTCAAAATTAATTAATTATACCTTTGCCTTGATTCTTTTTCAGCTGATAAATCTTGGGGAGAAGAATTAACAATGGCACGAAGCTCATCAGTGAAGCTCTTCCTTTGATTTGATGAAGTTGAGGGTGATTTTGCTGATGATGATCCTTGCTCCATTTATATTATTTCTGATTATATATATGTGCACATAAAAGTTAGAAAATTGTGTGCAAGATCCAATATCTAAAATAAGAAATTTTTGTATGTAATATATAAATAAAGATGACAAAAAAAAAACATTGAAGAAACAAACAACATCATTATTATTAGAGTTATAAACAACAATCATTACACATTATTCTTATGCAAGATCATTTATATTTTCTTGTAAAAAAATAATTTTATGAAAATTGATATATAAAAAAAATTGTAAATCCTAGAATATTAGCAAATAAACATTTTTTTTTAATTTCATGTAAAATGCACGTGTTCTCACGCAATTGATGAAAACAAACATGCACGTACGGGCTAAAAATCGAATTAAAAATGATGTATTAATTAAAGTAAGGGCGTCTTTATACGGTCTGTAGTTTTAGATTAGATTCGAACACGTATATGAAGAAGCAACAACGATCTGCAAATTACTACACGACAACGGAATATAATTAATAAACATTAATAAATCATCATTCCTGAAATTATTACACTTGCAAACTACTAAATAATCAACATTAGATCTAGTAAAAAAAATTAAAATGCGTATCTATGGTTTTGTCAATCACAAAAACTGAGATTTAATTTAACAGAATAAAAGTTAGCATAAATAAGTATATTGAGATTCACAAATACCTTGGCAAGCAACTTAATTTTGACTTAAAGCTCTTCAAATCTGCAAATAGTCATGAATTTTTCAGAGAACAAGGAATATATATATATATTTTTCACTTTCCACAATGATTCTTTCACTGAACTGGACTTAGTGAAATAACATTTGTTGTTTTTAAATAAATTTATAGAGATTCAAGTACATACCAGATTAGGGAAAAATAGAATTGAAAAGTAATAATTAATAAATTTTACATGCTACCGTTAGTGTAATCTGCTTTGCATTAGGGGCATCCACACATACATGCAAAAACATTTAATTTCAGATTTGAAATTTAAATTCCTATTCCCATTAAAATTAGAGTATGAGTATCTGTCACCTACCTTCCTTATATTTAACCAAAATTAAGAGGATTCACATAATCTAAGTTAATTTCAAATATTAATCGATTTAAAATCACAACATTTTGTTTCTATTTTTGCTGCACTGGTTGGATATATGCCTTCGAAATAACTATAAAAGCAAATCAAATGTAGCCCAACTCTTCAAAATTAAATAGGCCCGTAAATCTTTTGAGCCTAAATAATTGGATCGAATATATTAGTTTCAAGATCCATTTTTTTTAGAGGATCAAGATCCATTTATATTATTACCTAGTTTCACCTTTCAAGAAACTTTCAAGATCCATTATCTTGAATTTATTTGGATTTAATTTATCATGATTCATGAGAAAGATTTGGAAAGAGAGAACTTTCTCATGCAGTAAAGCGTTGTACCCTACGCTACAAAATTAGTTCCTTGCTACAGCTCATTCCACTATTCTGTCTGTGTTTCCAAAGTAACTTCTCCACCCCCACCTCCACCTCCACCTCGGGCGATGAGACTCTCCGGCAGCTCATTCTCCGTCGCCATCACCGCCCCTCGTATTCTTATTCCGAAGGCGTCTAAATTTTCGATTCCCGAGGGCGTTTTCAGCTTCACGCCGAGGCGGCGGTGGTTATGCCTCAGAGTTTCGTGCACATCGGGAAATTTGAGTGCCACGACGGCGTCGTCTCAAAATGCTTCTCGATTGGGAGATTTGGTGCCGGAGACGCAACGCGGAACTGAATCGTTAAGTTTTGAAGTGAGAAGTCCTTCTTCTCCGCCTAGTTTGATTCCGCGCCCCGTGTTGAGCTTGAGCGACCAAGCTTTTTTGCTCCTCGCCTTCATCGGTTGCACGGTATTTTGATTTCGCCTCCGCAGAGCAATTTCTTTAACAATTTGTTTGGAATCGTACCTCAAAGTTTGTTTGTTTCAAGTATTTATATATCTATTATTTAAAATAAAACGATGTTGAACTGGGTATGATGATGATATATTGTGCATTGGTGAAGTGCAGACTTCTATTGCATTCTCTTGCCTTGTTGCTGCAGCTGTGCCAACATTATTTGTAAGTATACTTTTCTCTTTGCTCAATCTTAACTTATGTTATCAGGAGTACACCTATTTGTTTTGTATGATAAACGAACTTATATTAGGAAATGATGCATCTTGCTTGTGTTTGTCGGATTTTTCATCATATGGTCAATAGAGTGAGGCTGAAATGAATGAAACTAAAGAAACTGATGTAGGAATGGGAATTTTTTTTTTTTTGAAAAAAATTTATAGTTTCTTATGGTTTTGCTATGTTTAGGATGATATCTGGTTCTAATTCTGATCTAGTTGGTTGCTGCATCCCGAAGCTTGAAAAGCTGTGCTTTAGCTTTTCAACTGCTACTATTGCGGTCTAGTTATGGTTTCAATGGAGAAACCATCTTTAATCTGTCTTAAAATGAGAATCTTGAAATTGTTGATATTTGTTCTTTTGCTGGTTTTTCTTGATGGCTTGGTCATTGCATTGTCGGACATGCCAAAGTTTGTCTTTCTGACGGAAATTAAGATTGCATGTAAACGTAAAAGTAAAAGATATAAGAAACAGACGCATAAAGTTAGTTGCAACTTTCATGTTTGTGGGGGCCTGGGCTTTATGAATGCGCTCAGTTTCTTTTTTGTTTTAGGCGATGCGGAGGGCTGCAATATCTCTTTCAAAGTTAGCTGATACTGCACGCGAGGAGCTCCCCAGTACAATGGCAGCTATCAGGTTGTCCGGGATGGAAATCAGTGATCTCACACTAGAATTGAGTGACTTGAGGTATCTCAACTTTTTCCCATTTTTCTGTCCGGCCATTATAGTTCTTCGTAGGTAACAGATTAACTACCCTAGTGACGGAATTTTCTGAGAACTGCTCCAAACTCATTTGCCACAAAAAATTAATAAGGAGCCATTTTTTTTCCTGATTACTAACTCCTTCTAAATATGCACTGTTCCATCTCTTTCTCAGCCAAGAAATAGCAGATGGGGTCAACAAATCTGCTCAAGCAGTTCAAGCAGCAGAGGCTGGAGTTCGTCAAATCGGTTCACTTGCTCGCCGACAAACAATGGGTAAGACGCTCCTTCATTCTTTTCTCTCAGTTACGAGAACAAAAATAGGAATTCTTCTGCACGCTAGCTGTTTTTGTAATAAATCATAATAATTGTACTTTATGTAAAAATAGCCATGATTCAGGAAAGGGCTAGCCTGCCTATCATCTCATTACAACCAGTGATGGCAGGGGCTGCAATGAAGACCTCTCGAGCTGTTGGCCGAGCAGCCAAGACTTTCTTGAACATCATATCACCAAGTGAACACGGCCCAAGCGATGAATATGAGAGTTCTACGGACGTGAAGGAAAGTTGATAGCTTCAGTTTATAGCTAATCCTCTTGCTGAATGATCAATGTAAGTGACAGGCATTTTACACCAAGCACCAGAAGACGTTGCAAGTCTGGATGAGATCAAAATGGATACTCTGTATCATTATCTGATGTAAATATGTAACTGGTCTTCCACAATAATGACAAACAATTAAAGTGGAATTTATAGTCTTGATCTATTTGAAAATTTGTATATCTGATTGTGGAATGCTTTGACATAGACTGAAAAGCCATGAAATTAGAAGACGTTGCTATTAGGACAATGTTAGGGCATGGGGAGTCTAGATCATGTCATGATGGAGTTGCCATTTAGTCTTGTTTCAGTTAAGCTTGTACTGATCCAATTGAAGGACCCTGGATTTTGATGATTTCTTTAATGAATTTTTTTAAGATCAATTCAGAATGAATGGGTTCAAATCTTCTCTATTGTCCTCGTATTGATACTTAAAACTCAAACTCTGTGTTGATATCCGGCTCCATGATGGAGAGTTTATTTGTTCTTTTTTTTTCCCTGAAGACATCTGTGGCTAGACCAGGGCTTGAATTGTCATAGAGGTGTGGTGGAGCAGATGTGAGATCTTCTAAGGGTTTGAATAATTGGGATGTATTATTGTTTTTGCTGTTTCTTATCATTTCATGATTATCTGTTCAACTTGAGATTGAGTTCAGACGGAGAAAGCAACCTTCGGTCTAAAGATGAAGGGACGAAATGGAAGGTACAAGTTTACAAAAATACTTCTTACTATTTTGCCCTGCTAAAATTTTATGCAACAGACCGCTGAAAGAATCCCCCCCCCCCCCCCCAAAAAAAAAAAAAAGAAAAAAAAGGAACTACTCTTGAGCAACATGGTCCGGCATATTTACATCACTTCTTTCTATCATTTGTATGAAGCATCTCTAAGAAGGCCTTAGAAACATCCTCTGCATCTTTGGATCACACACGAATTACTTCTAGTGATTGTGAGGGTGTTGCTGCAAATGGACCTTTTTCCCTTCCTCTCTGTAGGCCAACCAAGTGTCTCATTAGTGAAATTGTGGTTTGAGTAGAGTAACGAAACCACACACATATATACATGCATGCATAACTTGAACAGTGAACTAACCATCTGAAGCTTTGTGTTTTCCAAAGCCTTCTCGAGCTCTTCGAGAACCAGATCTATGGTGGGACACCCGGTGCTCAAACTGGCTACACAGAGCACTGCTATTTGCAGTATGGACTCAAAATCTACTATCACAATATTTCCTTTCTGTTGTAATGTATATATTTAGTAATTAGTATTAGGTTTAATCTCTTCCATATTTAGCCTAGTATTAGTGTGTATATATATGTGGCCTCTTCTCTTAATTCAATATAGAATTTTTCACCCTACTTTGATGTTCCTTACGATTCATAACATGGTATCAAGAGCTCTAGGTTTTTTAGAGTTTTTCGATTTTTGGGAGGGGTGGTGGGGTTCTTCAGCTTTGAAACGGCGCGGCGACCCATTCTGTTTTCAGCCACCGCCGGACGACACCGCCGGCACAAATCGAAGCGCCGCCATCCGGCGCACCTTCGACGGAAGTTTCACGGCAAGAGGCGGCGCGTGTGGGTCCCACGTGCCTGAGACAGTTTCTGCGCCAGATTCTTTTTCCGGCAGTTTCCCGGCGCGTGACGGCGCGTCTGACGCCGGATTTTGTTCCGGTTGTTCCTGGTTGTCTTGTCTTCGTCTTCCGGTGCTTTCTAGCCCGATTTCGGTCTGCATTGGGTTCCGTGTGAGATCAGTTTTGCGTATTTCTTCGATTTTCTTAAATCTTTGTTGAATCTTTGTTGAGATTTCGTGATTATTTAAGTATGTCTGAGGCGGATAAAGCTAAGTCTGTTGAGGTTGTGTCCGTAATGTCTAAGATTACGGAACACAAGCTGTGTTCTAATAATTATATGGATTGGCGTCAGACTATTGAGCTCTATTTACTTAGTATTTCGATGGATCATCATATTTCTGACGATCCTCCTTCTGATGAAACCAAGAAGAAGGAGTGGATGCGCGAGGATGCTCGTTTGTTTCTGTCGATACGTAACTCCATCGACAACACTGTTATTGGTCTTATCACTCACTGTAAGACTGTTAAGATCCTGATGAAGTACCTTGAGTTCCTTTATTCAGGCAAAGAAAATGTATCTCGCATGTTTGATGTTTGTCAAGCATTCTATAGGCCAGAAAAAGGCGAGAGGTCTCTTACAGATTATTTCATGGCATTCAAGAAGACTTATGCAGAGCTGAATGAACTTCTTCCGTTCGATGCAGACATCAGCGTACAACAGTCTCAGAGAGAAAAGATGGCGGTTATGAGTTTCTTGGCCGGTCTCTCATCTGATTTTGAGATTGCCAAGTCTCAAGTTCTTTCGGATACTAAAATCTCTTCTTTGGATGAAGCATTTAGCAGGATTCTCCGCACTGAGCATTCGACAGTTCATCCTTCTAATCAACATAGTAGTGCTCTACTTAGTCGAGCTCCTACTTATGTGCCTGGCAAGCCACAATACAAGAATGGTGATTCTAAGAGTTCCTCCGGACCAGGGCAGTGGCATGATAACGCGGAGTGTCGTTATTGCCATGAGATTGGGCATATCAAGCGCAATTGTCCAAAGCTGCAGAACAAGAAGCCTCAATCACATGCTCATGTTGCTGATAGTAGTGGTTCTTTCACTGTTTCTGCTTCAGAATTTGCAAAGTTTTTGCAGCATCAACAGCAGAATTCATCTTCTAGCCCGACCACTGCTCTTGCTGATTCTGGTAAGCCTACTGCTTGCGTAGCTTCGTCACCAACCAAATGGGTCATTGATTCAGGTGCTACAGATCATATGACAGGTAATCCTAGTTTGTTTTCTACATTTGAGCCACATCAGAATCTAAACCCCGTCACTCTCGCTGATGGTTCACAATCCATTGTTCGTGGATCCGGCACAGTTCAACCTATCCCTTCATTGTCATTGTCTTCTGTCCTTAGCCTTCCTGAGCTTTCGTTTAATTTGTTGTCCGTTAGCAAGCTTACACGTAATCTGAATTGTAATGCCTCATTTTTTCCTGATTATTGTTTGTTTCAGGATCTTACGACGAAGCGGATGATTGGTAAAGGACATGAATCAGGCGGTCTCTACATCCTTGATACACAACCATCTCCTTCAGTAGCTTGTGTTGTCACTCCTATTGGTTGCAAATGAGTGTTTACTGTTAAGGTTAATCCTGATGGTTCTGTTGCTCGCTTGAAAGCTCGTCTTGTTGCTAAAGGGTATTCTCAGACTTATGGCGTTGACTATTCTGAGACGTTCTCTCCGGTTGCTAGGCTTACCTCTATTCGACTTGTGATATCCATGGCGGCAAGTCATCATTGGCCTTTGTATCAATTGGATGTGAAGAATGCTTCTCTGATGCAGGTTATGCAGGGCCAAAAGAGGATCGGAGATCTACTTCTGGATATTGTGTGTTCTATGGTGGGAATTTAATTTCTTGGAAGAGCAAGAAACATAAAGTGGTATCACTTTCAACTGCGGAGTCCGAGTATAGAGCAATGGCTAAATCTGCATGTGAAATTTTGTCTGTGTACAATTTTCTGAGTGAGATAGGATTGAAAGTCTCAATGCCTGCTAAGTTGTGGTGTGACAATCAGGCTGCTCTTCATATTGCCTCTAACTCTGTCTTTCACGAACGAACCAAACATATTGAGATTGACTGTCATTTCATTCGTGAGAAGATTAAGAATGGGATGATTGCTACTGGATATATGAAGACTGAAGATCAGTTAGGAGATTTGTTTACGAAGGCCTTGAATGGGGTTAGGATTAATTATCTTTGTAGCAAGTTGGGCATAATTAATATCTATGCTCCAGCTTGAGGGGGAGTGTTGTAATGTATATATTTAGTAATTAGTATTAGGTTTAATCTCTTCCATATTTAGCCTAGTATTAGTGTGTATATATATGTGGCCTCTTCTCTTAATTCAATATAGAATTTTTCACCCTACTTTGATGTTCCTTACGATTCATAACACTTTCAACTTAGGATCTTGAAAATCTACAAGCGGCCGTTTTCCCATGTTCACATCCTTTGCCTGCAGCATTTTCAAGATCTCAATCTCATAGACTGGATGTAAACATTAAGTTTGTGTGTGCGTGTGTTTTCTTGAGAGTTTCTGTCATGACTCTGAAGTCTGAACTAGATATTGTGTGTAAGATAAAACTATTCTTGTGTGTTTTTTGTTCTGAGTTTGTGTCTGCATGCGCCTATGTGTCCAGGCATTACCCTGGTCTGAATATTGTGTATGTGCAGGTATGTAGACAAATCCGTTGTCTGGAGCATTTCAAGAGAGAGAGAGAGAGAGCCAACCTGGACCAGCCAAAGTAGGCAAGCATCTTTCAAAATCATCCGTGGTAGCGTTCTTCTTTCCAGCTATAATGGCGACAATAAGGCTAACAACAAAGGTAGCTTTCTCTGTATCATTCCCCCAAACATTCAGATCTTTCAATACCGTATGTTCGTATCTAACGTTGTCGACAGCTTCTTCGTGCAAGTTCCACACGCATCATCGAATGAGGAAGATCCAAACTCGGAGCACGGGTCAGTCCTACGTTGATAGATGTCTGAAAGCACAAGTGTCGAGCACTTGCCACTTCCATAGTAAAAATTGTCGAAGCCACAGTTCTGCATCGTAACATTACTCTGCAGCTGAAAAGATGCACTACTACATTCATTCCATTGATCTTGGTTAAGGAAAATGACTCCTGAAAAGCTGTTCTTCGCCTCGAAGGCTAGGGCGTGAGCGTAAACGACGAGCTCTTCTTGGAAGCAGCTGCTTTGTGGTAAGATGTTCCGGTCACTTGTGTTTTATCTCACATTGTTGCATCCACCTTGTGGTAAGGCCTCCATGCAAGTTCCGAAAATTGATGAAGAAGTTGAATTCGATTCTCTTCAAAGAATCAAGGTATAATCTTTTTCTCCTCAATGTTTTGAGTATAATCTCGGGCTAGAAATGAAGATTAGAACTCTATTTTGATGATCAATTTTCGGCCTTCATAAGATATGTCGTCATTGCATGTGTGATTTTCTTGAAGATTCACACACTCGGTTGAATTTGATGATCATCTATGTATGAATTGGATGGAACTCTTTTGTTTCCTTCCTTGTTCGATCACTTACAACATCTGCATGTGTACTAATATTGTTCTTCTTCACATTTTCTTCAATGCTTTGTTGAATTAAAACCCTCAAGAGTCCATCCTTGCATCCATTCTTGAAGAGGAAACCCTATGCTAAATTTCTGGAAATTTTAGTGATGTTGATTTCAAGAATATCACCAACTCCATCATGTTTGCGTCTTTATTCAAGTTTGAACGAAAATAATTTTCTGTCGTGACAACAAACAAAGTTCAAGAATAATCTTTACTACACCTATGTTTTTTCGTAAGAAATTAGTTTTATGGCATGGTCATCTTAATATTGTTGTTGCACGAGTGCAGAGCGGATATGATTTTCGGATCTTGATATAAGACAAGGACGATGGCAATTATGCATGTACACAAACGTTGTTTATAAGAAAGTTTTGTTTTTTTTATTTTTTATTTTTTTTTAATTTTAATTTATAAACTTTAGAATTTGTAATAATTTTTTTTTAATATTATTTGAATTACTAATTTACATTTTTTATTCTTACTTGGTCATGATTATCTTTCTTTAAAAATATATCAAAAGTAAAAAAAAAATCATAGTATACCTTATTTGCATTTGTGTGAATGGTGTGGAAATGATGTTAAACTATGTGTTCGAAATAATATTACACAAACAATAAACTAATTACTTTTAATTGTTAAAAAATTCAAAACGAGTGTGGTACTAGTATTTTATAATTAAAGTTACTTTTATCACTATATATAACAAAGGATAACAAAATAAAAAAAGGGAAGACATTCGAATATTCGTATAAAAAGAATTAAAAGATTTTATAACTGGAACGCGAGGAATATAAAATCATTTTATGAAAGCATAGATATATTTAGGACATAGATATTGGTTGGCGTTTGAAAAACCGTCATTTTCCATTTTAATTGTTAATGAATAATTATTGATATCTATGAAAAAACTATAACAAATAATTAAATTATTCAGAAAAGATAAAAGATCGAATTAGGAAAAGCTTTTGGCAAGATTTTTAGTCGTTGGTTCCACTTTGACTACACATTGTACACAACTCTATTCAAACAAACAGGCAGCAATTATGACATGAAAACCTTCTGATATGTACAAATAAGACATCCAAAATTAATACTTTTGTAAATACATTATAATGTTACCATATTATATTAGTAACCCTAAATTAAATTAATAATGAGGATATTATAGGAAATAATATCATATTTTGTCAAACAAAGCTCTTTTTAGTATAGGTATAGATTATTTTTAAGTAATAATATTCTAAACCCTCTCCAATCCACTTGCTAATCAAAATAATGAGAATATGGTTCTCATAATTCACCACTTAAAATACTCCACACCACAAATATTCAATTAAAACAAACACCAAGAAAGGTAAGGTCAAAGGTTTAGCTCAAGCACAATTGTCTGTCACCAAATCCATAGAGAAAGGAGAAAGAAAATACTAATAGCATATATATATATATGTTCAAGACTGAAATACTACTAAGGAGTACTATACATCTTTAATCCTTGCCACCATCCACAACTCTCGCGCATGAAGGCTGCCATGACAGGAAAACAAGAGCCCCATGCACACCTCATTAGTCATTAGTTAAAATAAAATTTAACTAAACTATACATATATAAAAAGTAAAAAAAAAGAAAAAGAATTGTTACTAGTTTGTAATGCAACAAAGAATGATGCATGCCGCAACAAATTCATTTATTCATCATCGGACGATAAAATACTCAATTTCACTTTTTTACAAATAAATAAAAGTCAAGTAACCTTCTAGTAGTAGAAGTGAATGCAATTGGTGACGGCTAAGCAACTGCAATAATGTGGAGAAATCAGAGAGATATTGCAATTATCAAGTTTGAAATCTAGGCCTCATCGCATTTAAAGTAGACAGACATAACTATTTTGTCCTATAGTTTAAGAGAAATGCTGAAATTACCTAAGCTCTCAAGCCGGATTTCCAGATCCAGAAGGATTTCCGGTTACAGGCTGAGGAGGAGTGGTGGTATCTTGATTTGGGTCCCGAGTAGCGTAAAGTATGGCATACTCCTTCCCCTCCTTGTACACTTCGCCGCAGTAAGTTGTACCGGGAACAACGCCGTCGGAACGCTTCCGACCAGTCACATTGTACTTCACACCATCGATTAAAAGATCTCCCTTAAAGGAAGAGGAATTCTCAGCCATTTTGATTTTTGAGCAACAGAAATTGAGAGATACAGTAGGGGGAAGTCGAGAGAAAGAGGGAGGGTTTTTTTTGGCCTGAAAGAGAGTATATATAAGAGAGGAGGGGGTAGGGTCGGGTCCCGGACCGGGTTTTGACTGATTGCTATAGTGGGCCAACCCTTCCTTCTAAGTTCTAACTGGGCCGGACTGATTGTTTTAACTGGATCGGATAATTAAGACTAATCAGTGAATTTAAGCTAATTAAATGATCCAAGACTTAATTAACTAAATGGTCAAAATACTAGTGCTCATTACGTGTACCTCGTCTACAATTAAGAATTTGGGCCTTGTGAATTTTATTGATATTAAGGGATTAACTTATAACCCTAAGTTAACTAATTAAGAGTCTAATATCATTACGTGATTGATTAAATTAATCAATTATATGTAATTATTGAGAAGCCTCTCGATTAATCAAAACTCGATTTGATTTTATCACTCATTTTTTGAAGTTAAAAATAGAAAATAATAAATTGAGCTTTGATTTTTTAAATTTTATGATTTTTATATTAATTTATAAGATATCAGAATATAAAATAATTAAAAAATAAAGTGATAAAGTGAGGAATATATCCACGAAACTGCCTACGAATGGGGAGTAACTTATCATTTCTCTTAATGTAAATATGTAATGTAACTGTATTTTTAATTTAATGGTGCAAAAATTGTGAAATTGCAGGATTTTCCAAACACCCATGATTTCAACTCCACACGTCATCTCTCTTTTCCCTTTTATTTCTCCAAATTTGTAATCTTTTACTCTTTCACGTAGTCTGCTCAATTCCCCCCCCCCCCCCAAAAAAAAAAAAGAAAAGAAAAACGATGCACCAAACAGCCATTCCGAGGTTTGTGCCCTCTGCTTTTTTTGTTAGTACATTTGATGTTGTCTTAGTTGGCATTTGTCATGTTTAGGACAGTTTATCTGTTTGTTTGGTGTGATTGTTTGATGTGAGAGATAGTGCAATGCTGATATTTTGTTTAGTTAAAAATTGAATCTTGACGAGAAGAGAGAAATAAAATTGTCTCTATCCCACTTGATTTTGAGGAGGGGTTTGAATGAAGTACAGTTCAAGTTCTGTTTTTTTGGAGTTCTGTTTTCTTATATATTTCAAGAATTGAGAATGAAGAAAATCAGTACTAATCTTATGCCATGGTGTTGGCAATTTGATATCCATTATAGCAAAATTTCAGTAAAGTAATACATTTGAGCTGCAATTAACATATTTAATACTTCCTCTGTCCCGTCGAGTTTGACACGTTCGTCAAACTCGGGGGACGGAGGGAGTATCAAATATCAACTCGAAAGGGGGGGGGGGGGGGGGTTAATGTGAAGGATGGTTTATATAGAGGAGACGGTTTCTTTTATGTGATGTTTGATTTATGATTAAATGAAAGTTATTTACTAGTTACTAGTATGAATAAGAATCTCTAAAATAAGAATAATATTGGAATACATATATAATAGTACTATAAAAGGTTTTATTGATTTGAACAGTTAGTGGCCTTAATTCAAAAATTTAAGTCAGAGTTAAGTAGTTGAGGATTCTAGAGATAGGTTTTCTACTATTAGCTTATCTGCATTGTAAAATAGTTTATTAAATAACCCTCCAATCTAAAACTATGTTGAAATTCATTTGCTATTGGAGGTTGCCTTTGTTTGGTAATTTGGTTAGATACTTTTGCCTCGTTTGAAATGAAAATTTCCACGCTAAATCTGGTCGTCTAGAGTCTCGACTGACTTGAGTTATACAACAATAATGTTGCAAAATGGTGTTACATAGACATGTAAATAGAAATTGGTAATCCCATATTTGAAGCTATTGTTTGACTCAGTAGATCTCTCTAATTCAGGTAGCATCAGCTTGAACCATGGCTTTCCCTCTATACTCGGGAGTGCTTTCTAATGGCGAAAAGCAGCAAACTATTGCAAACTAAAGCAAAATTAGCTAGCTGTGAAAGATATGGCTGCAGTAGAGCTAATCTCAACAGCAATCTAATGGTGAGAATAGGTTCCGGTACCTGAAATTGCTAAAACCTCATCAGTTTTAGCCGAGGTGATGACTTCATTTCTTGATGCGTACTAACACTGTACTTGAAGGATTCTGTTGTTGCGTTTTGTTTAATAGAAAAAAAAAAATTCTTTGATAAGGTAAAGAAGAAACTACGTTTTCCAGAAGTGGCGACTCTCGAGTTTTGGAAGAAACGGAACTACGTTGAGGGAGGAGCAATACTAGTGGCATTAGCACTGATAATGATTCCCAAAGCTCATGCTGTGGATGCTTTGAAGACTTGTACTTGATTACTGAAGGAGTGCAGGTAATGCATTGAGTTTACTTCAGTCTCATTGCATTGATCTGGTTGTACCTAGGGATATACTCGACTCGAGCATGTGTTTTATTATTTGAACACCTCAAGGCTCACGAGCTTAAATGAACGGATCTTGAATGAACTTTTATCGAGTCAAGATCCGAATAATACGACTCATTTACAGCCTTGATGTCTTCACAGGTTAGAGCTTGCAAAGTGCATTGCAAATCCTTCATGTGCCGCTAATGTCGCATGTCTGAACACATGCAACAATCGACTAGACGAGACTGAGTGCCAGGTAACTCCAAAACATCTTTCCTCAACATTTTATGATGCCTTAAGCTCTCAATAGTAACTTCTAGATCTTTCTAGACCTTTCAGCAGTTCAGAACTTCGTCCAAGATCCGAAGTATCCGTGAATATTATACAACCACGACAACGAGTATCTCCACTACCAAGATGACTGGTAAGTATTATCTGCATTTCAACCTTTGCTCGAATTTGGGTACTTCTTGAGAAATTGATGATTATGAACCTTCGAAACAGGTACATTCTCTCATCCAAGGTGGAAAACGAACCGGACGACTACATATTCGTCTACTACCGGGGCAGAAACGACGCATGGGATGGCTACGGCGGTTCAGTGATCTACACGAGAAGCGCGGTTCTACCGGAAAGCATCATACCCCAGCTAAAAGGCCGCCAAGAGTGTGGGCCGCGACTTGAGCCAGTTCAAAAGAACAGACAACACGTGCGGGCCGGAGCCCCCTCTACTGGAGAGGATAGAGAAGACGGTGGAATAGGGGGAGGAGATCATAGCAAAAGAGTCGAGGAAATCGAGCAGGACTTGGAGAGAGCGAAGAACACGGAGACGATGTTGCTTCAGAGGCTGGCTGAGGGATTCCAAGAACTGATCAAGGATAATGATTACTTCCTGCAAGAGCTGAATAAGGAAGAGATGGATTTGTTGAGTGAGCTGAAAATGGAAGCAACTGAGGTGGAGAAGCTTTTTGGAGGAGCTTTGCCTTTGAAAAAACTTAGGTGAGTGTATAGTGGAAGATGCATTTTGATTTTAATTTATTATTACCATTTTGTTTTGAGAATAATGTATAGTGCATATATGCTACTCCTACATTATAGTACTTTTCTTTCTTGTTGAAGATGCTAAGGATTAGTCAGTGCATATTCGGCTCCATGATGGATTAGACCATGGTTTGAATTGTCATGGAGGTGTGGTAGAGCAGATGTGAGGTCTTCTAAGGTTTGAACAATTGGGATGCGTTATTGCTATTGCTGTTTCTTATCATTTCATGAGTTAATTGCTGCAAATATATCTGTTCAACTTGAGATTGAGTTCAGATGGAGACCGCAACTTTCGGTTTCACTGAAGATGAAGGGCCGAAATGGAAGGTACTACAAGTTTACAAAAATACTTCTTACTATTTTGACCTGCTAAAATTTATGCAACAGACTGCTCAAAGAACCACCCCCCCCCCCCCAAAAAAAAAAAAAGGAACTACTCTTGGACAACATGATCATTGATCCGGCATATTTACATCACTTCTTTCTATTATTTGTATGAAGCATCTCTAAGAAGGCCTTAGAAACATCCTCTGCATCTTTGGATCACACACGGATTACTTCTAGTGATTGTGAGGGTGTTGCTGCAAATGGACCCTTCTCCCTTCCTCTCTGTAGGCCAACCAAGTGTCTCATTAGTGAAATTGTGGTTAACGAAAACAAACACACACATATACATGCATGCATTATGTGAACAGTGAACTAACCATCTGAAGCTTTGTGTTCTCCAAAGCCTTCTCCAGCTCTTCGAGAACCAAATCTATGGTGGGACGCCCAATGCTCGTATTGGCTACACAGAGCACTGCTATTTGCAGTATGGACTCAAAATCTACTGTCACAATATTTCCTTTCAACTTAGGATCTTGAAAATCTACAAGCGGCCGTTTTCCCATGTTCACATCCCTTGCCTGCAGCATTTTCAAGATCTCAATCTCATAGACTGGATGTAAACATTAAGTTTGTGTGTGCGTGTGTTTTCTTGAGAGTTTCTGTCATTGACTCTGAACTAGATATTGTGTGTAGGATAAAACTATTCTTGTGTGTTTTTGTTCTGAGTTTGTGTGTGCATGCGCCTATGTGTCCTGGCATTACCCTGGTCTCGATATTGTGTATGTGCAGATATATTGACAAATCCGTTGTCTGGAGCATTTTCAAATTCTCAATCTCCCTGAATGTGTAAACATGAAGTGTGTGTGTGTTGCAGAGTGCCTGTCATGAGTCATGACTCCGTGAATAGGATATTGTGTGCGGAAATATTATTCCTGTGTGTTTGTTATTGTGTGTGTGTGAGGGAGAGGGAGAGAGGGGAAAGAAACCTTTCTGGTGAGCTGATCTCTTGCATCGAGATCGAGCTCTATGACTCTTTGCCCAGATAAGAGTTGCAGAGTGACAATGCCAAAACTATAGATGTCACTAGCACTGGTTAATTTGGCATTGCTCATATATTCAGGATCCATATAGCCTATCGTGCCTCTAACATCGGTATACACTTTGCTCTCTTCCATGCCCAGCATCCTAGCCAGACCAAAATCAGACAGCTTTGGTGTCATATCATGAGTGAGAAGAATGTTTGTCAGCTGTTAAGACCAAAAAACCAATCAACACCATTTCATTTTCTTGAACTGATTCTTTAAACTCCTTCGAATAGGGTACTTTTAGTTTCTCCTTACCTTAATATCTCTGTGAACAATGCATCCACTCGTATGATTATGCAGGTACTTGAGAGCTAAGGCACAGTCCCTCAAGATTCTGACCCTTCCCTCCCATGTTAGGACAGTGTCCTTCCCTGCAAAAAGGCAAACGATCATAAGCAATAAAAAAACCGACATCTCTCAAAGAAGAACTCGAGAAAATGAGAAGTGACGTACGCAGAAGATGGTGAGCTAAGTTCCCTTCAGAGCAATATTCATAAATCAGGTACTGCTCTCCATCCTCTATGCAGCAGCCAAAGAGACACACGAGATTCGGATGCCTAACTCTCGAAAGGCCTTCGATTTCTCGTGTAAACGAATCCGAAGTGTTGCTCTTGTATATTTGCTTGATTGCTACTAGTTGTCCACTAGGAAGCACGCCCTTGTAAACTAGGCCAGCACTGCCTCTTCCTAAGCATTTCTTCTCATTCCCGTAGTTTATAGCGTTCTCGATTTCTGCCTTGGAGAATCTGTAGAGGCCAGGGATATCTGCTACATCTTTCCTCTCTGGTAATTTCTTCTCGTTCTTCTTTTTAGCGTTGGTTACGTATTTTATTAGTGTGATGATCGCAGCTAAACTGATCATGACCAGAATCACTGCTAGTAGAGCTTCAGCCACTCCATCTGATCACATACAGACACACAGTTTCTGTATATTGAGTTAAAGAAGTCATACTTCATAGATCAGCTTATCAAGAAACTCAATGATGTTTCACTTACCACTTATCTTGATGTAATTCTCAGGTACTGCAAGAAAACAGACATATTTCAAGTCAGATCACAAGAGAAAAAGAGAGAGAGGAATCTGCAGTTTCCTGGTTTTTTTTGCTCTGCACTTGTACGGCGAATGCAAATTGCACTTGAACCGAGTTAAATGAAAGGGACGAAGCATATTTGAGTATTGAGAGAGAGAGAGAGAGAGCCAACCTGGACCAGCCAAAGTAGGCAAGCATCTTTCAAAATCATCCGTGGTATCGTTCTTCTTTCCAGCTATAATCGCGACAATAAGGCTTACAACACAGGTAGCTTTCTCTGTGTCATTCCCCCTAACATTCAGATCTTTCAATACCGTATCTAATGTTGTCAACAGCTTCTTCGTGCAAGTTCCACACGCATCATCGAACGAGGAAGATCCAAACTCGGGGCACGGGTCAGTCCCACGTTGATAGATGTCTGAAAGTGCAAGTGTCGAGCACTTGCCACTTCCATAGTAGAAATCGTCGAAGCCGCAGTTCTGCATCGTAACGTTACTCTGCCGCTGAAAAGGTGCACTACTACATCCATTCCATTGATCTTGGTTAAGGAAAATGACTCCTGTAGAGCTGTTCTTCGCCTTGAGGGCTAGGGCGTGAGCGTAAACGACGAGCGCTTCTTGGCAGCAGCTGCTCTGTGGTAAGATGTTCCAGTCGCTTGTGGTTTCCCTCACATTGTTGCAACCACCTTGCGGTTTGTATGGATATGACGTGAAATCCAAACTGCAAGCTGTAAGAAGAAATAATAGATTATGTTCAGATTAAACTTATAATGATGGTAACGAAGGCTTCTTACTTAAAGAACATCAAAAACACTAGGCTGCAAAACAAAATCCATGCATAAAATCTGCTGAACTACAATCATAATAATACTTGAAAATTCAGATTAAATGCATAATTAGAAACTGCAGATTGAGATTTTGATATCTTGATTTTCTGGTTAGATTGTGAATAAAAACGTCGAAAAATCGAATAAAATAAAATAAATAAATAAAAAAAGAACCTGAATCACCAAATGAAGCTAATGAAAGGGTGTAAACAGCACAGAGAAGAACTGGAAAAAGACTTTGGCATCCTAATTCCATTCTTACGCAAGAACTAAATTTTGCATGACAAAATTGTCTGAATTTTTTTTTCCTAGAGACAATTGTACTACTCTAAAACAAAAAAATTATTTTTTGTAAACAAATCAAGTGATGTACACATTTATAGATTTTAATCCTCATTAAAGCCGAAAAGAATTTTGGATATTCTTAGTTAAATATATAAAATTTGCTTAGGAATTTGTAATACATGCAATATTGCTCTTTGTTCATAACGTTATTTTTTGGCATAGTGTTGCCTGTACTTTGGTTGGCAGAATAGAAGCCGCCGTAATCACTTTAAACTCATTATTTATATTGGTTACTAGAAGGGAAAAAAGAAATATTCGAGAATAAAACTTTGGTTGAAGACAATTTTTTTATTATATTTTACTCGATGATTCTGATAATTATTTCGAGAGTTTGGATAGAGAATGAGTGGAAATTGGACACCCAAATTTGAACACTTGCTTAATTGATAGCAACATTATGCATTAAAAAATGCGACAATAAATCTATGGGCTTTGTAATAATCTTCTCGATACTTTATCTAAAAAATCTCATTCGAGATATTTTTTTCAATGATAGTATATGTATATTTTTTAAAAAAAATTTAGGACTTCATGATAGAACTGGATTAAATTTTAAATTGAAAAAAATAAAATGAAATCATGTTCATGTTCATGTTGTAGAGTATGAATCAGCACTCACAACAGAATTAGCGATAATAACAAGATGGATCGGTAATTGAAATCCTTAAGACATAATTTCAAGTTTTCAACTATCAAAAGGACATTGCTACCTATGTTCCTTTTTGCCCTTTTCTAATTAAGTGCAGTTAAATAAATAACTAATCTAAATAAACTATTCAATGTGATATAATTTGTATATATTAATTGAATGCAAAATACACAAATTTAACATGATAAATTTTCTTGTGACAGATTTAGCCCTAACTTTAAGTGTATGACAATTTTAGTTATAATATAATAGTTTTGGAATGTAAAATCTAACCAGCAACAAAAATGTTCAAAGCAAAAAAAGTAATAATTTAGAAGCTTATATTGTCTTCAAAATTACAATAGCCTTTTTATTTATAACGACAATGAGTGTAAACTAGATTTTCCAATGCCAAAATTTATTAAATGGCTAAAATTGTCATATTTCTAATTTAAAAGGCCAAGATTGATACATACTTAAAATTCGAACAAAAATGTTACAAGATGAATTTATTGGCGTAAATTTATGTATTTTGCCTTCACTCAATGGTGCAAAAATTGAGAAAATTGCAGCATTTTCCACCTACTAACGTTGCAAGGCTCATAATCACAAGACCTCTTATCCAAACACCCATGCTTCCAACTCCACACGTCATCTCTTTTCCCTTCCCTTTTATTTTTCTCCAAATTTGTCATTCTTTTTTTTCCTTCTATTTCATGTACTGAATGCCACCCAAAAACGATGCACCAATCAGCCATTCCAAGGTTTGTGCCCTCTGCTTTCTTGTTTCTACGTTTGATGCTGGCTTGGTTTGTACTGTTGAAAAGAAAGTTGGCATTTGTCATATTTAGTTAAGTTTATGTGTTTGTTTTGTGTGATTGTGGGAAGTGAGAGATAGTACAATGCTGGTGTTTTGTTTGATTAAATTTTGATTCTTTCCGAGAAAAAAAGAAAAAGAAAAAAAGATTGTCTCTTTAAGTATCCCACTTGATTTTATGAGGGTTTGTGAGTGAAGTACAGTTCAAGTTCTGTTTTTTTGGGAGTTTTGTTTTCTTACATATTTCAAGAATTGTGAATGAAGAAAATAGGTGACTTATGGTGATATCCCAAAATTAGTAAGTTTTAGTAAAATAATCTATTTAATATCAACATGAGAGGGGCTGAAAGTAATGTGAAGGATGGTTGGTTATATAGAGAATGATTTCTTTTCTGGTGATGTATGTATGATTAAATCAAAGTTACTTACTAGTATTATACTAGCAAAAGATGAATCTTTTTGAAGATACTCGCAGCTGTTATGCTAAAAGATGAAATTTATTAGCTGTAATATTCATGAGAGATGAAAGCTCATTGGAAGTATCAATCATAGTGGAAAGATTCACTATGGGGGGAATCTCTGATGTATGAAAAATATTGGAATAAATAACACTAATACTTTTTATAAAAAATTATGACACAGTTAAGTAGTTGAGGATTCTAGAGCTAGCTTTTCTAATATTAGCTTCTCTGCATTGTAAAATAGTTTATGAAATCACCCTCTAATCTAAAACTATGTTGAAATCCATTTGCTAATGGAGGCTGCCTTTGTTTGGTTGCATAATTTTGCCTTATTCGAAATGAAAATTCGACCGACTGAGTTATAACTATGATCATGATATATATTGCAACACTATGATGCAAAAAATGCAGATACATAGACTTGTAATTAGAAATTGGCAACACATTGTACTTGAAGCTATTGCCTGACTCGATAGATCTCGCTAATTCAGGTAGTATTCGGCTGTCATCACCTCGAACCATGGCTTTCCCTCTATACTCGGGAGTGCTTTCTAATGGCGAAAGCAGCAAAATTTTGCAAAATAAATCGAAATTAGCAAGCTGTGAAAGATATGGCTGCAGTAGAGCTAATCTTAACAGCAATCTAATGGTGAGACTGAGAATAGGTTCGGGTAAATGGAATCTCCGGTACCTGAAGTTGCTAAAAACTCGTCAGTTTCGTGAAGGGTTGGGCTCGAGACACTTGACAGTGAGAATGGAGAAGACTCCTTCAAGCCATGGGATTCAAATTAGCTCGGTATTAGCTGAGGTGATGACTTCGTTTCTTGATGCGTTCTAACACTATACTTGAATTATTCTCGTTGTTGCCTTTTTGTTTAACAAGAATATTTGTTTAGGTAAAGAAGAAACTATGTTTTCCAGAGGTGGCAACTATTGAGTTTTGGAAGAAACGAAGCTATGTCGAGGGAGGAGCTATACTGATGGCATTTGCTCTGATAATGATTCCCCAAGCTGAGGCTGTGGATGCCTTGAAGACTTGTACTTGCTTACTGAAGGAATGCAGGTAACGAGTCGAGCTTACTTCACTCTCATTGCATTGATTCTGTTGTACCTAGTGGTGTAATGTAATCGAGTCGAGCACGTGTTTTATTACTTGAACACCTCAAGGCTCACGAGCTTAAACGAACTTATCTTGAATGAAATTTTTACGAGTCAAAATCCGGGTAAATCGACTCACTTACAGCCCTGATGGTCCACGTAGGTTAGAGCTTGCAAAATGCATTGCTAATCCATCGTGTGCTGCTAACGTCGCGTGTCTGAACACCTGCAACAATCGACCAGACGAGACTGAATGCCAGGTAACTCCAAAACATCTGTCCTCAACATTCTATGATGTCTTAAGCTCTCAGTAGTAACTTCTTTCCTGTTCTTTCTGCATCTCAGATAAAGTGTGGAGATTTGTTTGCAAACAGCGTTGTAGACGAGTTCAACGACTGTGCAGTCTCGAGGAAGAAATGTGTGCCTCGTAAATCAGATGTAGGCGAATTCCCAGTACCGGATCCGAGTGTCCTAGTACAGAACTTCAAAATGAGTGATTTCAACGGGAAGTGGTATATAACTAGCGGCTTGAATCCTACGTTCGACACCTTCGATTGCCAGCTCCACGAGTTCCATACCGAAGGAGACAAACTCGTGGCGAATATAAATTGGCGAATCAAGACTCCGGATACCGGGTTCTTCACTCGATCAGCAGTTCAGAACTTCGTCCAAGATCCGAAGAATCCGGGAATACTATACAACCACGACAACGAGTATCTTCACTACCAAGATGACTGGTAAGTTTTCTGCATTTCAACCTTTGCTCGAATCCGCGTACTTCTTGAGAAATTGATGATCATGAACCTTTGATACAGGTACATTCTCTCATCCAAGGTGGAGAACGAACCGGATGACTACATATTCGTGTACTATCGGGGCAGAAACGACGCATGGGATGGCTACGGCGGTTCAGTGATCTACACGAGGAGCGCGGTTCTACCCGAAAGCATCATACCCCAGCTAGAAAAGGCGGCCAAGAACGTGGGGCGCGACTTGAGCCAGTTCAAAAGAACGGACAACACGTGCGGGCCGGAGCCACCTCTAGTGGAGAGGATAGAGAAGACGGTGGAGGAGGGGGAGGAGATCATAGCGAAAGAAGTCGAGGAAATCGAGCAGGAAGTCGAGCAGGACTTTGAGAGAGCGAAGAACACGGAGACGACGTTGCTTCAGAGGCTGGCTGAGGGATTCCAAGAACTGATCAAGGATAAAGATTACTTCCTGCAAGAGCTGAATAAGGAAGAGATGGATTTGTTGAGTGAGCTGAAAATGGAAGCAACTGAGGTTGAGAAGCTTTTTGGAGGAGCTTTGCCTTTGAGGAAATTGAGGTGAGTGTATAGTGGAAGATGCATTTTTATTTTATTTTAATTAATTATTACTTACCATTTTGTTTTGAGAATAATATATAGTGCATATATGCTACTCCTACATTATAGTACTTTTTCTTTCTTGTTGAAGATGCTAAGGATTAGTCAATTTCTGTCCTTTTCTTTGTTCTTTTTCTATTGAATCAAATAAGAATTGATTTGATTCTATCAGTTAGGATCGGTTGGTTTCTGTTCGTTTTTCCGGTTGAACCAGAATGAAATATTCCCGGTTCAATTCCGTTTTTTTTTTTTTGGGGGGGTTTTGGCCCCAAAATCATTCAAGATGGCGGCCCAAACAGAGCTGGAAGTTTTGGATTTGATTTTTCTAACGTGATATTTTGTCCATTTTCCAATGATTCATATAGAAAAAGCCCAGAGGGATAAATGGGCCCATTAAGCTAAAATATTTAGGTCCATCAATACTAAGTGTACTAAACTTCTTGAAACACAACTTATTTAATAAGACGTTTTTTCTCTATTCGATTTGAAAAAATTAGAGAGAGATTAGTGACGATTAAATCCAAAAAAAAAAAAATAAATCTATTTTTCTATTTTTTTTTTCATACTTTTCCTAATACTCGAACAATTTCATGAAAACTTGGTTTAGACATAAAATTGGGCTAATTTAATAAAGAGAGATACATCGAATTTAAAAATACATTGTGCACATGATAATGATATAGGTAGTAGGAGTATGTATAAATATAAATAGTAACAGTAAAATAATGTTGCAGTATGGCCACTATATAGGGCAATAATAAACAATGATGGTGTAGTGATTTGTGTAGAAGCTGTGCAGCGCAAATCATGGTGGAAAATGTGACACAAAAGTCTTGCACCTTTTTTAACCTGTGTTTGTGTTGACTCCCCACTCTTCTCTGTCCTTTTCCAAAACTTCACTGTTCTGTCTCCACAAGTAAAAAAAAGTTGTAGGGTTGTTACTTGAAACCAGTGATTCGATGCAATATGTAAGGACATAATTTTTTTTGATTTGAAATGTGCAGTATGCAATAAATAAATGTCGGTAGAGAAATGTAGATGTAAAAAAATTGGGAGGATTTTCTTGAAAGATGAGCACGTGTCTCTCTTTCTCAGCCGACATTTATGAATGCTTTTTCTACATTTAAGAGAGCTTAATAACATTTATGAATGCTTTTTCTACCCATTGTGATAATATTTAATGTGTTAATGGATAACGTGATGATGATTTATTTAGAAAAATTATCATTAATATACTTTAAAAATAAATTCCGTCAAAAATATTATTAATGTAACATTATCACATCATGTGTGAGCACATTAAGTGTGTCTACAATAGGTAGAGAATCATTCATGTAAAAACATTATATTGTAAAAAAAAAAAAAGATTTTTTTTAACATTTAGTTTCATGAACTTATGTTGGCATATATTGCGGTGATTGCACACATGACATATACATTTACTAAAATAAAATGTGTTATAAATATGACAGGCAAGCAAAATTGAATTTCACTAAGGATAATAAATGATGGTGAAAATTATACTACTAATATATTTCTTTCATTCATATATAAATATGATTATTTATTGAGTTATTTGAAAGTGAACGAGGCAAGGCAAAAAGATGGGCCTATAATAGGGACAACGCCCTCAAGTAAGGGCAATTCCAAACAAATACACTATGGAAAGCTAATGTCCTTGGGTTTTTTTTTCAAAATTACAAAATTACATTATTTTCTGCATTTCTTCAAATTAACCGAATTTTTATATCAACACTAATAAAAAAATATTCTAGATCTAGTGGAGTGCCGTGTGACATCAAACCGACCAAGAAGTGCTCTTCACACATTGCCACATTGGTAACCATTAATTTTTATTTTTTTTAATAAAAATAGAAAGTGGTACATTTTTTAATGTCGATAATTAATCACTAAAAAGTATTTCTATGGCTGACTCCTCATCTCTGAGTTCAGACTAGCACAGATTTCTATAGTCTTACCTAATTTGTCTTTGACGCAAACTCCACCTCATTTTCCTTCTTCTTTTCTTTTCACAATCTCTCCTAATTAATGGAACTCGAGATCTAAAAAAAATATTACTCAAAAATAAAAAGTTTTTCTTACTCTTGGGCGAAAGATATTTATTTTATTTTACATTATCATGTTGGAGTTTTGTTTGACCATTATTGAGGTGGACGAGTTTTCTTTCAAGATAAAGTGAATTCTATGGTGTAGACAAGGATAAACTATTATACACAAAATTTTATTAAATAAATACTATGGTTTACTTAAATTAGACTCAACTTCAATTCAATATGCTCCCATTTTCCAATGTGCTGGATACTCAAGTCATTGACCATAAAGACTAATATACCATCAATATTCAAGAAAATCTTCTATTTTAGCTTGCAACTTAGACTTTTCCTTCGGATATATTTTTTTAATCTTTTGTAGCTACAAAAATCTCACTTTTCAACACCTACACACACACACACGCACTGTCCCTTTTTGACTAAGCTTAGATTATTATTCCATTAATTAATTTGATTACTAGACAACAATGATAAATGATATTGAAAATGATGCAGTGGGTGTAGTGTGTGTACTCTCACTCACGTTATCAACAGTACTTAACAACCAACCCACCCACTGACGCTGAGAGAAACATAAAACAAGAGTTGGATCAAACACCACTAGTTTTCAGCCCATCACCACCCCTCTCTCTCTCTCTCTTCATTTTTTTCAGCAGCTAGTGTATTTCTTTCATGGGTGCAGTAAGTACTGAAATTCCTCAAGATCTTGATTCTTGAATACCAGCATCACTTATTTTTCGAGTGCTTTGAGGAATCTTTGGGTTTAACTAATGTAGTTTGCATGGTTTTGGTTTGTATTGAAGGAAAACTACAGAAAGAGTGGACAGATTCCAGCTTTTGGCGACTGGGATAATGTCAATGACATGCCGATTACGCAGTATTTCGAGTGCGCTCGCCAGGCGGGGCTGCTCCGCTGCAGCTGCTCCGGTGAATGCGGCGGAGCTTACGTCAACAATGCCGCCGCTTATTGGGGCGGCGCAGGTGGTGGTGCTGATCGTTATGGGGTTGTTTATGAGAAGCCTCTTCCTCGCAGGGTCGTCTATGCTGTTCCAGAGCGGAAGGTTGGCTCTCTCTCTCTCTCTCTCTCTCTCTCAATGGAGCAATTTTAAGTGTTTCATATATAGCACTACTATTAAGAGAAGGTTGTTAGGGATAAATCATAGTAACAATTTAAACTTGACTACATAAACTTAAATGTGAAATAATAGTTATATCTACATTTCTTGTTCTGTTACCAGTTCAATTCCCAAGCTAGTTCTCTAGAAAATATCTTAAATTAGAGTTTAGCTCAAGATTGGTGAAGAGTTGTTTAGGTCAGGAAAGATTTGTTCAAAATGCAAAATTAATTATTACTCCCTCCGTCCTACTTTATTAGTCATATTTGTTTTTGGCACAATAACTAAGGACATGTGGATAAAGGGTTTTAAGGGTATTTTCCACCACTAATTCCCTTCCTTTTGTGAAAATGAGACTAATAAATCGAATAGACGAAAAAGAAAAATAATACTAATGAGGTGGGACAGAGAAAGTATTACTCAAGTATATTAATTTCCACCATATTGAAGTATAATTAATCATTTCAACAATTTTAGCTTTTATAGTATATGGTGTACACAATGTGGATTTCATTAATTGCAGTATCTACCCTCTCTCTAGTTTTTTCTACAATCACACATATTCGTACATGAAATCGTAATATAGCATCTTTTCTTCTGGCACATCAAGGTGAAAATTGGGCTTGGGCCCAAAAATAATTTAGGCCCAAAATCATTACCATCCATTAATTACCTAATTTATATATCTGTATTCTGTAATTAATAATGTGTTTCCTTAAAATCAGTCTCAGACAAGAGGAATGAGCAAGGGCTATCCACAGTTAAATGAGAAGAGAAAGGAAGTGAAGGTTCGTGATTTGATGACTCAACCAAGAAACAAACACCACCATCATCATCATGATCCTAAGCAACAAATTACTACTAAATCTGCAAACCTCGTACAGCAAAAATCCTCAGTTTCTGCAAAACCTGTAGATGAAGACCTTTACAAGATCTCCCCTGAGCTACTCGAGAATTCAAAACGAGTAAGTTCGCTTTCGATATAAACACATTTTAAACGAACAAATGAAGTTGCGCCATGCAACTAAATGTTAACCTCATATTGATCTTGTTCCCCTATATGTTCAGAAAAGAATGCTGGGATTCTTCTCCAAATGCATGGTTCCTCCTTGCGCTGCATGAGTGGAGCTCGATCGAGAGGAGAAATCGTGTGTTGCCCCTCTTTTCGAAAGCCGTAGCTTCAACCAAAATGAGCTGAGGTTGGAGCAGGGAAAATGGAACTACACAAGGCATCTCTAGTATTCATAGAATGAATGAAGCTATCAAACTTGTCTAATAAGAATATCAAAAGAATTTACGATCACTCTTCATCTCCCTTGAATTTTTTGTACCACAAATTTAGCTGCTCTTCGTCACAAATGATGTAATAGTAGGGCCAACAATGTAAAGTAAAAAGATCTTCCAAATCGAGTTACCGAGGATTTGTAGTGGCTGCAGCTACAAGAATGTATGAGTAGAGGCAAAACCTAAGAATTTAAGACAAGAATTGAGTGAATCCGACAGCAACGATTGATTTCATAAAGAAAAGTAACCAAATTATAGATTAAATAAAGTGAAAGCAGAGCTTACTTTAGAGATGCCGGAATAAAGACTACTCTTTGCAAGATATGCTTTCCGCGATCCATTAATTCAGGAATCCTTTCATACTGGTGGTTGTGTCACAGTATCTCAATCTTATAACCTCGAACAAATTCTTACAACTCTCAAAAGAATCCCTCAAACCATTTGATGCAAACGGACTCGAAGAAGAAGGCGAGGAATCTGAAAATAAGACAGACTTCTGCAAGGAGTTCGAGAGCATCTGCAGAAATCTCAAAAGGTTGTTTTTGAGGAATCTCAGGAAGCTGGTTTTGAAGAGAGACTGATAAATATGCGGCAGATTTCCGCGAAGAATGCACTGAACCTGCAACAGCAACATCCCTTGGGTGGAAAACAACTTGAAGAGGGCCATGAATCTGAGGAGTTGATTCCGAAGAGGAGACTGATGAATAGGAAGCAGACTTCTGCGAAGAATACGAGGGCGATACGGCAGAAATCTCAAAAGGGATATCCATAGGTAAATGAGCAGAGAAAGCAAGTGAAGGTTCGTGACTTGATAGATGACTCAACCAAGAAATCAGACCGTTGCCCCTAAACACCCTCATCATCATCCTAAACAACAAATTACTACTAAATCTACTAACCTCGTACAACACAAATCCTCAGTTTCTGCTAAACCTGTGGATGAAGATATTTACAAGATCTCCCCGGAGCTACTTGAAAATTCGAAACGAGTAAGTCTGCATCCGATTTTTGCAGTTACTCATGAGTTAAACCCGATTCAGAAGCCGTGAAAAAAACATCATAAAGAAAAAAAAATTCTGATTGATCTTTTTCCATTTTTTGTTCAGAAAAGAATGTTGGGTTTCTTCTCCAAATGCATGGTTCCTCCATGCGCTGCATGAGTCAAGCTCGAGTAGTTTGATCGAGTGAAGTAATAGTGTGCCGTCCCTCTTTCCGAAAGCCATGGCTTCAACTAAATTGAACCGTGGGTTGGAGTTAGGAAGATGAACTACACAAGGTTTCTCTAGTTTTCACAGATTGTCGGAATGGCTCGAGCTATCAAATTTGTCTAAGAACATCAAAAGAATTTAAAATCTCTTTTCATCTTCAATTTTATGTACCACATGTAGCTGCCCTCACACGTTGAGTTACCAAGAACTTATAGTTGCAGGTAGCTAAAAGAATATACGATAAGAGGCAAGACCTGAGAAGAAAGGACGATAATCGTGTGAATTATCAGTGCTGTGTATATAATCATGTCGTTAATAATCACATTTTGTTGAATCAATAATGACTATATTTGATTAAGTTGAAAGTTTTGTGCGATTATACGAGTACATTCTTAAGGATATGGGTTGATGGAGCATCTTCATAACATGTTTGGGGTTCACATATTGAAGCCCATTGTTCACAGACCAATTGATTTAGTGCAATCAAAGAGCATGATTAATTCCACCCATAAAAAATCATCAACTTATCTTAAAAAGAAAAAGTGGAAACCAAAGCTTTCTTTAAAGATGCTGGCATCACATGTCCTATCCTTTTCGCTGGCCCCTTGTTTATATGGGCATTGCTCTCTCTCTCTCTCTCGACTAATGGGAAGCACCTGCAGTGGTCAATATCAGCCTTACACGTGTAAATATGATTTTGCCTGCAAAGGGTAATTTTGGAAATTCGTATTAAATAAATTTTTGTGCAAGTAATTTTTATTTACAGAAATATTCAAAGTCTCAAACCACGGTAAAGAGATATGGCGACCCTCACTCCCCCAGTTTGAATCAGAAATCACAAATAGAATTAGGGATTTAAAAGAATTGAATCCCTCTACATCGTCTTCCTCACACCATTTTACAATCTACACAGCTCGGCAGCTCTTTTGACGAGATCGTCTTGCATATCCGTCCCGGCGTGTCTGCCGGCCGTTCAAGAGGCATCGCAATATCAGTCGAGGCAGTGAGGTAATGGTTTGGGCGAATGTTAGAAAGTTTATCAAATGCGCCGACATTTTCGTTCTAGCTGAAACATCTCATCTGCTTTTGTAATATTCATAGTGTAGCTGAAACATCTCATCTGCTTTCGTCCCTATGAATCTTCTTTTTCAAAGTCATCCTCTCTCTCGCACACATACACACAAAACATAGCAAGGGTACAATTATAAGACAGATAAACTGGTTCACATTGGTAGCTGGTTCTGCTTGCCAATACTTACTCTGCTGTCCGCAGCATCAAATCCTCTCTCTCTCTCTCTCAAGAAGATGCACCAGACCATTCTCTCTCTCCCAATTGACTGAACAGCCGGAGGAGATAAGATGGACATCACTAACTATTCATATTCTTCAAGACTAGCAACTGCCAACAACGATGTTGTGGTTGGTTTGGAGGATGATTTGTTGGAAATAAAAGGAAAGCTTTGTGGAGAATCGCCCCAGCTCCAAATTATCCCGATTGTAGGGATGAGTGGCACTGGTAAGACTACTTTTGTTAGAAATGTCTACCAAGATCCAGTAATTCAGGAATCCTTTCATATCGGTGGTTGGGTCACAATATCTAAATCTTATACTAGTTTTAAAGAAATTGTCGTAGCTCTCCTTCAATCCCTAAAACCGTTCGACACCAAACAAATCCAGGAGAGCCAAGAATATGTTTCTGAGAAGGGGGCTGATGAGTCCAAGGCAGAATTCTTCAAAGAAAGAGATGAAAATGCAGCAGAGGTATCGGCCACCATGGAAGACCAGGTGTTCAAAACCTTGAAGGGGAGGAAGTATCTCCTTGTTATGGATGATATTTGGAATACTCAACAACTGGTTATCTTTAAGTGGTTATTACCCGATGATGAAAATGGGAGCCGACTCATACTAACAACAAGGCTACTAGATGTGGCAACTTGTACCACAGATTGCAGGCCTCATGAGATGCGGATGCTGCATAAGGATCAAAGTTGGGATCTTCTTCGGCAAAAGGTGTTTATCGATGGAGTTTGTAATCCCGAACTAGAAGATTCTGGCATGGAGATAGCAAGAAGCTGCAGAGGGCTGCCTCTAGCGATTGTGGTGATAGCGGGGCTTCTGTCCACCGTGGACAGCGACCGAGCTTCGTGGGATGAAATCAAGGAGAAAGTGATCTCAACCGATGCTGCAAAAGATGGGCATTTTGAAAAGATACTATCTTTGAGCTACATGGACTTGCCTCATCACCTGAGGCTATGTTTCGTATACATGGGAGGTTTCCCAGAAGATCACGAGATTCCTGTTGCCAAACTCATCAAGTTATGGATAGCCGAAGGGTTCATTGGAGTCATGAATGCATCCAGAAGCTTGGAAGAGGAGGGAGAAGAGTATTTAAATGATCTCATCAAGAGAAACCTAGTTTCGGTTGGAAGGTGGAAGCCTCATGGCAAAATTAAAAGTTGCAGACTCCATGATTTGATCCGGGACTTCTGTGTCAGGAAGGCTGATGAGGAGAAGTTTCGTCTACATGATGCTGATGTCGATGGAACTCACGTGGAAAGACTTAAAGAAGACTGTTTAAAAGATATTAGAGTAATGGATGTTGGAAAACATGTTCTGAATCCATCTCCGGCTGGTCCCGAGCTACACGCATGGATTACAGAACAAATTTTCCGACTGTCTAACTTAAGGTACCTGGTGTTGGCCTATTTCGTGGAGATTCCTCCAGCCATATCATACCTTCAGAATCTTCAAACTTTAATCATCTACGCGATGGAGGATTTGGTGCATTTACCAGTGGAGATTTGGACGATGCCACAATTAAGACATCTCGTCTCCTCATTTGATCAATTGCCTTGTCCAGAAGGAGAAGCCACTTCTTCTTGTTTGGAAAGCCTGCAGTCGCTATCGAAGGTGAATAATCTTGAATGTACAGACAGATTGGTGCAGATGATTCCCAACATAAAGAAACTAGGACTAGTATACTCAGCGAGCTATGAATGTCAACAAGATTATTACCTACACGATTTCTTATCTTCTCATCAACTCGAACATCGGTTCAATCATACATGGGATTATGATTATCACTTGGACAATCTTGAACGTCTGCAACAGCTAGAGAGACTCAAGGTGCAGGTGTGTCCTGGATTCCAAGGGATACTTAATCTTGTTTTTCCCCAGTCACTGAAAAAGTTGAGCTTGAGTAGTTGGGTACTTCCCTTGTCGAATGATATGAAGATTATTGGTTCATTGCCTAACCTTCAAGTGCTCAAACTGAGAGACTTCGGTCTTAAGAGATGGGAGACAGCTGAAGGCGAGTTTGCTCGCCTAACATTTCTACTCATCGAGAGATCAGATCTTGAGGAATGGATAACTGAAACTGAGCACTTCCCATGCCTGAAGCAGCTGCTGCTTCATTACTGCTGTCGTCTGCACGAGATTCCGACTGAGGTTGTAGATATCCTGACACTTGAACTGATTGAGGTTAAGGAAGGGAGCACATTTCTTGTTGAATCGGCCCAACGCATAGAGAAAAAACACAAGGACAAGGGAAAAGATGTGGTGGTTGGTTTAGACGATGATTTGCTAGCAATAAAGGAACAGCTCTGTGGAGCCCAATGCATAGAGAAAAAACACAAGGACAAGGGAAACGGCTCGACTTCTGCAGCTCGCTCGTATTCTTTACCAAGAGTAGCAACTGCCAGAAAAGATGTTGTGGTTGGTTTAGACAATGATTTGCTAGCAATAAAGGAACAGCTCTGTGGAGCATCGCGTAAGCTCCAGGTGATCCCGATTGTAGGGATGGGTGGCATTGGAAAGACTACACTTGCCAGAAATGCTTACCACGATCTATTAATTCAGGAATCCTTTGATATTGGTGGTTGGGTCACAATATCTCAATCTTACAGTTTTGAAGAGATTCTTTCAACTCTCCTACAATCCCTGAAACCATTTGTTGTTAAGCAACTAAAAGAAAACCATGAATCACAGACAGATGCTTCTGAACAGGAGAGTGATGAATATGCAGCAGACAAGTCTGAAGAAGGCTCGGCTGAAATGCCTGAAGAAGGCTCGGCAGAAATGTCTGAACCTCCAACAAAAGTGTTTGAACAGAGCCCAGACTCCACGGGAGACCAGGTGTACAAAACCTTGAAAGGGAGGAAATACATCGTGGTAATGGATGATATTTGGAGCACTGAAGTATGGCGTCGTCTAATGAGGTCATTACCTGATGATGAAAATGGAAGCCGAGTCATTCTAACCACAAGGCTAGCAGATGTGGGCCATGTGGCTACTTATGCAGAAGATTGCAGTCCTCATCAGATGGGATTGATGCATGAGGATCAAAGTTGGGATCTGCTTCGGCAAAAGGTGTTTACAGAAGGAGTCTGTGATCGCAACCTGGAAGCTATAGGCATGGGGATTGCAAGAAGCTGTGGAGGACTGCCTCTTGCAATTGTTGTGATAGCTGGGCTGCTGTCCACTGTGGACAGAACTCGAGCTTCATGGGAGGAACTTGCAGAGAGAGTAGACTCAACTGTTGCTGCAAAAGACGGACATTTTGAGAAGATACTATCTTTGAGCTATACGGACTTGCCTCGTCACTTGAGGCAATGCTTCGTATACATGGGAGGTTTCTCAGAAGATAGCGAGATTCATGTAGCCAAACTCATCAAGTTATGGATAGCCGAAGGGTTCATTGCAGTCATCAAAGCATCCAGAAGCTTGGAAGAGGAGGGAGAAGAGTGTTTGAATGATCTCATCAAGAGAAACCTAGTTTTGGTTGGAAGGAGGAAGTCTCATGGCAAAATCAAAAGTTGCAGACTCCATGATCTGTTGAGGGAATTATGTGTCAGGAAGTCCGATGAGGATAAGTTTCCTCTACATGACGCAGATGTCGATGTAACTCATGAGGAAAGACTTAAAGAAGGCTGTTTAGAAGATGTTAGGGTGATGGATATTAAAAAGTATGTTATGGATCCATCTTCTGGTCCGGAATTGTACACAAGGATTCCACAACAAATATTCCGACTCTCTAATTTAAGGTACCTTGTGTTAGCCTATAACGTGGAGATTCCTGCAGCAGTATCACACCTTCAGAATCTTCAGACCTTCATCATCTATGCAGTGGAGGGTTTGGTGCGTTTGCCTCCAGAGATATGGACGATGCCACAATTAAGACATCTTGTCTCCTCATTTGATCAATTACCTTTCCCAAAAGGAGTCAGTTCTTCTTGCCTAGAGAGCCTGCAGACGCTATCTGAGGTGAATAATCTTGAATGTACGGATCGATTGGTAGAAATGATTCCCAATATAAAGACACTGGAATTATCATACTCAACGTGTTATGAATTCCATCAAGAGTATCACCTACATGATTTCTTCTCTTTGCATCAACGTGGAATACCCAAGAACAGTCCTACACAACTTAATAACCTGGATGAGTTCTTATCTTTGCAGCACCTTGAACACTTGTTCAATCCTACACGGGATTGTGATTATCACTTGGAAAATCTCGAACGTCTGCAACAGCTAGAGAAACTCAAGGTGCAGGTGTGCGTAGGATTCCAAGGGAAGTTTAATCCCGTCTTTCCTCAGTCGCTGAAAAAGTTGAGCTTGAGTGGTTGGAGACTTCCCTCGTGGAATCATATGCAGATTCTTGGGTTGTTGCCTAATCTCCAAGTGCTTAAATTGATAGATTTCAGTCTAAAGAATTGGAAGACAACTGAAGGCGAGTTTACTCACCTCAGCATTCTGGTCATACAGAGATCTAATCTCGAGGAATGGATAACTGAATCCGAACATTTCCCAAGACTCAAGCAGCTGCTGCTTCACTACTGTTGGTGTCTAAACGAGATTCCATCTGAAGTTGGAGATATTACAACACTTGAACTGATTGAAGTTAAGGAAGGGAGCAAGTCCCTTGTTGCATCGGCCAAAAGGATAGAGGAAGAACAGAAGGAATATGGAAATGAGAGCCTACAAGTTCATTGCACCGAGATTATAAGTGAGAGTGTGTAGTGCATGAATGTGCTTTTCACTCCTGACAAGTGTGTATTATCACGTGGCAAAACATGAAATGTAATGGTGAAATGTAATAGATCTTGTACCACAATTCTTCTATGTGCATATCCTCTGGCACTGCAAAATATTCCTCATCTTTCATCAGGTCTTGTATCAAAATCTGAAAAACCAAACTCAAGCAGAAAGGGATGAAGAATCAAGGATAAAATAATGGACACGTATAAAAGCCTTTGAAGACAAAAGAAGAGTAATGCATTTTCCCTTCTAATCCATCTAAGTCCGAATTGAATGCGGAAATGCAGATATCAATACCAGAGTATGGTAGCCTGCTTACAACAAGTGAGCTGTGAAACTTGAATTCTTCTGCAAGATGGATTGCTTTTAGCGAAAATTAGCTATTTTCTGTTCATATTATCCAATAAATATTAATGAATCCCATCGTCACAAAATTTTGGCAAAACATAATGTAAAGTCCCAAAATACTAAATCTTTAGTTGTCTGCAGAAAGACAAGACCTTGTTAGCTCTAACAGAAACCAAGTAAAAATAAATATAAAATAAATGCTTGCCACCTCAAACTGGTAAGAAAATGCAAAAAAATAAGAAACTATATCCAATACGAGTCTAAATATTACAATGAGGATACAGCAATTTGACAAGGCATCACTACACCATCTCTAGTAAGACTTCATTCATCTCTGTCAAAGTCTTCTTTGCTGCAAATGAATCCAAATTTCAAGCTAGCGAAACAACTAACAAAACTGTACATAAAGCAACTACAAAAGAAAACAAAAGATCCAATAGAGAAAATTTAATATCAAATCCCAACCGAATAACATCTCACAGTCAATCAGAATTACAAGGCTTAGAGAAGAATAGTGGATAGATAATGGCATAAATATCATCAGGCAATCATCCAGAATCCTGTATGGCATGCTCTCCACATTGAATATAAAACATGGAGCATAAAAATAGGAAATAGTGTGCCCACATATCAAAGATATAAAAACCCAATTGCAGAATTCAAAATTTGTTGAAACTAAAGCCAACTCTTATTGTTATCTGGATGGATGGACCAACTGGCCTTTTGGACTACCTAAAACGTGATTACGGATAAAGAAGTACATCTAATGCATAGGTTGAAGTGTATGGAGAAGAATTCACAGATAACAAATAGAAGTAATACAACATACTGAATTAGCTAATTACCTGTAAAAGGTCAAACTCATAGTTTTTCCACGCCCAAACTCAATACTCGAGCAATTAAGTTAGAATAGCATTAAAAATGAGTTGATTGAAGGGCCAAGAGCAAAATAAACAGTGTAATAAAACATGCTTTCTCATATCTTATGAGCAGAGAAGCCATAAAAACCAACAGAATGAGAAATTCTCAAGAAGGATACAGATAAGGATACAGGTGGTGGATAAATTGCAAACACCAGCATGCTGCTTGCTGCCAAATTTGGTGAACAAACAAAAAGCAAAGAACCAGGCTTACTAATACCCCTCATTTAGACGAATTTAGGAAATCTGATGCTAAGGAAACTCACCCCAACTTCACTTACATCTGTTGCATTCTTTGTTACCCAATTAAGAACATTTTCACAAAGAGGTGCAGCAAAATCAGTGATCACCTTCATATGGGTCATGTGAGACTGCAGGATCATATCTGTCATCAAATTCATGAAATTCACGTCGAGAGTTACTACCACGATTTGTTTTGCTTTTCCTTCTATCAACACTTCTATCAACATGTCCTCTCTTGTCTTCATCTCTCTCTCTAGAAGCTCTGTCTCTTTTTCTTCTCTCCCGGTCCTCAGACTCCCAATAGTCTTCACCTCTTTCTCTTTTACGACTAGTACTTCTGTCATATTCATCTCTTCTTCTTTCATGAGTTGTTTGTCCATGCTCATCTCTAGTACGTTTATAATACTTGCTATCCTGTGACTCACTCCGTCTTTGGCGTGATCTTCGTGAATCATCTTCTGCAAATGCCTCTACAAAGTTCGACTTTTCTCTACCATGCGTCTGCACTCTTGAGTGATTGTCAATTCGTCTTTTATCGCGTGTTTCATAATTATCATCTCTGTCACACTGGATACCCTCGCTGCTTTTATTGGGATACTGATGTCTTGAATCCTGTCTTCGGTGCTGGTTTTCATCCTTAAAATCTCTTGAATTCTGACGATAATGTACATCTTTCCTATAATCAACTGATCGGTCTCTATTATCTTCAGGAATTTCAGAATTTCTCCTCGATCCAGAATCATTAGTAGCACTTGCATGCACATCAATATTTTCAGAAGCCAAAGCTTTAGAATCCTCGACACCCTTTGACATGTCACCTATGCCTCCAGCTTGCCTCATTTCCTCCATGTATTCTTCTATAATACCCCTCATTACCTTCAAGGCATTAAAAATAGAAAGAGAAAATAAAGTCAAATGTGCAGACCAATTTGACCATTGACATAAATATTAAGGGAAAGGATTCCAGAATACATAAGGATTTAGCAGAAATCCTTAGAAGGAAAAAAGTTTACCTCCACAGTATTGCGCTTCAGTTTTTTGCCACGATATGACATTCTCCGCCTTTTGTAATCTCTTTCCTCAGCTAATAACTCCTCTTTTGTCTTTACTTTGTCTGCATCCTACATAATCACAAGACTGAAAAATGAATGGAGGAAAAATGTAATTTATAATAGACTAACCCCAACCAACTACCTCAGGAGAAGGAGCCATCAAACAAAATATTTCCAGGAACATTTAGTGTATATATTTCAATATTTGTGTGTGCACTTGCATGTTCCCACAAATTAATCTAAACATATGTAACACTTGCATATGATAGGATGGCAGGGATCAAACAATACAAATGCAGCAAAAACAGAATACACGGAACTAGATTTACCTTCTAAAATAGTGGAAGAAATGCCTCAAGACATAATAGAATGCAGAACAGAAGAACTACTAAGATTGAAATCGTGAGCAAGCACAACTCCAAAGGAGATACCAATAAAGGTTGCCATTATAAAGCTGGAAAAACCACGTTAAAGAACAAGACAACCCCAAAACTCCAAATGCTCAAAGACATTAAGATTATATAAACATTTCAAAGAGACTATTTTAAAGCAAGCAGAGATATACTTATGACTCTAATTATATGCTGGCATTTATTTTAATATTTTCCCAATAATTTTGATGCACAGTACTATTATAATTTGCTTAACATTAATAAAGCAGTACAGAGAAAATGATAGTTCAAAGTTGTAAACTGACTCCTTTACCAAGAAGTTACCTGATTGCCTGATCTGTGTTGCAGAAAACCATCATATTCGATCACGGCTCTATAGTCTGGACGCTTTTGTCGCTCCTCATCAGCTACCATGGATATATGAGCATGTTCCATATTACTGCAAAAAGATTACCAAAGCAAGCATAGCATTAAGATAACAATCAATAAATTACAAAGCGCAAAGGTGAATACATTGGCCCAATATTCTGCAGAATGTATAGTCCTATGAACAACCAGATATACCGTGATGAAGTGCTTCTCCAGTTTTACTAAAAAGTCTAAAATAGAAAGGTAAAATAAAATCTAGGACCAAAATAGAAGTTAATGTTCTATAAAAAACAGAGTTGAGTAAGTGCAAAAATGGGAAAATACCGTTGGTAAGTGGAGAGTGGTCTAGCATTACGCAAGGCCTTAATCTTTTCCTCAATGAAAGTGCGCTCATGTAATGCTGCCACAGCCGCTGCCACTTCAGAGATGAAAATCATACGTTTCGCAACTGTTTCACATTCTACGCTCTCTCTTTCATCCCGCTCAGTGTTATCAATTGACAAGGCACTTTGCACCTGCTCTTTGACGGTTCCGTCATTGTTTCCACCTTCGCTTGATTCATCGTCTTTTTCCTCCAAAGAAAACAATGAAGCACGCGATGCAGAGTTCAATACACATTCTTTCAACACATCAACTGCAAAATACTTCCCATTAACTTCACCATACAATACACTGAACTGCAAACCTAGCCACATCATTACTTTAACCAAAACCGGGCATTCAAAACTCCGATTGCCCAAACCCTGCACATAATTCTTCATTTCCTTAGGGTCTCCATCGCTATGCTTAAAGCCTACCAGCTCAAGAGCCTCCCCAACGATCGCCTTCAAACAGAGCTTAACCAGCAAAACTACATGATCCCTCATGGCACAATCAATTATCACACCGTATCTAGGCGAATTCGCGATGATCCAGTCGAACACATGCAGCAACTTACAATCTCTCAACCTCAGAATCACGCGCAAAATTCTTGAAGAGTATGAAGCGGGGAAGCCACCGCCCCACGATTCAATTTCACCACGAATAGCCCAAATTTCCGATGGAAGAAACCTGATAGAATCAACCAAGGAACCGACGGAGGCCCCTGTGCGAGGTTCTTCAATGAAATCGGCGCACTCGGTGTATAAAACCCGAGGTAAACTGAGCGAAAAAGGCGGCGGAGCAGAAGGGGTGACAGGGCCGGGACAATTCTGGTAAAAGAAACTATTAGCGGGTGTGCTATAGGCAATGTAGTTCTGAAGAGAGACGGTGAGCTCGGACGAATCAGGAGGGAGAGCAGGCGGGGTGGCGGAGGTGGACGAGGAGGAGCGGCGAGTGAGGGGGTAGCTGAACGTGTGGGGTAGAGAAAGAGGGGAAGGACAATTGAGGTAGTGAGAGAAGAGGGACGAAGAAGGGAGACGGTGGTTAGGATTGAATGGGCAGGGGACAAACGAAACGGCCGCGGAGGAGGAAGTGGCGGAATCGATTGCTGCTGGGAGAGAACCGAGGGCGGTGGTAGAGAGGTCAAGAAGAGATGAGAGCTCGGAGAGGGCGTTTGTTAAGGACGGTGGCGGCGGAGGCGGAGGCGGAGGCGGATAGTAGGACGGGAGGAACGTGGCGGTGTGCTGCGGTGGCAGCGGCGGCGGAGGTGCCCGGTTCATGACGGAGGTGAACTGAGAAGTGAGAGTTGTCAAACTTGTTTAAGTCGCGTTTCTTTATACTGGGTCCGAAAAATTTGGGCCGGGTAAAAATTAATTCGGCTTTCGCAAAGATCAACTTATTGTTTGGGCCTAAAACTTGAAGGTAAACACACATTTTCTGGGCTTTTGAGGTTATTATTGAGGAAAAAAGTTTTTTTTTTTTTTTTGAGAATATTATTGAGAAAAAAGTTAATTAGCCACTTTCATAACCTAAGGATAAATTATCACTATTTATCAGACCTATTTATTTTGTTTGTTTGATTGCTACATTCTCAAAATAATTTCATTTTCCTCCTTTGAAAAAAAATAAAAATAAATAATATTCATTTTTCATTATGCCAAAAAAAAAAAAACACACAAAAAATCTTTTATTTTGGAGCAATAGAGAATATTTCTCCACAAAACTTGAGAACAAAAAAACAACTCTAAAAAACCTTTCCAATTAAATATATTATGCTACTCAGAATTCCCAAATACTGTACATCAAACCATATTAGTACTATCTTCTCACAAGTCCCAAATTATTTCACTAATTACACTTTCATGCATCCTTTCGTACTTTACAAATCTCAAATATCACAAATAGCATAACATTTACACAAATTTACACCATATTTAAAATATAAAACTATGACAACACCATCCATTGATATATATATCTAGTTACCAGCCAGTATCGATACGAAAACGTGTTCTGGCAAATTCCTGGTCACCAGAGCCGGGCAACAACGGATGCTGAGTAGTTTAAGTTGCGGCATTCCACCTTCTTTTATATCAATACCTTTCAAGAAATACATCCCCTTGAGGGAGAGGGCTCTGAGGCTCGGGAAGCCGTCATGCATTACTTCCATCCTCTCGTCCAAGCACGCGTAGCCAATTAACTTAAGGTACACCAACTTCGGCAGCTTCCCCAACTCCGCCATCGGATCTTCCCCTAGAAACGTCTCCACCAAGGTCAGGTGCGAAAGATTTGGCGGGAAAACGCTCCACGCCGGGCACCTCTTCATCCCGCCTCTCAGCTTGAGCCTAGTGAGATTGGGGAGTTGGAAGAAAATTGCTGGCTCGATGAAAAGAGACAGATCCCATATCAACTGCAGCTTCACAAGATTCCCCAACTTCTCTAGGGTTTCTCTCGCTCTCCCCAGCTCCTCGTCGCTCTCTTTCTCTCCATCCAAATACAACCCTAATTCACGAACAGGGCAAGTAGAAGGTAGGGTTAAGCTGCATTTCATAAAATCTTCAAAGCTGATATACTTCAACGTCTCGATATTTCTCCAACTCTCCATGCAGATCAGTCCATGCACGTGAACTGCCCTAAAGTAACGCAGCTTCTCCATTTTAAGTGCCACGTGCGGCAGCTCCACGTCCATGCCCCTCGTATCGAGAACCTCAAGCCTTTTAAGGTTGTCGAACCAGCTAGGAATCTTGAGCGGTTCTTCCGAACCGCTACGTATCCTCAAGAACTTCAACCCGATCAAAGAGCGGAAATAATGAGGAAATTTCTTCAACCCTACTCCATCCAAATACAACGTCTCGAGCAGTCGAAAACCTTTCCAAAAATGGAAAGGCGTCTTCACGTAGCCGTCGAAGCCGCCGCCATGCACGTTAACAACGAAAAGAGAGCGAAGATGCTTATTCTGATGCAAAGACAGAGCCTCAAGATTCTTTCCGCCGTAGAAAACACGGTGACGAGGTTTGTACGAGGATTCGGAAGCAAAACCCTCGTCTTCTTCCTTCACTATCTCGAACCCTATTTCCTCCTTCGCTTTGACCATGCACACGTCGTGGAAAAGATCATGGAGGTGACACGTCTTAACGCGATCATCCACTGTTAAATCCTTGATCTGAACCATGTTTCGATTGATCAGTTCATCTAAGTAGCCTCTTCCAATCTCCTCCACTGTTCTTCTTCCTTCTTGCTGGATTAGCCCCTGCCCAATCCATATATGGATAAGCTTTTTAGTGGGGATGTTCGCATCTTCTTTGAACGATGCAAACCCCAAAAAGCATAACTTCAATTGTGGAGATAGATTCTGGTAGCTGAGTTCAAGAATTGTGGATATGCTGCTTTCTGCTCTACCGGAATGGGAGTTTACTTGATCTAAGACTTCTTCCCATCCATTCTTTGTCTGTGTTTCGACTAGTAAGCCTCCTGCTACTGTGATTGCCAACGGAAGGCCGTTGCATTTCTCCACGATCTTTCTTCCGATTTGCTCTAGCTCTTCTGGGCATCGGTTGTGGCTGCTGTGGATGAATGCTTTCTTCAAGAACAATTCCCAGCTCTTGTCGTGGTCGAGAACTTCCATCTCGAGTGCGTAATCACTGTACTTTGCGATGACCTTGTTGCGAGTTGTGATCAGTAATCTACTCGCCATGCCTGTTTGAGAAAGAAGTAATTCAAGAAACATGAATATAGCAGTTTTATTATGGTTCCAAAATTAACTAAAATAAGTTCCAACAGTACGCGAGGAATGAATTAGCCTATATATGAAGACTTAATTAATTTCCAACATATCGAACTCCCGACTTCCATATTAACACAAAATATAACAAACGAGTGCAAAATAAAAAACAATTGAAAGGCTATGTATTTATATATAGACATATTGTAAAAGCTCGTGTGCAAAACCAGAATTATAACGAAAGATTGTCTATTTTGGAGCAATTTTTTCCCTATCAAATTTCACAAAAAGAAAAAATACACATCTATAAAGACTATAATAATATTAATGGATTTTGATGCTCGCATGATATTATTTCTAATATTTTTGTTTCTTTATAAAGCGAAGTGATAGCAACTTTGAGTAGAGTAGCAAAATTCATACGAACCTTGTTCATCTGGGAAGGCAGTGATGAGAGATTCCAAATGCTCCGTCTCCCACACATCATCAAGAACTACGAAATACTTCTTCCCCTCCAGCTGCTGGTGAAGCTTTTCTAGAAGCTTCTCTCTCACCCACATCCTATCATCCTTGCTCCACGTCTCCATCTCCTCCCTCACCTTCCTCTGCTCCTCATCACTCCTCGGCACCTGCAGAATCAGCTGCTTCAGCGTCTCTTTCGCGTCAAACCCACTCGAAACCACAACCCAACCCCTCCACCCGAATCCACCGGAAGAAACGACGTCGTCATGGTTGTATACTTTCCGAGCAAGCGTTGATTTCCCGATCCCGCCCATCCCCTCGACAACCGCCACCGAGAGCCCTCTCTTCCCCTCGTTCAGAATCGAGCCTTCGAGAAGCTTCCGCACATCGCCATCCATGCCCACAAGGTGTTCTTCGATTTGCCAAGCAGGGATCCGCCGCCGCGACTCCGCCTGCGAGTGGCGGACCGACTCCGCGGCGTCGTCGAGGTCCCTGATCCCGTAGATCTGGCGGCTCTTGCTGATGGCGTCGAGGCGTTTCTGGATGGCCTTGATCTCGTTGCCGACGCGGTTGACGTAGTGGACGTGTTTGGGGAAGGTGGAGAATTTGCCGAGCTTCCCTTTCTTCTGGACCTTGAACAGTGGCAGAGTCAGAAATAATTCAGGTGGAAGGGTGCTAAAATCAAAAATTTTATCTAAATAAACATGCTAGAATTAAATAAAATCTAATAATATTTTTCTTAATGTAAAATTAATTATTATAAATATTTTTGGTAGGAGGACACCCCCTCCCTCCCCCACTGACCTTGAGGAGGAACGTGTCGATGGCGTCCTTGGCGTCGAGGGCGACCTCTCTGATCTCGGCGATCCAGTTGCGGACCCTCTCGTCTTCGGATTGCTTCTTGTTGGCGTCTTTGAGGGAGCACTGCATCCGCTTCAGCTCGTCCCTCAGCAGCTCCACCGTTTCTCTCACGTCGCGTAGGAAATTCACCTTCTGCATTAACAGATCGCCCAGCAGTTGCACCACCGATGAGACTGCCCCTTCCACTGCCATCTCCCTCTCTCTCTCTCTCTCTCTCTCTCTCTCTCTAGGTTTACTGTGAAGAGGAAAGGGAATAGCTGCTAGCTTTAATTTGCATGAGTTCTATTGGCTTGATTACAATGGCCGACTACTGTCTTTGTCTGCGTAGATGACGATTATTATATGGAGTGAAGGAATACTTTTGCAACTAAAGAATTCCAACATCATAGTCGGTTTTAGTTATTCTTAGTAATAAATAATACTCCCTCCCATTCAATAGACATAAAAATATTAGTTGAACGTCGTAGTAAGTTTTAGCTATATCAGAAATAAATTTTATTTTAATTTGTAGGATAATCATTACAGATATACAGTATACTACATCTTAAAGTATACGTATGTGTAACAAATTAAATTAAATTTAAATAATTAGTATTTCATATGGTGGCGTGTGTAAATTGCAACAAGGGTGTCCATATCATTGACTAAATGTTCATCTTATCTAACGTAACGTGACCCATTATTTTACAATTAATAACGACTTCGATGTTTGAATGTTAGGGTCACCACAAATTTTTTTTGTCTGCAACCAGCTAGAATATATTGGCATAAAAATTATACTAGTGTGTTGAGCAGGCCAACATGGTGTAAAGCCCAATTTTTAATATTTGAGATCCTCTACATCCATTTTTGTATGTCAACCATGTTCTATGGTTTATCCATTCGATGAAGGTTTATAATTATTTTTTGGCATTAAATTTCAATTTTATTAGCTAAAATAGGGTTGATAAATCCAAAATTATGGTATATTATTTTAATTTTTTTATTAATAAATGTTTATTATGATTTATTACTAGAATGTTTACCCAAGCGATGCTGATACCAATATTCATAACAAAATCATTCGTAATTATATGTTAACCATTTTGTTCTAAACTGCTAAGGACGCTCCGATGGAAATTCAACGCCGCCAACCATTGATGAAAATTCATATCATTGAGAAGTCAATCCATAGATTGGGATTTCAATCTTTGAAACTGAAATCAAACGAACTTCATCAAATACAAAAATCAGGAGAATTCATTAAAGAGAATCTCAATAATTATCAAGAGAATCATAAATGGAGCAAAGTAAATGGATGAAAAATTAAGAAAATGCATGATTAACCATAGAATATTAATAGGGACAAAATGTAAAATAACTATTTAAGATAGCGGATGAAAAAACTAGCCACTAACTTAAAAATATATAAAAAAATAGCCACTTTTACATGATAAGACAAAAATACACTTAATGAGATCGATCGAGCGTGACACACGGGATCGATCGAGCCCAACGCACTAAAGATTGATTGAGCCCTTAAGCCCAACACACTAAGGATCGATCGAGCCCATTCGACCCGAACACACTAAGGCTCGATCGCGCTCAAGACTTTTTTTCTTCAAACAAGTATTAAGTATTAAGGGTAAAAATGTCAAGGTGATTACTTTTTATATCTTTATAAGTTGGTGGCTATTTTTTTATTTTTTTTAAGTTAAGTTGCTATTTTCTACCATTACCACATATTAATAATGATGCCACGTTACTTTTGATAATTAATAGACACTCGGATTGATTCAATTCTGATTTAAATTATAAAATTAATGTAATCTAAATTTTTCTTCTTCTTTTAATCTACTGTTTGAATTCATGTACATAAATGACAGAGAAGGTTTCAAAATACTGTTTCATGAAAAAGGTGTGACTGTTTTAATGGTCTTAGTCAACATGAACAAATTAGTAACAAAATAATTATTCAGATGCAAATAAGAAATAAAAGAATAACGATCCTAAGGCTAAATACCGTTATTTATAGTTTTGAATAATATTTGGAAAACTTGCAAATTTAACATTTTCTTTGGGAGAAGAATACCTTATGAAATTGCTTGCATGAAATTTTATTAATAATATATATATATATACTACTAGCAGGATATATATATATATATACTACTAGCAGGGATAACGTGCGTTGCATGTTGATTCATTTTTTAGTACGAAAAAATAAATTAAATTTATTTAAAAACCCAATATTTCTATAATGGTTCATGTCTATGCATATATAATAAAAATAATCGATGATGATGTTTATATTTGGATGTCTAAATTGTTTCAAAAATTAAAAAAAATAAAGAAAGAGAGTCATTTATGACTACTTCTCTTGATTAAATAATAATAAAAAATACAAAATGATATATCAAATTTAACTTTACAATTATTTCATAATCAGTTTAGCACAATATAAACAACGCAAACAATCTCTCTGGTAGAGTTGTCAAATTTGGCCCGAAAAAGCCCGGCCTGACGGGTAGTCTCGGCCCGCCCGTAGTTTGGGTGGGCTTGGGCTATGAAATTTATGGCCCGTAGAAATTTTGGGCCGGCCCGATCCGACCCGAAACACTCAAAAGCCCGATGGGCTTGGGCGGCCCGATCATTTTTACACTATAATTTTGTCACGGGCCAGGTTTGGGCATTGATTGTTGTGGCCCAATGGAATTTTGGGCTGGCCCGACCCGACTTTTATCTCAAACCCGATGGGCTTGGGCCCGGCCAGGCCCGGCCCGAGCATTTGACAGCTCTACTCTCTGGTAACTTGACAAATCTTATTCTCTTCTTGTCAACTCTCGCGTACTTGACATTAGAGCGAAGCTCTCACAGGACATGTCTTGCAATTCACAACTCACATTTGTGAAATTGTATGGAATTCGGAAAAATGGTAACATAGAAAGGAATCTTTAAACTTCAAGAAAATTTAAAACTCAGATCATCACAAATAAAATATTTAAACAACTAAATAACAGGAAACTAAAATAACTCACAATCGTAAATAAGTAAATACCATATAAGGCAGGCAACTCCCAAGCAATTAGTAAACAACAACAGAAGCAAAACTAAAGGAAGATAAAACAATATTTTGTTCTCAACGTATATATACTAACCTATGCATATATGAATTCACAATTATTTTTCTTGTTTGATCTTCGACTCTTTAGAACATTTCATCTGTGTTTTGCTTGCAGAGATAAACTTGGTCAATGACTGATCATCATCACTTGGAATCTGAATATAGTCCTCGTTCTTCCTCCTTGTATTTTCCTTTTTTTTCTTATCTTCCATTTCAGCTTCAACAAATTGGAACTCTATAGCTGTTTTTTTTTTCTTTCTTCCCCATTTTGATTTTTCGAACAGTCTTTCCTCTTTCTTTGAGTCTTCAACTAAAGCAGCTTCCGATTTATTTCCTGCATCTATCTTGTCCATCTTTTGGAATCCGGTGGTTGTAATATTTACATTCCCTCGATTATCAATTGTTACAAATCTTTTGCAGTTGTGAAACTTATCATGGTCGATGCATGTATGCTGAAACTAGGGATGTCAATTTAGCCCGAAACCTGCGGGTTGACCCGAGTAACCTGAGCCAAAAGCGGGTTAGGGTTGAATATTTCTAACTCGAAAAAAATTTCAACCCGAATGGCCCGAACCGAATTGCCCGAAACTCGATAGGGCTAGCCCGGAAACTTGGCGGGTTGGCCCGATAACCCGAAAGTTTTCATTAATTAAGTGTTAATTTTTATTACTTTGTTTCAAATATTAAAATTTATGTATTGTGAAAAATATTACAATTTTCTATTATAAGTTGTATTCATCATAATATTTTCTCTATTTTGTATTTCACCACATAATAAAAAATGATTAATATAATCATTAAAAGAAAAATATCTCCACATCTCATCGAACTACTTATTATATTATGCAAGTTGGAGTAACATAATACGAAATAAAGTGACTTCGATGGTATAACATGATTTATTTATTTTTATAAAATTATTGTTATAAAAAAAATCGTCAACTTCTTAGCCCGATGGGCTAGCCCGAGCCCCGAAGTTAATGGTTAGGGTTGGAAATTTCTAGCCCGAAAAAAACTCAACCCGAACCTAATAACCCGAAACCCGACAGGGCTGACCCGAACCCACTGGGGTTGGCCCGATTGACATCCCTAGCTGAAACTTGTATAATATGTAGAATTATTTTCTCCCTGAAATGAATCAAATGTTAGTCTAATTAATATAGGCCGAGCACATTCATATATGTTAGACTAATGACCAAGTACAAATTAAAATTGAATTTTCTTAATGATAGCTTAATTTATTATTTCCTGCAAACACGAAAAAGATAGGAAGCACTTGTAAGAATAACTATGACCTGAAAATCAACTGCACATGAGTAAGATCAAAGAGATGTACTGCACAATAAAGATAAAAGCTAATTTTATCCGGGATTAGTCATCCTTGTTCCTTACCCTCATTTAGAATTGAGACATTGATTTCTCAGTTGCATTATATAAAAGAAATAATCCAATTACTAATAGCCTAATACTCTCTGTTTAGATGCATAACAAGACTTTAGATAATTTAAAATTTATAAAAATTGATACTCATATTTTCCGAATGACACACAAATTGATAAGAAATCCCTCTCGGATTGAACTTTAAATTGCAAATAGTTAACGAAAGATGTGAAGCTCGATTAAACAATTTATTTGAAGTCTAAAAAGGATATGGGAGCTTATAATGTCATAATTGCATACGTGCGACTGTAGTATAATCTAGTAGGTATTGCCTGATCATTATCTTAGCAAAATCCAATCAATCAATTCATAATGGACGTGCACAAACATAAAATATAAAGTTACCTCATTAATTAACAAAATATATTTATCCACAATTCTACCGAATATTGTAACTCTTGCATTGTATTCACCCTCCTTAACGTTCATGATCATCCTATACCTGAAATTGCATAGTATAGTCATAGTTTGGTCAATAGATGTATATTATAGGAATTATTTATGATGCTTAATTTAACTTATTACTTTGGTATCGTCTCAACGACATTGTTGTTCCACTTGCTGCATCTTGTATCTCCTCCTTTATTAGGGCACGATTTGCCGCAATTTTTATATGCATACTATATTGATGATTTATTTTCTATGTTTTCCACGATTCCCCTAAAACAATAGGTATCGGTTTGAAATAAAACAAAGCAAAAGGTTAGATTAATTTTAAAGTTTTGCTAAACATAGAAAAAAAAATTGTTCTTCGAACATCTTTTCTAAAAAAACAACTCAAACAGAGTAGGCTGAAAATATAAATCCTATAAATTCGTATAATTATCTAATTAATTACAACAATGTTTGACGTTTTTATTTTCAGGTATATAACGTGTAATTTGCTATATCATGTTTGTTCTTCTTTCTATGAATTCGTGTGATATCTAATTTACAACCATGTTTGACTTTTCTTCAATAAAAACGTGTAATATGCTAATTAGTTTAATATTTTTTTTTGGGAGACACTTGCATCAGTCCGGACTTACATTGAGGTCCATTGAATTTATTTATGAGGCTTTCTTTTTGGGTTTTGGGCTAAGCAGATTAATTGGGTCAGTTAATTTATTTTGCTTTTTCAAGGCTTGGCCGCATTGTGCGACCGGGCTGATACAAGTCTTTGTCTTTTTTCTTATAATTTGTGTATAATAATATGATACTACCTCCCTTTCGTAGAATAGGCTACCATTTGATTTTGGCAATTCTGGCATGCTTTCCCACACTTTTTGATGATGGGTTTTAAAATAAATTTTTTGAAGATTTTTTTTTTCTTTTACGGGATACTACGACTGTCAGAGTATCCCATAAAAGAAAAAAATCTTCAAAAATTTATTTTAAAACCCAAAGCGTGGAAAAGCGTGTCAGAATTGCCAAAAATAAATAGTAGCCTATTTGACGAAATGGAGGGAGTTTTACATTAATGGCCTTAAACAAATTATATAATAGGGACAAAATATGTAAACCAAAAATTGTAAAATAAGACACTTTTATAATATGGTATAGACATAGATTTGCATGGTGGAAGATCATATAAAAAACCATCTTTATGTATAAAATAGGAAACAATCTGATCCATCCATTTTTGATAATCTACGGTCATCTAATATTCTGTGTATTAATTGAAATCTCACGTTTAAATAGTGACACGGGGTTAATATTGTATTTTGCTTGTATGGAGGACGGTTACTCCACTATTTAAGGGATTGGTTACCATTTTGTGAGATATTTTGCACTACAATTTAGGATTTTTTTTTAGATATACATTTCATTGGAAACGTTAATCATACGAAACTTTCATATATATGTTTTTTCCATGTGTTTTATTGTTCTAACTTTTATCATTAATTTGCGTGTCTTTTTTCTTTCAATATTAATTTTAATAATACAATTCATTTAACTATATAATGCACTTCGTGTCAGTAAACCAATACAAATCTTTTTAAGAACATAACATAATTTTTTTTTATTTGCTTTCATTTTTGTTACAGTATTATTATTTATCCAATTGGAGATGTATATATCATTTCTCAATAGATTTATCGAGTAATGCTCCAATGCCCACCGTGGGCATGCTTAATGTGCCCACGGATGACGTGACATTGGAATATATAAAGAAATTAATAAAAACCCTACCAAAAATAATTAAACCCTACTATAAAAACTAAACCCTAATATAAAAAAACTAAACCCTAAAAGGAAAAATTGACGCCTCCATGATCTTCTTCGCGATGTATGCTTGGAAAAAGCAGAGGTGGAAATAGGTTTGGAGATTTCAAAGGAGGGGATCTCACCTAAATCCTCGTATAAACCTCGTCACTGTGTTGTCTACGGCAAAATTAGGTTTGAGTAACTGTAGGCTGAATGAGATGGTAATATCCATGATATTATTCCACCACCTTACTGGAAGAGCTTTCAGCTTCATAAGACGCTCGACCTTGATGGAAGCTTTCCTTTACAATTCATGCCCGAGTCTATTCGGTTCTTGATTGGATTGAAGCACTTGAGAATACGAGATGACACATGCAATTACACATTGTACAAACTCGAACTGCGTAATAGCAATCTAAGCAGCTTTGCTCCGGCTGTTTCCCCCCCGAATCTTTCTCACCTCACGTTGGTGTATGGTGGGCTGATTCGCGATCCGATGCTGGAATTGGGTAAGCTAGCGAAGCTGCAGTACCTGGAGTGATCAAGAATAGATTTCGTTCGCGGGTATAGTGCTAGTGATGATTATACCGTTGGCAGGTATTGGAAGATGGAAGTATCGAGCGAGGGTTTCCCCTGCCTCCAAGCACTCTCCCTCCAATCCCTTTCGAGATTGGCTCGTATCGACATCGAACATGGTGGAATGCGGCAACTCAAGCGCCTCCAGATCCACGCATGAGAACTGTACGCTAACAAAATCTTGGAACACATCCATGCATCATCCACTCAACTTCAAATCTAACTAGTTATTTTTATTTTCGCTAATTATCCGAGGGTTTCTACCAATTCAACTCGATTAATGACTAATCGAACGAAATTACTTTTGTATTACGATTAATCCACTAATCCAAGATCGATTCTTCGAATAGATTTATTTTCATTTCACTAATTATTGGAGGAATTATACCGATTCAACTCGATTAGTGACTATATCGAGCGCAATTACCTTTTGTATTGCGGCTAATCCACTAATCAGGGATCAATTCTTCTAATTGATTCCTTCCAATTTCACTAATTATCCGAGGATTTATTCCGATTCAACTCGATTCAATAATAATAATAATAATAATAATAATAGGAGTGGGAATTAAGAAAACCGATTTTTCACTATATACAACATGAAATGAAAAATTCAAATATTTTGTCCTGATACTTTTTACTTCCGAAATGTAATATTCATGCTTTAGCGAAATGCAACGTTAACTATTTGTATTTTTAAATAGTTTATAATGACATGCTTTGAAGTGTCATATGTATCAATGTAGCAACATAACATTTTTTTAGTAGTGATAATTGAAAAAAAATATTATTAATATATTTAATATGTTCACGGCTGACGTGTCGATAGTATATCTAAGAAAATTATTACTAATATACTTTATAAAAAATATTCATAGCAAAAAAAAAAAAATCCTACTAAAAAATATTAAACCCCTAAATGAAAAAAATAATTTAAGTACAAGTCATGAGCACATTAAGCGTGCCTATTACGATGGACGGACATGAGAGCATTTCTAAAATATATACTCCGTATTTAGTTCACAACTTTGTTTAAACATTAATAAAAGAATGTTAACTTAAATTTAAATGTCCGATTAATCTTTCAAAAAAAAAAAATGTCCGATTAACCGACGCAAATTTCCAAAATTATGCACATAGATAGAGTGTCTTACTTTCACAATTTTGAAAGTATAAAACATTAATTAGTCACTAATATAATATACATTTGGAGTCTGTATTCCTATTTAACAATACTATTGCATTTGTCAAATCTAAATTACTGCGAAACAAATGCATTTTTGTTGCATTCATTATCTATACAATATATAAAAGTAGAATTGTTGACAAAAATTACAAAAATGTCATTTTTCCTCCAAAAGTGGCCACCAATTGTCCAATAAAGATGATTTATTTCAAAGAGCTGTGAATTGTCCAATGGATTGGTAATAAATGAATTTAAATTATAAATAGTGTTTCATTGTTTGCTAATATTCTATTTTTGCATTAAATCATTCTATTAATTTCTTTATTTTGCTATATCCATATGTTATTTATTCATTTTTTCAACTCTATTTTTTTTATTAATAATTTGTATAAAATTTTGTTGTGACAATATAAAATTTGGATACATTGTCACAAATAAAAGTAATTATGATCATTTGTGACATAATATTAAGTTAGATTTAAAGTTATTGATCATCGATAATTTTATTGTGATCATTATTTTTTGCTTAGTTTCTTGATGTATTATTTTTTTCAAAGAAATTTATCAAATTAATAAAGAAAAATAGTAATGACTAATTATTTAAATAACTATTATGAATTTAAATATAATACCAAAAATATAATAATTTAAATATTATAATATCAATAGCAGTTTCATATAAGTGTAGTATAGCATATGCTTATATTTCTATTGCATGAATATTTAAGATTATATTTACTTATATTCTCTTAAAATTATTTTAGGTTTTCAATATTATAAAATTAATTTTTTTATTGAAGATAACAATACTTCCTCCGGTTCAAAGATATTGAGACATTTTTTTATTAATATGTGAGGTATAAAATAATAAAAGGTGTCAATATCTCTGAGACAAAGGAAATAATATATAGTATTGTGTCGTTTGATAATGACGTGAGAGAAAATATATAGTTTTAATTTTTTATTTATTTTATCACTCTTTATAATTCATCATATGTTCCGTGCAGCGCACGGACACAATACTAATCTAATTAATAGTAAAATATACTACTCCTAGTTACTCCGTACAAATTAATTACTTATAAAATGCTTTATATTTAAACCTTGTTATACATAATTATATTTTACTACATTGCTGATATGAAATGACTGCATGGGCCATCTAAATAAAATAAGGAAAACTAAGTCGGATAAAGTGGTAAACCACCATCAAAATACCCCTTTTCCCATTTTTTCTTTAAAATTATATATACAAAAACTTTATACTTTTGCAGGGTACACGTGTGTACGGTTCGGATTTCCGTGCGTAATAGCACCGTTTCTATAATCGAATTTTCCGTTTTATAACACAAATAATTTCTATTAGAGACACTTTTGTACATCCCTTCACACTTCACAAATCAATCCCAAATAGTATCTAAAAAGATTAAACAGCCGGTATCGATACGAAAACGTGTTCTGGCAAATTCCTGGTCACCAGAGCCGGGCAACAATGGATGCTGAGTAGTTTAAGTTGCGGCATTCCACCTTCTTTTATATCAATACCTTTCAAGAAATACATCCCCTTGAGGGAGAGGGCTCTGAGGCTCGGGAAGCCGTCATGCATTACTTCCATCCTCTCGTCCAAGCACGCGTAGCCAATTAACTTAAGGTACACCAACTTCGGCAGCTTCCCCAACTCCGCCATCGGATCTTCCCCTAGAAACGTCTCCACCAAGGTCAGGTGCGAAAGATTTGGCGGGAAAACGCTCCACGCCGGGCACCTCTTCATCCCGCCTCTCAGCTTGAGCCTAGTGAGATTGGGGAGTTGGAAGAAAATTGCTGGCTCGATGAAAAGAGACAGATCCCATATCAACTGCAGCTTCACAAGATTCCCCAACTTCTCTAGGGTTTCTCTCGCTCTCCCCAGCTCCTCGTCGCTCTCTTTCTCTCCATCCAAATACAACCCTAATTCACGAACAGGGCAAGTAGAAGGTAGGGTTAAGCTGCATTTCATAAAATCTTCAAAGCTGATATACTTCAACGTCTCGATATTTCTCCAACTCTCCATGCAGATCAGTCCATGCACGTGAACTGCCCTAAAGTAACGCAGCTTCTCCATTTTAAGTGCCACGTGCGGCAGCTCCACGTCCATGCCCCTCGTATCGAGAACCTCAAGCCTTTTAAGGTTGTCGAACCAGCTAGGAATCTTGAGCGGTTCTTCCGAACCGCTACGTATCCTCAAGAACTTCAACCCGATCAAAGAGCGGAAATAATGAGGAAATTTCTTCAACCCTACTCCATCCAAATACAACGTCTCGAGCAGTCGAAAACCTTTCCAAAAATGGAAAGGCGTCTTCACGTAGCCGTCGAAGCCGCCGCCATGCACGTTAACAACGAAAAGAGAGCGAAGATGCTTATTCTGATGCAAAGACAGAGCCTCAAGATTCTTTCCGCCGTAGAAAACACGGTGACGAGGTTTGTACGAGGATTCGGAAGCAAAACCCTCGTCTTCTTCCTTCACTATCTCGAACCCTATTTCCTCCTTCGCTTTGACCATGCACACGTCGTGGAAAAGATCATGGAGGTGACACGTCTTAACGCGATCATCCACTGTTAAATCCTTGATCTGAACCATGTTTCGATTGATCAGTTCATCTAAGTAGCCTCTTCCAATCTCCTCCACTGTTCTTCTTCCTTCTTGCTGGATTAGCCCCTGCCCAATCCATATATGGATAAGCTTTTTAGTGGGGATGCTTGCATCTCCTTTAAAAGGGGCAAACCCTAAAAAGCATAACTTCAACTGTGGAGATAGATTTTGGTAGCTCAGTTCAAGAATTGTGGATATGCTGCTTTCTGCTCTACCGGAATGGGAGTTTACTTGATCTAAGACTTCTTCCCATCCATTCTTTGTCTGTGTTTCAACTAGTAAGCCTCCTGCTACTGTGATTGCCAACGGAAGGCCGTTGCATTTCTCCACGATCTTTCTTCCGATTTGCTCTAGCTCTTCTGGGCATCGGTTGTGGCTGCTGTGGATGAATGCTTTCTTCAAGAACAGTTCCCAGCTCTTGTCGTGGTCGAGAACTTCCATCTTGAGTGCATAATCACTGTACTTTGCGATAACTTTGTTGCGAGTTGTGATCAGTAATCTACTCGCCATGCCTGTTTGAGAAAGAAGTAATTCAAGATACATGAATATAGCCGTTTTATTATGGTTCCAAAATTAACTAAAATAAGTTCCAACAGTACGCCAGAAATGAATTAGCCTATATATGAAAATCCTCTTTCCTTCAAAATTTTGTCATAATTTATGAAGTTGGATTTGTTGAACGATTAGGAGATTTTAATGTTTTCACATATCGACATAATTAATTTCCAACATATCGAACTCCCGACTTCCATATTAACACAAAATATAATGAACGACCGTGCAAAATCAAAAACAATTGAATGGCTACGTATTTATATATAGACATATTTTAAAGCTCGTGTGCAAAACCAGAATTATAACGAAAGATTATCTATTTTTGAGCAATTTTTTCCCTATCAAATTTCACAAAAGAAAAAAATACACATCTATAAAGACTATAATAATATTAATGGATTTTGATGCTCGCATGATATTATTTCTAATATTTTTGTTTCTTTATAAAGCAAAGTGATAGCAACTTTGAGTAGAGTAGCAAAATTCATACGAACCTTGTTGATCTGGGAAGGCAGTGATGAGAGATTCCAAATGCTCCGTCTCCCACACATCATCAAGAACTACGAAATACTTCTTCCCCTCCAGCTCTTGGTGAAGCTTTTCTAGAAGCTTCTCTCGGACCCACATCCTATCATCCTTGCTCCACGTCTCCATCTCCTCCCTCACCTTCCTCTGCTCCTCATCACTCCTCGGCACCTGCAGAATCAGCTGCTTCATCGTCTCTTTCGCGTCAAACCCACTCGAAACCACAACCCAACCCCGCCACCCGAATCCACCGGAAGAAACGACGTCGTCATGGTTGAATACTTTCCGAGCAAGCGTCGATTTCCCGATCCCGCCCATCCCCTCGACAACCGCCACCGAGAGCCCTCTCTTCCCCTCGTTCAAAATCGAGCCTTCGAGAAGCTTCCGCACAGCGCCATCCATGCCCACAAGGTGTTCGTCGATTTGCCAAGCAGGAATCCGCCGCCGCGACTCCGCCTGCGAGTGGCGGACTGACTCCGCCGCGTCGTCGAGGTCCCTGATCCCGTACATCTGGCGGCTCTTGCTGATGGCGTCGAGGCGTTTCTGGATGGCCTTGATCTCGTTGCCGACGCGGTTGACGTAGTGGACGTGTTTGGGGAAGGTGGAGAATTTGCCGAGCTTCCCTTTCTTCTCGACCTTGAACAGTGGCAGAGTCAGAGAAACTCAGGTGCGGGTGCTAAAATCAAAAATTTTATCTAAATAAACATGCTAGAATTAAATAAAATCTAAAAATATTTTTCTTAATGTAAAATTAATTATTATAAATATTTTTGGTAGGAGCACACCCCCTCCCTCCCCCCACTGACCTTGAGGAGGAACGTGTCGGTGGCGTCCTTGGCGTCGAGGGCGAGCTCTCTGATCTCGGCGATCCAGTTGCGGACCCTCTCGTCTTCGGATTGTTTCTTGTTGGCGTCTTTGAGGAAGCACTGCATCCGCTTCAGCTCGTCCCTCAGCAGCTCCACCGTTTCTCTCACGTCGCGTAGGAAATTCACCTTCTGCACTAGCAGATCGCTCAGCAGTTTCACCACCGACGAGACTGCCCCTTCCACTGCCATCTCTCTCTCTCTCTCTCTCTCTCTCTCGGTTTACTGTGAAGAGGAAAGGGAATAGCTAGCTTTAATTTGCATGAGTTCTATTGGCTTGATTACAAGAGACGACTACTGTCTATGTCTGCGTAGATGACGATTATTGACTAATTGTTTTCAACTTATCTAACGTAACGTTACCCATTATTCTACAATTAACAACGACGTTGATGTTTGAATGTTAAGGTCACCACAAATTTTTTTTGTTTGAATGTTAGGGTCACCAAAAATGGAATCATCCTCTACACCCATTTTTGTGTTCCAACCATGTACAAACTTTTAATTTCTACTAGTTTTATATATTTTTATTCAACAATTTTAATTTATAATGATTTAATTTAATTTTATAATTATTTTATAGGGTTCACCCATCCGATTAGGGTTTATAATTATTTTTTGGTATTAAATTTTAATTTTATTAGCTAAAATAGGGTTGATAAATCCAAAATTAGGGTATATTATTTCAAAAATAAATAAATATATATTAGTAATAAATGTTGATTATGATTTATTACTAGAATGTTTACCCGAGCGATGCTCGGTAACAACATAACAAAATCATTCGTAATATATGTTAACCATTTTGTTCTAAACTACTGCTCATTCATGCTAATCAAGTCATGGTTGCTATCTTAGATTCTTTTGTTATTTGCTCCGAAATTGCTAAGGACGTTCCCATGGAAATTTCAACGCCGCCAACCCTTAATGAAAATTCATATCATTGAAAAGTCAATGATACAAAATCAGGAGAACTCCTTAAAGAGAATCACAATAATTATTAAGAGAATCATAAATGGAGCAAAGTAAATGAATGAAAAATTAAGAAAACGCATGATTAACAATATATAGAATATTAATAACGATATCACGTTACTTTTGATAATCAATAGACACTCGGATTGATTCAATTCCGATTTAAATTATAAAATTAATCTATATAATATATAATAATAGCTACGGAAGCCTAAATATAGAAAGTCAGTTCATTAATTAGTAGCATTTATTTATATTAATGAGTTTTTATGAGTATATATAAGAATATAATTTATTTTAGATTACTTCTATATACTTAATTTGTATTAACAATTAACTCATTATTAGTAGAAAACAGTATCATCCAAATTAACGTTAATTTTTTTACAATTTTAATTTTAATTTTCTTAATAATATTCAATATATAAGGGCAAAAACAAATTGAATTTTGACGAGAAATCAAAGTTAATTATAAAAATTAGACCCAAAATTAATATTTTTTTTTATTGGTTCACGAATTTTAAATATTAAAATCTATATAATGATAACAGCCAAATGACTGCTATTTTTAAAAACTTCTTTATCCTATAAATAGTAAGTTTTGAATTACCTTTCAATTTATGAAAACATTAATTATATGTAATTTGATATTATTTTTGACATATCATTTTTGGAAATAATGTTATAGATGGTATATCATAAATGCAAATAATTATTTTCAATCAAGAAATTAATATTAGACGTTACAAAAATAAAATTTACAAAATAATTTAATATTTTCCTATTTGATACTATGTTCTACACATATATAATCTAGACTTTTGCAAAGGACATTCACACAATTTATTTCCTTTATGTTCCTACACATAGTTCATTTGTTTTCGATTCATTCATTATTGTGAGAGAGAGAGAGAGAGAGAGAGAGAGAGAAAAGGTTTGACGACAAGAACTTCTTCGGAAGCATAAGAGTTGTTAACATTGAAGCTATGGTGATTTCTTTAATTATCTGGAAGACTGGAATATTGTTAGTTGTTATAGGTGATACTACAAACAACAAATAGTGGAGATGATACTACAAACAACCAATAGTTGTTATAGGTGATACCACATACATCATGGTTTTTGTGATGGATGATTCGGCAAACTAGCAAATTTCTTGCCACAAGAGGTAAAGAATTCAAATCGATTCTATATTTTTGTGGTTATATATTATGGAACTTCCCGAAAACACACATACACATCACATACATTCAAATCGATTCTATATTTCTTCAAAAATTCTTCAAAAATTATCAAAAGTTTTAGGAGAACAATACTATAATTGATTTTAATTATTATATTTCAGATTATATTAAAACATTAATTTTAAAAATGTGAAACTCAATTTATCCCGTGCGTCGCACAGGTGCATTGCTAGTGTAATCTAAATTTTTCTTCTTCTTTTAATCTACTGTTTGAATTCATGTACATAAATGACAGAGAAGGTTTCAAAATACTGTTTCATGAAAAGGTGTGACTGTTTTAATGGTCTTAGTCAACATGAACAAATTTGAAACAATATAATTATTTAGATGCAAATAAAAAATAAAAGAATAACGATCCTAAGGCTAATTACCGTTATTTATAGTTTTGAATAATATTTGGAAAACTTGCAAATTTAACATTTTCTTTGGGAGAAGAATACCATATGAAATTGCTTGCATGAAATTTTATTAATAATATATATATATATATATATATATATATATATATATATATATTATTAATAAAATTTTATTAATAAATCAACATATTTTTTAATAAATTAAAACTCAATATTTCTATAATGGTTCATGGCTATGCATATATAATAAAAATAATCGATAATGATGTTTATATTTGGATGTCTAAATTGTTTAAAAAATAAAAAAAATAAAGAAAGAGAGTCATTTATGCTTATTTTTGGTGGCCTCTAGTTATGAGGCTAGGGTCGTTTATGACCAATGAGGAAAAACGTGACTACTTCTCTTGATTAAATAATAATAAAAAAATGCAGAATGATATATCAAATTTAACTTTACAATTATTTCATAATCAGTTTAGCACAATCTAAACAACGCAAACAATCTCTCTGGTAATTTGACAAATCTTATTCTCTTCTTGTCAACTCTCGCGTACTTGACATTAGTGGGAACAATTTTACAGCGAAGCTCTCACAAAACATGTCTTGCAATTCACAACTCACATTTGTGAAATTGTATGGAATTCAGAAAAATGGTAACATAGAAAGGAATCTTTAAACTTCAAGAAAATTTAAAACTCAGATCATCACAAACAAAATATTTAAACAACTAAATATCAGGAAACTAAAATAACTCACAATCGTAAATAAGTAAATTCCATATAATCAGGCAACTCCCAAGCAATTAGTAAACAACAACAAAAGCAAAACTAAAGGAAGATAAAACAATATTTTGTTCTCAATGTATATATACTAACCTTAGGGCCCATTTGGTAAGAGTGTCAGGATTAGCCCATATAACAATACTTATGATAATAATATCTAGACAGACTATGATAACAATATTATCAAGTGTTTGGTAGCCTTTATTATTAAACTGTATAACATTAAATTTGTGTTTGGTAGAATTGATTAAAACTCATACTAACTTTGATATGGATTATTTTAACCTTGTCTTATTTTTGAAATTACAAATGTATCATCTATCAAACTTCATCAAAGAAGGAAAAATTGCATTCAATTTTCAGCCAAACCATTATTATTATTATTTTATCTGAAAAAGGAGAATTTTATTAATTAAACAAGACAAGAAGGGAAAAAACAATGGCACCAGTAGTGCCAACATAACAGCAAAAAAAAAAAAAAAAAACAGGAACAGAGAAGAAACAGAGCAATCAATCCTCCATCATCACTCTCAGCTTGTTCTTGTTCTTGTTCCATTCTGTAAAAATCCATATTTCCGACACTCTCTCCCCTCACCGCACACCAATTCCATAAACGATATTTAATTTCCTCCACAATCCTCATGAACATCCACTCTTTCTGTGAGAAAATCACCGAATTGCGCCATTTCCATAACACCCACACACGCAAATCCATAATTCCCCCTAGCCTTCTCTTCCACTTCCTTCCTCTTAACAGGTTTGAGAAACTAACCAGATGTGATTCAATTGAGCTAGGCGGCGCCCATGACACTCCAATCCAATCCACCACTTTATTCCAAAGTCCTACCACGCTTGTGCATTCAAGGAAAAAATGCTTAGCTGATTCCAAAGCCGAAGTGCAACAACAACATCCTCTTTCCTCCATTTCAAGAGCTATTCTAATGCTAACATTATCCTTCGTCGGGATCCGATTCCACACGATTCTTCACGCAATGACTTTAGCCCTTGAGTGGCGCCACAGCCATCCAGATGCAAGCCAAGGCTCTCACTAGCCAGGGATTAACGGGCAGGATAGACCCATGGTAATAACTCATAGGTGAAGAAAGGGTTATAAAACGAAAATATCATAGGCGTGACTAAATTGGTCCTAGTTACTCTTCGGGACGGGGTGGAAGAAGGTTTGGATCGGTTGCTAATTCATTCTTCGTCTCCGGAGAGGTCGCATCGGCAAAAGAAGAGTTTGATCCTGGCTCAAAAGGACACTATGCTTGTACACTCGTCACTCGCGGCACACTTTCTATATCTCTATGCGCAAGAAGGTGCCGACTGCTGTACCTTGACATAATCTCCTTATACGCCTCACTAACCGAATAATTTCGGTCCTCTTTTCTACCCCAGCACCACCAATCCCCATCCCCTCAACTAAGCTGAATTGACTCAAGAATTCATACATTTCCGCCACCCCCGCTCTCTCCCTCTCGAAAATCTCACGTCTCTATTCAACCCCCCACTTCCACTTACCTTCAAACCACCTCCTGATGAAACTTGCTTTTCAAGGATGATTTGTGCACGAAAATAAAGAATTAACAGAGCAGAAAATAGAAGGACACAATGGGATTTACGTGGTTCGATCTACCGGAATAGATCTACGTCCACGGAGCAAAAGAGAGTATGGCTATTATTACTAGTATGCGTGTAGCTTTACAAGGATTGTTCTCCCCTTTCAACCTATTCTAAACCCCTATTTATAAGTGTTTACATATGGAATTCGACTAGGATTATAAGTCTTTTCCTACTAGAACTCTTTGGCTTGATCTTCTCCTTTATTGGATAAGCACCGAACTTCTACATCTCTTGGAGCTTGAATCTCGATTGCCTTGATGAAGAAGTTTCTCTTAGTTGGGCCGAGCTGCATAGGCCAAGCTTAACTGTCGAGGCCCAATTGTATTGGGCTTGATGCTTGGGCCTAGGAGCTAGGCCATATCCTATCACATCCCCCCCCCAAAAAGATGTAGAAGTGAGGGTGTGACGTATGGGAAATAGTTGAGGTAGGAGTAGTCGAAAATACGTTGCCCCGTCAAAAGTAAAATTAATGAAGAAAATCGTGTACCGCCTCGTTAAGACGAGGTTGAAGAAAAGTACGTTGCCCCGTCGAAAATAAATCGACGAAGTCAATCGTGTACCACCTCGTTAAGACGAGGTTGAAGAAAAGTACGTTGCCCCGTCGAAAAATAAATTGACGAAGTCAATCGTGTACCACCTCGTTGAGACGAGGTTGAAGAAAAGTACGTTGCCCCGTTGAAAAATAAATCGACGAAGTCAATCGTGTACCACCTCATTAAGACGAGGTTGAAGAAAAGTACGTTGCCCCGTCGAAAAATAAATCGACGAAGTCAATCGTGCACCACTTCATTAAGACGAGATGGGTAAGGAGGGGAAACCGAGAATGGAGCGACAGTTGAAGTCCCAAGTGAGTGGGACACGTGTCGCGTTGCGGTAGTGGGAGTTGAAAAGGGCGGAAGTTTTTTGAATAAAACTTCCACTGTACGCCACTCTCCCTCACTTTACCCTAATTTCTGGAAATTGAGAGTGAGAAAACCTTGCCGCCGCTTGTCGTGAACTACCGTCATTTTTCCGTTCGATTTTGCACAGTTTCAACCGGACATTCCTTCATTGGCCACTGCAGTCAATATCTACAAGTAAGTAATTCGACTATGTCTGCTAATTCGTCTCCTAGCGCTAGTGAAGATAGGTCAATTGGTTTTTCCGATTCGCCGCCGGCGACTTCCAATCGGGGTGGGGAGGCGGAAGTAGATATATATTCCGTGAAATCTCCTTGTCCGGTTAAGCATAGGGTAGTTTTTCCACCGCCATTAAAGTCGAAGGATAGAGCTTTTAGCTTTTCGTCGGTCCTTAAGGGCCCAGAAATTCTTAGTCTAGCCCAAAATTATTTATTTCCCGATTATGTGGAATGGATGGTTCCTCGGGCTGAGGATAGGGCTTCGGAGCCTCCTCATGGCTTTTTTTACTGTTTATGAGGACTGTTTGCACCACGGTCTTCGTCTTCCCCTACCTCCAGTATTTGCCGGACTTTTGAGAAAGTGCGAGCTTCCTTTAGGTCAACTGTTTCCGAATTCTTTTTGTCAGTTATGTGCTCTTGGTGTGATGGCCAAGCGACACAGGTATGACCTTAGTGTAGATATGATTCTTAGATTTTTCCAACTTAGGGCATCCGGTGGTTGGTTTTATCTTTCCCCCCGTCTCGGCTTCAAAGTTGAGACGAAGTCGAAGGTGACGAACTGGCAGTCAAAATTTTTCTTCTGCCGGTTCGGTGAAGTCCCTGAGTTTATATGGAAGGTGGGGAAATTAGGGAAACAGAAGACAGAGTTGTGTTTTAGTAAGCTGGAAGAAAGACTCCATGGCCACATTGGAGAAGTGTTTTCCGAGACCGATCTGGCTCTTGCAGGGCTGAGCCCTTATGATCCCGCTTCGATGGAAGAGCCGGTGAAGTGTGAGGCTACACTTATCCTTTTACTATGTACCTAGTGTGAATATCATTTGACTAGCCTTGTTTATTTTGCAGTGAAGCTAGTCAAAGACAGGAAGAGGCCGAGGTCCGAGGACGCTGTAGTGCTGGAGAAGGTAGGTTCCGAGGTGTCCTCGGAACGAACTGCTAGCGTACTGGGATCCTCGCCATTGAGATCGCCATCTCCACAACCGCTAGTTCGTCGCTTGAAGGTGCCGAAATCGAACAAGAAAGCTTCGGCCTCAGGCGACAAGACTCTAGCCGTAGGCCAGCCCTCGAGTAGTGCAGCTGGCCCGGTGATTGAGTTGGAAGAGCAGTGCTGGGCCTATCCTGAGGTAAGGAATTCATCCTTATATGTTAGGACTTATCGTATGCCGGTACTGATCATGTTAGGCATTTGGCAGGATGCCGATCTGGTTGCAGCAAGCTTTCAAAATTGGGTGGACGGGTTGATGAAAAGTGCATCCACCCTTACCAACTTTGTAAACGACGGGGTCTCGAAGTTCAACGAGACAAATCGGATTCATCGTCAACTGGAAGAGGAGAAAGCCAACCTAGTTGGCGAGCTTGCTGCTGCTACTCTGGAGGCCAGGGAGGCCAAAAAGAGAGAAGATGCCGCGGTTGCCGAAGCTGAGGAAGCTCGGAAAGAAGTTGCCTCGCTAAAAGCAAAATTGAATGCGTCCGAGGTTGATTCGGTGGCTCGCCAAGGGCAAATCCTCCGAGCTTATACTGAGAGGCTCTTGCTATCCGAGTTCTTCTCGGGTTTGTGCGGCGACGTGGCGGAATTGATGACAGCCCGAAGCGTCGCTGAAACCGTAGAAGCTGTTGCCAAAGACATTCCAGACCTCGATAAGGCAAAGTACGGGTACAAAGAGGTATCCGATGAAGAGGTGAACCGTGCTTTTGCGGAAATTGTCCTAAAGAATTTGAAGGCGATTCCGCTGCTTGAGAACCTGGCGGCCTCTACCGACCTGCTGACTGCTGAAGTTATTCGAGACAGTTCGGTTGATCGCGATCCAGAAATGGATGCGATTGTTGCCGATCTGAACGCTGCCCCGAAGGAAACTGAGACGGAGGCAGAAGCTGATGGCGATGCTGAAATGGAGGGCGAAGTGCCAGAAAACGTACCACAAAATGAGGAGGAGGTCAGTTGATCGCTTCCTCGTCTGTCTCATTTTTTTTTTTTTTTTTTTTTTTTTTTTTTTCAGCGAGGCAACTTCTTTGCTTCGAAGCTTGACTTCTTCTATAGGCGAGTTTGTTGAGGACGAAGCCAGTTTGCTTAAGGCGTCAGCTCGGTTATTTTCCCCTCTAGGAATCCGCCGCAGCTCGAAGTATTCGAAACCTTCTTGCAGACTTTTTGCCTTTTGCAGATACTTTTTCATTCTCGCCTCCTTTGCTTCGTACCTGCCCAGCATGTGGCTCACTATGACTTGGGAGTCACTATGAACTTGGACGGCTCGTATATGTAACGACCGAGCCAGGCGGAGTCCAGCAATTAGCGCTTCGTATTCAACTTCATTATTCGTCGTTGGGAAGCTAAACCGAAGTGCATACGTTGTCTCCGTTCCATCCGGACTGAGTAACATCACTCCTGCTCCGCTGCCGGTACGACCTGAAGCACCATCTACATAGACTTTCCAGCAGTCTGTTGGAGGTTTTTTAGGCTGTCCGGCTTCGGCTTTGCTTGGGGGGAGTTCGTCCTTCTTTGGCATTTCGGAAAACTTGGTCTCTGCCAGGAAATCTGCTAGGGCTTGTCCCTTTATGGCTTGCTGAGGACAGAAATTTATGTCATGCTCACCAAGTTCGACCGCCCATTTTGCGATTCTACCTGAGGCTTCAGGTTTAGTTAATACTTGGCGAAGTGGCAGGTCGGTCAAAACTTGTATGGTGTGTGCCTGGAAATATGGTCTCAACCTTCTAGCAGCATTTACCAGTGCAAGGGCGACCTTTTCCAATGGCTGGTACCTTGTCTCCGGCCCTTTCAGAGCTCGACTAATGAAATAAACAACACTTATGGCCTCATCCGCAGCTGTGAGGTATAGGGAGAGGACCTCTCCATCTTTTGGGACAGACAAAGTCGGGAGCTTGGCTAGGTACTTCTTCAGCTCTTCGAATGCCGATCTGTGCTTGTCATTCCATTCGAAGTTGAGTGCTTTCTTGAGGATTTTGAAGAATGGGAGCTGCTTTTCGGCGGCTTTAGATAAGAAATGACTTAGCGCTGCCAGACAGCCCGTCAGTTGATGCACATCGTGAATAATTTTCGGGATCTTCATTTCCTGGACAGCTTGGACTTTTGAGGGATTGGCCTTCAAACCTTCTTGCGATACCCAGCACCCCAAGAATTTTCCTGATCGAACCATAAAAGTACATTTCTCGGGGTTGAGCTTCAGATTCACTTTCCGAAGTAGGCCGAAGACGATTTTGAGGTCGTCAATGCAGGTCGCTGGTTCCCTACTTTTGACGACGATGTCATCAACGTAGACTTCCACAATCTTTCCAATGTGTTGTTGGAATATCTTGTCGACCATCCTTTGATAAGTTGCTCCTGCGTTTTTAAGCCCAAACGACATCTTCTTGTAGGCGAAGACGCCAAAATCCGTGATGAAAGCTGTCTTCGGTGCATCCTCCTCACTCATCAGGACTTGATGATATCCTTTGTATAGATCTAGGAAGCTGAAGACCTTGTGACCCACCAGGGCTTCTACTTTCTTGTCAATGTTAGGCAAAGGGTAGCAGTCCTTTGGACAATGTTTGTTAAGGTCAGTATAGTCGATGCACATCCGCCAACCTCCTTGTTGTTTTTTGACCATGACCGGGTTAGCTATCCACGTCGGGTATTTGACTTCAAATAGAATGTCAGCTTTTCGGAGCTGTTGCACCTCGTCATGAATGACTTGACTTTGTTCTGCCGCGAAGACTCGTTGTTTCTGCTTTTTGGGCTTCACCTCATGGTCGATATTTAGCCGGTAGGTGATGATGCTGGGCGCCACTCCGGTCATGTCAAGGGGTGTCCAAGCAAAAACATCTCTGTATTCCCGAAGAAGTTAAACGATCTGCATGTGGAGTTCGGCTCCTCCTGCGAAACCTACTTTGACGACCTTGAACGGGTCGTCTTTGTAGAGTACGATGTGTTCTACCGGCTCATTTGATGCAGATTCTTGCTTCGGCTCCAACTCTTCAGGTTGCTGTAATTGCTATGCTTGGGAGTGCTGAGGTGTCCCGGCACCTCGTAGTGCGATCTGCATGCACTCATTTGCTCGTTTTTGGTCACCTCGAACCACGATCACCCCATTTTTTGATGGGATTTTGACCGTTAAGTGATATGGCGAACAAATCGCCTTAACCGCTACCAACCAATCCCTTCCGAGTATGACATTGTACGGGGAATCCGCCTTAACGACGAAGAAGTTGATGACCTTAGTGGTTGACATTGGATGAATCTCCACTATTACGGGCAGTTGCACAACCCCCTCCGTGTGTGTCTCCTGTTGGATGAAACTCTTTAGCAGGACTGGTGCTGGTGCAAGTTGCGCCTTGTCCACCCCTAGCTGGTCGAAACAATTCTTGAAGAGGATGCTGACTGAGGCTCCAGTATCAACGAAAACTCGCCGTACGAGCTTATTGGCCACACCTGCTTCAATCACAATCGCATCCTGGTGAGGCATGACAGGTGGCACTGGGTCTTGATCTGAGAAAGTAACTGCCTCATCCGTTTTGAACCTTTTTTGGGAAGGTTCGCCTTGTTGCGGGCTTCGGGCTTCGGCCTTCAATGACGACTTCGTAGCTCCCTGGGGGAGCCCAGTAATAGCCTGTACGACCCCATCATACTGAGGCTGGTCTTCGTCTCTGCCATCTTCTCGCTTCGGCTTTTTGTCGGCCTGGGGGCCGCAGTTATTCCCCCCACCATGTTGTTTTCTTCGTCTTTTGTTGTTCTGGGGTCGGCCTTCATTCTGGCTGCGATTTTGGTACCTTTTGAGCGTACCATCGCGCACCAAGTTCTCAATATCTTCAGCTAAGTTCCAGCATTCTTCTGTGTCATGGCCATAGTCTTCATGGAATCGACAGTATTTATCCCTGGATCGGCGTTTCGTCCCTGATTTTGACATTGGCTGAGGCTTCTCAAACATGTTGGTATGGAGCTCGTAGATCTCCGTCCTCGGCTTTGTCAATGGGGTGAACCGGTCCTTTTCTTGGTTCGGCCTAGGGCCAAGTCTGGATTCAATTGGGGCGCACTGAAGCCTATCGAGAGCGCTTCGTCGACCTTGACTTCGGTCATTACGATCTTCCTTCCTCCGATCTGACAGTTCGGTCCTGTCAGTTTCGCGCTTGCGCCTGTCGGCCTCATCAGCTTTAGCGAACTGATCAGCTATGCTCCATAGTTGCCTTGCAGTACGGGGCTCGTTTCTTACGAGCTCCCTGAATAGGGCACCTGACTGAATAGCATTTTGGAAAGCTGAGATAAGGACCTCGTCCGTCAGACGATCGACCTTTAAACTTTCTTCATTGAACCTGGTCATGAAGTCGCTAATAGACTCGCCTCGTCTTTGTTTAATGGTGAGAAGATGTGCCGTGGTAGTTTTTGCCTCGGCTTTCTGGAAAAATCTCCTCTCGAAAGCCTCCCTCAACTCGTCATAGGACCCAATACTGCGAGACAGCAGGCTATCGAACCACGTTCGTGCATTGTCTATCAGTAATTCCGGGAAAACTTTGCACATGTAAATATCATCACCGAGCCCCTGGTTGACCATGTTGTACTGAAATTGAGACAAGAAGTTCCTTGGGTCGCACGACCCATTGTACGGCTTAACCGGTGGAACTTTATACGAAGTCGGAAGAGGAGTGTAGAGGATTCGGTTGGTGAAGGGCGTAGAGATTCTCCCATATACGCCAAACCTTCCACCGTGGTAATTGGCCTCGTCCCGTCGAGGTGGAAGTAAGTCGCGCCGAGGTGAGTCAGCTTGACGACGAGGTGAATCAACACGGCGATGGGGTGAGACCACATCACGCCGAGGTGAGATGCGATCTTGGTTCCTCTGGCGATCATCGGCAAGTCGCTTGGGGGGAAATCTGGCATCTCGTGCGCCTAGGATTCGAATACTTGGAGACTTTTCCCGGTGTTTCGACCCGGATGCCGCCTCGTGCTCTCGACGATCGCTGTGCGGAGGTTGGCCTCCTTCACAATTGTGATCTCTTTGCTGCTGAGCAAATTCTAGGAAATCATGCCTATTCTTTGCTAGATACGCTTTTACTGCATCATCAAATTCTGGTTGGAAGTTTGAAGAGTCATCCTCCTTGCTGCTGCCGCGACCTTCCTTTTCGCGGCCGAACTTATCCACCGAGACATCAGCGACGTGACCCTCTGGGGTTTTGTCTTTCTCAGGTTCTTTCCCGGGTCGTCTGTTCACCGGTGGATTCTGGTCCTGCATCTGGCTTGCTTCAGCCGCTGGAACATCGTGACTGGTCCGGTGATTATCCCTTTCTTTGTTGGCAGCAACAGTCGCTCGTGTCTGTCTCGTCATCGTGACTTGTTTGCCTTGAAAACGTTTAATCGGAATTCACAAATTCAAGATGTTAATCCTTCCCACATCGGTTCCCACAGACGGTGCCAGTGATGAAACTTGCTTTTCAAGGATGATTTGTGCACGAAAACAAAGAATTAACAGAGCAGAAAATAGAAGGACACAATGGGATTTACGTGGTTCGATCTACCGGAATAGATCTACGTCCACGGAGCAAAAGAGAGTATGACTATTATTACTAGTATGCGTGTAGCTTTACAAGGATTGTTCTCCCCTTTCAACCTATTCTAAACCCCTATTTATAAGTGTTTACATATGGAATTCGACTAGGATTATAAGTCTTTTCCTACTAGAACTCTTTGGCTTGATCTTCTCCTTTATTGGATAAGCACCGAGCTTCTACATCTCTTGGAGCTTGAATCTCGATTGCCTTGATGAAGAAGTTTCTCTTAGTTGGGCCGAGCTGCATAGACCAAGCTTAACTGTCGAGGCCCAATTGTATTGGGCTTGATGCTTGGGCCTAGGAGCTAGGCCATATCCTATCACCTCCCCATCTCCTTGACTGTCCCAAGCTTCTTCGCACTAAGCTGAACAAGCGTCGGAACCCTCTCTTTCAAGGTTTTATTTCCAGCCCAAGGACCTTCCCATAACATAGCATCTTTCCCATCGCCTAACTTTTGCTTTACTCCATCCCAAACCCATCGACCCTCATCTCTCTTAACCACCGCCAAGACCTTACCCCACAAGCCCCCCACTCTTCTCCCCTCCCTTGTGATCTCTCGCCTTCTCTGCTCCAACACGGAGCCTCATGCCGAGATCGGATCACTTTCGACCAAAGTTTCTCTTTTTCCCCAAGAACCTCCACACCCACTTACCAAAGAGAAAATGAATAGACATATGCTCCCTCCATTTCGTCTAAATTGACACATTTCTTTTTGGCTTTTCTGACACGTTTTTCTACGCTTTTTGATGATGGGTTTTAAAATGGATTTTTGAAGAATTCTTTCTTTTACGGGATACTACGACTGTCGCAGTATCCCGTAAAAGAAAGAATTCTTCAAAAATCCATTATAAAACCCATAATCGAGAAGCGTAGAAAAGCATGTCAGAAAAGCCAAAAAGAAATGTGTCAATTTAGACGAAATGGAGGGAATATATATTTCTGCCTAAATGAATAGACTCAGAGTAAAGTCGCGATGCTGACGATGCACGGCGGCGATTAACCGGTGATGATGAGATATGGTGGCGCGATTTTTATGGTAATGGGGAAGTTGATTTTCGGAATTTAGGGTTTCGAGTTGGGGAAGAGAACAGAGGGGAGGAAGTGGAGATGACACCAAAGCGGCAGCGCCGATGAGGTTGCGCCAGCCACCGGTCACCAGTCGATTTGAACAAGAGATACGTCAATACTACATCAATTTCCCTTTCAACATTGAATTTTGCCTGCAAATTATGGAGATTCCTATTGCCCATGGCTTGAGGTGTATAAGTATGGATCAAAATGATTTTTTTTTTATGTGGGGTCTACATCCTAAAAAGGAATGTGTTTATTTTTTGTTGATAGACAAAAATAGAAAATGTGTGTGTTTATCATGGACATAAGTATTTGGCATTATAAGATGTGGTATTAGGGTGAAATACCCAACCTCCCATAAAAAACATAAAAAATATTCACCCTTTTAATTTTGTATCTCAAATACCCAATCTTTACAAATGGGACTAAATTACCCTCAATTACCACATATATATTCTTTATTTTTTCCATTTCAATTTCAATTTCACTTTCACGTGTTTCACTTCCCTAAAGCAGATTTTGAAATTCATCTCTTCTTCCCCTTTCTTCTCTCTCCCTCATCTGCCTTTCACGCCGTTGTTCCACCATCAACAACACACCTCTATCGTCTTCCTCCCTGCGAATAACGCCACTGCCATCATCGACTCGCCGAACTGCTGCGGCGCCGTCACCACCGTCTTCCTTTGCCATTGTCGATTACGGTGGCCTTGGTCTATCTTCCGCGATTTGGTGCTGAATGTGGAAGTAGGGATTTTGATTTTCCAACCGGAGACGGAGAAGATCGTGGATCTGGTCACGAAGCGGTGACGACGAACGTGGGATTGAGGGAGGGCTTGTGGGCGAGTTTGAACGAGAATTTTCCTGTTTTCCCGAGATATTCTATCCTCCGATTTTGTGTTTGCGGTCCTTCTGGTAATGTAATTGGTGGAGATGATTTAGTGGTTAAAACAAAAAGGCTAAATTTTGTGATGATTGGTGTTTGGGTTGATTTTTCAGATTGAAATTATTTGTTGATGATTGTGATAGGAGCAGTAAATGCAAATAAGGTTGCTGAATTTACTTGGCTCAACGGTTTGTTTCTGCGTTTTGTTGCCATGAAGGTTACTTTTCATTTTTTGAATTTTGTTCGGTTTTTAGTTTTCCGGTACGAATTATGTAATATCGTACCCGTCTAGACTGCATGGAACGATTTACATTTTTTCGTACTTATATAGTTGTGGTGTTACAAATTGTTTTTTTATTGTTTCCTAATATAAATTTCAATATTACTTATGCCAATATTTAAATATACTAACTTATTTCTGATTGTGTGGGTTGAGATTTTTTGAAGTTTGTTATTTTTGATTTTGGGAGATGTATTTCAATATATATTAGATAATCGGTAAGAATTGAACAATATTCGTACCGGTAATCATAAGTAATCGGTACGAATTGAACAATATTTGTACCGATAGAAATATAAAAATTTATTGTTGTTCCTGAATTCGTACTACATTATAGGTAATCGGTACGAATTGACTGATATTCGTACTGATAATCATAGGTATTCGGTACGAATTGACCGATATTCGTACCGATAATCATCAGTAATCGGGTACGAATTGACCAATATTTTTTGATTTTTTTTATGTTAGATAATCGGTAGTATTTGATTTTTTGATTTTGGTACGATTTTCGCCAAGGGGTGGGTAGTTTTTGATTTTTTTTTATGTTAGATACTCGGTACGAAATGACCGATATTCGTACAGATAATCATAGGTAATCGGTACGAATTAATCGATTGAAAACAAAAAGAAAAAGGAAAACGAAAAAGAAAAAAAGAAAAAAAAAACTGAAAACAAAACAAAAAAATGAACAAAAAGGAAAAGAAAATGAAAAAATAAAAAAGCTGAAAAAATAAAAATAAAGAAAAAAAATGAAAAAAAAAACGAAAATGTAAAAAAAAAAACCCAAAACAAATGAAAAAATAAAAAGAAAAAAAAAAAACAAAGGAAAATGAAGGAAAATTAAAAAATGCATAAAAGAAAGGGAGGAAGGAGCCATGTGCATAAAAGACAAAAAGAGGGGTAAATGTGTCCTATTTTAGAAATTTGGGTATTTAAGTGGTAGAATTAAAGGGGTGGGTAGTTTTTAATATTTTTATGTGAGGTTGGGTAGTTCATGGTTTACCCCTTATAAGATTATGCTTTATTACCATACAGTGAAAGATTATAGGCAGTGTGCGTGTGCTCATGAGATCCTCTATCCACATTGTTGTATACCAACTGAGTATCAAAATCGATTTTCTTAGTTTTTATTTATTTATTTCTTCAATTTCTAGATGTTATGATTCAATCTAACTTTACACTATTGACTAGGGTTTACCAAATCAATAACTCCCTCCGTCCCAAAAATGCAGTTAACTATCCATATATCAATGGGACGGGTGTAGTACAATTTAGGGCGTATTTGGTATCCATATACGTATATCAGATATGAGTATCAAAATGGCTCATACTCATACCTTGTGTTTGGTATATCAATATATGGATATCAAAATGATATCTTCGATATATTGATATCTTATCTTTTAGTCTTTTTCATATACCAACATTAGGAGAGGTATCACTCATTTTTTTTTCCAACCCACATCAAAAGTCCAAACTCATTCCTAATTCAGAATCTAGGTGGATTCTATAAGTCTTGTGTTTTGATTCTTGTGAGTTCTATTTATTCGAAGTTATTTCTCTACTTTATTTATAAAAAATAAAAAAGTGCTCACTTTTCCGCTTTTAAAGGTTAAATTTTAAGTTACAACATTATTATTGAGTTAAGGTATTACATCTTGCCTTGACTCCTCCGTACAGGAGATGCACTTCATCATTCCCCCACCGCGCCTTCGATTTCTCTGCACCCTGCTACGGCGCCGGAATTGGAGGGAGGCACGGCCATGAGGAGGCAGCAACCGACGCCCGAGACGAAGAGAAAAGCCGATTTCAACAGCGGCCAGAGGTAGCTCGAGTAAAGGCGGCAGAATATACCGATCTCCGAGATGACGGTGCGCAGCTGCGTCCGGATACGATGGTGATGCCTCGTGCAGCTCCTAGATCCGTGGCCGGAGGTGTCACGGCAGCAGAAGAAAATAGCAGAGAGACAGAGAGATAGAATTAGAGAGAGAATTAAGGTTTTGACAGATCATAAATGAAAAGGTTTGGGAAGGATATTTTGGTCTTAAAAGGTAAAAGATAGACATAATTTGTATAGGTTATGTTGGTGGACCTTATTTAAGTTCCACTAACGGACATATCCATGCATTACCACTTATGAAAATCCGACACATAGGTTACTTCCTTACATGGGTTTGCAGGGATAAAAGAATAGGTATTGAACAGACCAACACGATGGCCATCCACGCTGCAAAGCCCAATTTTTAACTGGACCGGTGAGGTGCTAGAATATTAGGCCAAGCCCATTGACTTTTCTATAGTATACGAAATCTATTCATCAAAAAAAGTGATTTCTTTGGAGAAGTGTGACCATACTCTATCTAAAGTCACAATCCACATATGCACCTTCTCCTTTCTACGTCCCACCCTCCAATTATTCATTCAAAAGTGAGAGAGAAAGGTAGCACATTTAACATTTGCTTTTGGCATGATTGAAGAGGCAACACAGTGTTACTAGGAGAGCAATTGATATTATATCGAAAAACAAAAATTCAAGAGATCGATCCATCGACATGGCGGAGGCGGCAGTTTCGTCGGCGGTGGAACTGCTCGGTAATCTGCTAATCCAGGAAATTAAATATTTGCGAGGCATCAAGGGGCAGATTGAGTTGCTGAAAGGCAAGCTAAAGGCGATGCAGTCCTTCCTCAAAGACGCCAACAGAAAGCAAGCTCAAGACGAGACAGTGCAGGAGATACCGGATCAAAGGCTCGGAAGACACGGATAGAGTCTCTTTTGGGAGGAGATGAAAGCAAAGTATCACCGATTCTGGAATTGAGCTACCGGTACCTATCTCCACAGTTGAAATCATGCTTTTTCTTGTTCCTGTCCTTTTTCAAAGAAGACTCCATCATCGTAACAACAAGGCTCATAAACATATGGACTACACACGGCTTCATTCCAAAGCAAGAAAATGATGATGTGAATGTGAATGTGATTGCGAGAGGCTATTTGAATGAGCTGATAAACTGAAGCATGGTTCAAATCGAGGCTCTCGCCATACACGGCCGAGTCGAAAGCTGCCGCCTCCATGATCTTCTTCGCGAGGTGTGCATAAGAAGAGCAAAGGAAGAAATAGGCCTCGAGATATTGAAAAGAGATGATGAAGCATCTTCTTTGGAAAAACCTCGCCATCGCGTCATATACGGCAGGAGTCTCGAAACGTCGTCGTCGGATCAGAATAAGCACCTTCGCTCTGTCTTCCTTGTCAATGGCAGCAGCGATAACACTCTACTCATGACCAATATTTTTATGAAGCTTTGAAGAATATTGAAGAAGAAGTGATGAATCCGCATGCAAGTGATACAAGGAAGAAGGAGTAGAGTTGTATTTAATGCTTTTGTTTTATTAAAAGTAGAAAGCACGTTTTACATTAATAGCTTAGTTGCTATTTCCTTTCTCTACACTTTTGACTAGGTTTTGACCATCTTTTCCCTATTTAAGGAAAGAGGTCTACCTGCTTTCGACGCATGAATAAAATTTTCTTTCTTCAATGGAGCTAGCTGCTCAGATCTACTTCTCTTCCTGCATTTACAATATGGTATCAAGAGCCATCTGAGCGTTCTCAGTTCTTATTCTTCCGTGTTGTTCTTCGTTTTCCTTTCGTCTATTTCATGGCTGGTCGTGGGGGTGGCCGCGGTGGTCGGGGTCCCGCCGGCGGCGAAGTCCCTTTCTTTCCACCGGATGATCCCTCCAATCCTCTCTACTTACACCCAAATGACAACCCTGGATCTGTTCTTGTTATAGATCTTCTCATTGGAAACAATTATCTTACCTGGAGCAAATCAATGAAGACAGCTCTTCTTACCAAAAACAAACTGGGTTTCATTAATGGCTCTGTTCAAAAATTTGCAGATCCGAACGATCCTCTCAATGCCTTCTGGGAGCGTTGCAATGGAATGGTTGTCTCTTGGCTCCGCAATTCCACAATTCCTCAGATCCGTTCAAGTTTGATGTTCATGGAGTCTGCTCTTCAGATTTGGACTGATCTTCATGACCGATTCTCTCTTGGTAACAAAGCTCGCCTCTACGAACTTAAACATCAATTGTTCAATCTCAAGCAAGGAGCTCATGATATCAACACTTACTATACAAATCTACACATCATTTGGGATGAATATGTTGACTCTCAACCTACAAAATGGTGTTCTTGTGGTAACTGCCGATGTAACAGTGCTCGTGACTAGCGTACCCACCAACAAACTGATTTTACAATGCATTTTTTGATGGGCCTTAATGATTCTTATGCTCAGCTCCGATCTCAATTTCTCAGCAAGGAACCTTTCCCTTCTTTCTCTACCTTGTTCTCTTTGGTTCTGCAAGAGGAAAGGCAGCGTGACATTGGTAGCCAATCTCATTCTCTACCTCCATTTCAGCTGAGTGAAGCACCTTCTCCTTTAGCTAATGCTGCTCAAAATCCAAACACTCGGCCTCGTAACAAATTCTATTGTACTCACTGCCACAAGACTAGCCACACTGTTGATAAGTGAAATCAATTGCATGGATTTCCCCCCGGACTTGGCAGAGGCCGTGGTCGTGGATTCTCTCCAAACATCTCATCTGCTACTGATCATTCTGTGCATCAAGTTGAAAGTGATAGTTCTCCCTCCTCCTATCAGCTCACTCCACTTTCTATTCCAGTCCCAGCTCCCTCACACACCTTGTCTACTGATCAATGCCAGCAACTCATAACATTTCTACAATCTCAAATGCAAACTCAGACTCTTTCTCCTGACTTTGCACCTAGCCACAGCTCCACTGGCTCCTCTGATTTTCCAAGCTTCAGTGGTATGCTTTCAATCACTCCTTTTGCAGCATCTTTCAATAAATCAAGTTCCATTTGGTTGCTAGACACTGGAGCTACCCACCATGTTTGTTGTTGCTCTAGTCTGTTTAGTACTCTTACACCTCTTCAAAATACTTTTATTACTTTGCCTAATAATCACAGAGTTCCCATTGAATCTACTGGTACTGTTATCCTTACTCCTACTCTCACTCTCACCTCAGTCTTCTTTGTTCCAGCTTTTTCCTACAACCTAATTTCCATTAGTGCTCTTGCATCTTCCACTTCCTATAATGTCTCATTCTCATCTACTTCTTGCATTATCCAAGATGTTTCAAAGGGACAACAGATTGGGATGGGTAGAAGATTGGGCAATCTCTATGTGCTTGACACCACTCCTGCTTATAGCCTTTTTCCTCATTGTAATTCTCTTGTTTCTGCCACTGATTGGCACTCTAGATTAGGACATCCTAGTTTAGACAAACTGAAGTTGTTGTCTTCTACTTTATCTATCAAGAAATTTGATCATGGTTTATGTGAAATTTGTCATTTGTCTAAACAAAAACATCTCTCCTTTTCTCCATCTTCTAATCATGCTGCTGCTGTTTTTGATCTCATCCATTGTGATGTTTGGGGACCATTCACCCCTATCAGTGTTGATGGTTATAAATATTTCCTTACTATCATTGATGATCATTCAAGATTTGTGTGGACTTATTTACTCTCTTCTAAAGCTGATGTCAGTTCTATCTTGTCTCAGTTTTTCACTCAGATTCATACTCAGTTTCATAAAATCATCAAAACTATTCGTTGTGATAATGGGTCTGAGTTCAGTCTTCCTGCTTTGTTTAGCAAATTTGGAACTGTCATTCAACACTCTTATGTTGAAACTCCCCAACAAAATGCTAGAGTAGAGAGAAAGCATCAACATCTTCTTAATGTAGCAAGAAGCTTGCATTTTCAATCTGGCATTCCTCTTGGTTATTGGAGTGATTGCATCCTAACTGCCTCATATCTCATCAACAGAACTCCATCTTCTGTTCTACATCCCACTTCTCTTACACCTTTTGAAGTGCTCTTTTAGAAACTACCTACATACACTCATCTTAGAAATTTTGGTTGTCTTTGTTTTGCTTCCACATTGAACAGGTACAGAACAAAATTCTCTCCTAGAGCTACTAAATGTATTCTTTTAGGATATCCTTCAGGCTACAAAAGATATAAATTGTTAGATTTATCAACAAATCAAGTTTTCATCAGCAGAGATGTCGTTTTCCATGAATCTGTCTTCCCTTTCAAATCACAGCATCCTAATTCCATCTCTGATTTTCCAATTTTCCTACCACAATCCTCTCTTTCACCTCATCTTTCTTCTGATTCTCCTTCCTCATCTACTCCTATTATTCCACTTCCTTCCTCTTCTCCACCATTACACAAAACCAATTCTGGCAGAAAAATCAAGCCTTCTGCACATCTTACTGATTACATTTGCAACTCCATTCAAACCAGTTGCCTTTATCCTCTCCACAACTACCTTTCTTACAAACACTTACCCTCATCTCATGCTGTGTTTGCTTCTGCTATCACTGCTATTCCTGAACCCTATTCCTATACACAAGCATCCAAATATCCTGAATGGCAGCAAGCCATGCATGCAGAACTGAATGCTCTCATATCTAATAACACATGGCAGATTGTGCCTCTTCCCCATGGTCATTCTCCTATTGGTTGTAAGTGGATTTATAAAACCAAATACAAAGCTGATGGTACCGTTGAGAGATTTAAAGCTCGTTTAGTTGCAAAGGGCTTTACTCAACAGGCTGGTGTTGATTACCTTGACACATTCTCACCTGTTGCTAAGCTAGTCTCAGTGAAGATGATGTTAGCCATTGCTGCTGTCAAGAACTACTCTCTCCACCATCTTGACATCAACAATGCATTCCTCTATGGTGACCTTGATCAAGAAATTTACATGGACATCCCTCTAGGTTATCAAGGTCAGGGGGAGACTAATGGTATGGCCTACAAGTTAAACAAATCCCTTTATGGTTTAAAACAAGCCTCTAGACAGTGGTTTATCAAATTCTCCACTGCATTGATGAGTTTTGGTTTGAAAAAGAGTTGTGCTGATCATTCTTATTTCTACAAGCATGAAAATGGAGTCTACTTGGGCATCATCATCTATGTAGATGATATACTTGTAGCATGCAATCAACCTGATCTTGTTCAAAGATTCAAGGAGCATTTGAGGAAACACTTTCAGTTCAAAGATCTTGGACCACCAAAATATTTCCTTGGTCTAGAGATATGCAGATCAGATTCTGGCATTTCTATATGTCAAAGAAAGTATGTTTTGGACTTACTTCAAGATACTGGATTTATGGGCTGCAAACCCAGTAATACACCAATGGAGAGCTCTAATAATCTTAGCCTGTGTAAGTCAGATCCTCTCAAAGATCCTAAAGCTTATAGGAAGCTGATTGGGAGGTTTCTTTATCTTGGATTCACAAGACCAGACATTTGCTTCTCAGTAAATAAACTTAGTCAATACATGTCTGAGCCATGTTCTCATCATCTGACTGCAACACACAGAATCTTGAGGTATCTTAAAGGTACAATTGGATTAGGGCTTTTCTACTCTACTAATTCAGATCTTGCACCTAGTATCTTCTCAGATGCAGACTGGGGGACATGTATAGATAGTAGAAGATCAGTGACAGGGTATTGCCTATTCCTTGGAAGCTCACTTGTATCTTGGAGATCAAAGAAGTAAAGGGTTGTTTCAAGATCTTCTGCTGAATCAGAATATAGGGCAATGGCACAAGCTACATGTGAGGTAATATGGATTGATCATCTTCTTAAGGAATTTGGTGTACCTAGGAAGAAAGCTATACCTCTATTCTGTGATAATAGTACAGCCATTCACATCACTTCTAATCCTGTGTTTCATGAACGAACAAAACACATAGAAATAGACTGTCACACCATCAGAGATCGATATGTGGAAGGCCTGATCAAACCACTTCATGTTAGAGCAGATTTGCAACTTGCAGACATACTAACCAAACCTCTTGCTACACCTGCTTTTTCTCGATTGCTTTCCAAGATGGGACTTCGAAATTTGTACTCCCATCTTGAGGGGGAGTATGAAGCTTTGAAGAATATTGAAGAAGTGATGAATCCGCATGCAAGTGATACAAGGAAGAAGGAGTAGAGTTGTATTTAATGCTTTTGTTTTATTAAAAGTAGAAAGCACGTTTTACATTAATAACTTAGTTGCTATTTCCTTTCTCTACACTTTTGACTAGGTTTTGACCATCTTTTCCCTATTTAAGGAAAGAGGTCTACCTGCTTTCGACGCATGAATAAAATTTTCTTTCTTCAATGGAGCTAGCTGCTCAGATCTACTTCTCTTCCTGCATTTACAATACCACGAAGCGCTACCGGAAGAGCTTTGAGCTCCTCAAAATGCTCGACCTCGACGGCGTTGAATTCGACAAGTTGCCGGACTTTTTCCGGTCACTGATCGGATTGAAGAGCTTGAGAATACAGGGGCATCCGTCGTTGTTCGGAATTAACATAATCCAGCTCCCGGCCTGGTTTGACGAGCTGAAAAGCCTCGAGGTTCTCGACGCAGCGAACGAGATGTTGGAGTTCCTGAGCGTTGCGCTGAAAATGGAAAGGCTGCTTCGCTTCCACGCGTTCCATGTCGACGGCGGAGCTTTAGATATAAACAAGTGGAAAAATATCGAGACGCTGAAAGGCATAAGGCTGTGGGATTTGTGCAAATGCAGCTCATCGGCTACTTTTCGTATTCGCGAACTGAGCGTGTATGTAAATGGAAGAGAAAAGGATAAGGAGGTAAGAAAGGCGAGGGCGTTGATGGATAAGATGGAGAATCTCGAGGAATTACAGCTAAGGTTAGAGTCGCCGCATCTTGTGAACTCAAACCTCACCCCTCATCCTCTCCGCATGCAGTCTCACCAAACTCGAACTCCATTGCATATGGAAGCTGACGTGTCCTGCTGCTACCCTCCTCCCTCCGAATCTTTCTCACCTAGCTTTAATGGAGTATGTGCAGGCGGAGGAAGATCCGATGCCGGAGTTGGGCAAGCTGCAAAAACTTAAGTACTTGAAGCTATGGAGATCGGGATGTAGTAGCGAAGAGTATTGGAAGATCAAAGTATTTTCGGTTTCGGGAGAAGGGTTCCCTTGCCTCGAAGCTCTCTACCTCGGGAATATGAATTTATTGAGAGGAATCAACGTAGAAGAAGGTGGAATGCCGCAGCTCAAGAAGCTCAGAATCTTTAGATGCCCCAGTTTCAAAACTAAGAATCTGCCGGAACACGTCATCAAATAGCTTGTGCTGGAATACTAACCGACGGGATTGAATCTTCCATTGCCAATGGTGTGACATCTCTTATTGCACCATTAGATAATTGTCATTTATTAATAATATTTTTTAAACCAGTCATTTGTCATTATGAATTTTTTTAATTATTGCTCGTTTTGGAAAACATTAAGGACACGTGACAATTATCTAACGGTGCAATAAAGGATCTCCATCCCCTAACGGACCTGTTATTTATGTCTTTTTTTTAAGTGTCCAAACTCTTCAAATTTTATTTTTTGTCCCTAATATATGTAAATTTTTCAAAATATCGATATTGAAAGTTTGTAATAAAATTTTATTTTTATTCGGATCCAATAATTTCATTTCTCATTCTTACTTCATTATGATTATCTATTTCTAAGTTCTAACTATATATCAAATTTTCAATAAAAAATACCCTACTACTTGTATGCATTTATATAAACTTTATCGAAATATTTTAAAATATATGGCCAATTTAAAAACTTGAAAAATAAATGAGTTATACACATTTATACTTTGTTGGAGAGTATGGACAAGATGTGGGTTTGTCGCATTGTTAAAAGTGTGAGATGAATTATACTCCTTCCGTCCCACTTATATAGGGATAGTTGACTGTCTTTTTGTGAGACAAAAGAGCAGTCAACTATCCCTATATAAGTGGAATAGAGGGAGTATGAGGCTTACAAGGTGTTGCTCCAACCTCCATGTGGTACGACACAATAATCAAGTCAAGTTGCACAAAAAATTAAAATCCTTATCATCATTTCCATACCTCCGTTATACAATACAGGTAAAGGAAAAGATAATGAATTGGAAAATAACTTACTGAATATTATTGATGTACTTGTATTTATAGATACAAAATGTTCTTGGTTAGCAAGAAAAGGAAAAGATTATAACTAATAAATCAAAGATTATAAGGAAACTATATACATAATTATCTAAATCAATTACGATAATTGTGGAGGATTATTTGGATCCTTATCACGACCCCTCAAGATGGACGTTCCATGAAGAAGTCCAATCTTGGATAAGAGAACAGCAAGCCGAGCACGTGATAGAGGCTTCGTTAAGGCATTGGCAAGTTGGTCTGTCCCCGAGATATGTTGTACCCGAAGTTGTTTTCGTTGAATTTGTTCACGAACAAAGTGAAAGGCGAGCGCTAAATGCTTCATTCTAGAATGAAAAATGGGATTTGCAGAATAATGCGTCGCCCCGAGGTTATCACAGTAAATTACTGGTGCGTGAGGAAGAGTAACACCAAGCTCATAAAGTAAATTACGAACCCATATTACCTCAGCTGTGGCGTCTGCAATGGCACGAAACTCAGCCTCGGTGGAGGAGCGAGCTAGAGCCTTTTGTTTCTTGGAATTCCAAGCTACAGGATTCCGACCAAGGTAAACAATGAAGCCAGTGGTAGATATGTAGTCATCCTTATCTCTTGAGGGCAGTCCAGTGAGATTGTTGCGGGTGTTGCATGAACTGAGCTAACTTGTTTATGGAGAAAGCTATATCCGGACGAGTTATCGAGAGGTACTAGAGGCTGCCGACAATGGCCCTGTACTCGGTAGGATTGTAGATAGGACTGATCAGTTGGTGAGTGAGAGGTGGATATGTGGACATAGGGGTGACAGAAGGTTTCGAGTCAGCCATGTTATGACGAGATAACAGATCGTAAATGTACTTCGTTTGAGAGAGAAGAAGCCCATTGGAATTGGGAGTGACTTCCACACCCAAGAAATAGGATAGAGGGCCAAGGTCTATCAGAGAGAAACGAGAAGAAAGGTGGGTAATAAATGTAGAAAGAAAGTTGGTGGATGAACTTGTAACGATAATGTCGTCTACATAAACCAAGAGGTAAAGAGAGACAAAGGTTTTTGTGTATATGAAAAGAGACGGGTCGGCTATTGAAGTGTGAAAGCCATAGTTGAGGAGATAATTTTTGAGTTCCACATATCACGCTCTCGGAGCCTGTTTAAGACCATAGATGGCCTTGTGAAGGTGACATACGTGAGAGGGGTTGGAAGTATCGGTGAAACCATTTATCAATGGGACGGAGGGAGTATGATTTACTAGTATTTTTATTTTTATAAAATACAATACTCCTTACAAAACTCGTAGAAATTAAATTTTGAGATACAATTTTGGGAATAAACAATATTTATGGGGATGGAAAAGCTAACCAACTTTTTAATTTTTGTTTATTTATTAATTTTATTTGGTTACTATACATAATTTAATTAGAGCATCCAAAATGTAAGAGCCTCAAAATGGGTCTCTTTAAGGGGTACGTAATATATATTCTACCCATGGAGGAATTACTTAAAATAGGTGCCCACCTAAGATATGGCCCCAACTTAATAAAAAAAGTTCACAATGGTTGAGACCCTTATGAAGGACCTTTAGCACCATTCATGTTCCCCATTTAATTTTAACTCACAATAATTATTTTATGTCATTTAGAGCATTCATTTCATTTAATATTTAAAAAAATAGATAAAGTTTAAACAAAAAACTACTCTAATAGAAATAAATAAAACAAGAACAAAACAATTAGGAATAACAAAGTTCGTGCATAATACTAGGGGTGAGCATTCGGTTAGTTGGTTTGGTTTTGCTTTAAAATATAACCAAACCAAATAATTTTTTTTTTTAAAATTACATCCAAACCAGACCAAAATTATTTTGGAAACCGAACCGAATTAACCAAAATAAATTTTGGTTATTTTGGTTAATTCGGTTTGTCCAAAAAAAATTCATATCTTTTGAATACTAAATATGATATCATTTTAGTACCAATAATTCATAAAATCAAAACAATACAAATATAATATTTTGAATTAAACAATAGCCAACAAATAAATATTATATCAAACAAACTAATAACAATTAAATTCAACATTAAACAAAACAATGGACAAATACATACATAGCAATCGTTGTAAAAAATTAAAATAACCAAATCATCCAAAATCAACAATATAAGAAGTTATTAGTGTTCAAAAAGTAACAAGACTTCAGTACTAAATATGAAAATAAGAAGATTAAGAGTGACTAATTTTAGGAAATATAGAATCAATAAAATTAAAATTTTAGTGTATAATTATTTTAAATTTAAATATTATAATTTGGTTTTGTTTGGTTTTAAGAAAACAAAACCGATCCAAACCGAAAAACCAAAAAAATAATAATTTCAAACCGAATTAACAAAATTAAATAAACTAACCAAACCAAATTAAATAAGTCGGTTTGGTTCGGTTTGATTTTTGGATTAATTTGATCACCCCTACATAATGCATAATTAAAAGAAATGCAAACCAAAAATAAAATAAAGAAAAAACAAGAACATGATAAATACAAGGACATTTCTTGAACTGATTGAGCTTAAGCACATTTCTTGTTGAATCGGCCCAACGCATAGAGAAAAAACACAAGGACAAGGGAAACGGTAGCTTTCAACTTCGTTGCTCGACTGAGCTTTCTGTATTCTTTACCAAGAGTAGCAACTGTCAGAAAAAAATGTGGTTGGTTTAGACGATGATTTGCTGGCAATAAAGGAACAACTTTGTGGAGCATCGCGTAAGCTCCAGGTGATCCTGATTGTAGGGATGGGTGGCATTGGAAAGACTACACTTGCCAGAAATGCTTACCACGATCTATTAATTCGGGAATCCTTTGATATTGGTGGTTGGGTCACAATATCTCAATCTTACAGTTTTGAAGAGATTCTTTCAACTCTCCTACAATCCCTGAAACCATTTGTTGTTAAGCAACTAAAAGAAAGCCATGAATCACAGACAGATGCTTCTGAACAGAAGAGTGATAAATATGCAGCAGACAAGTCTGAAGAAGGCTCAGCTAAAAGGCCTGAAGAAGGCTCGACAGAAATATTTGAACCTCCAGCAAAAGTGTTTGAACAGAGCCCAGACTCCACGGGAGACCAGGTGTACAAAACCTTGAAAGGTAGGAAATACATCGTAGTAATGGATGATATTTGGAGCATTGAAGTATGGCGTCATCTAATGAGGTCATTACCCGATGATGAAAATGGAAGCCGAGTCATTCTAACCACAAGGCTAGCAGATGTGGGCCACGTGGCTACTTATGCAGAAGATTGCAGTCCTCATGAGATGAGATTGATGCATGAGGATCAAAGTTGGGATCTGCTTCCGCAAAAGATGTTCACAGAAGGAGTTTGTGATTGCAACCTGGAAGCTATAAGCATGGGGATTGCAAGAAGCTGCGGATGACTGCCTCTTGCAATTGATAGCTGGGTTTCTGTCCACTGTGGACAGAACTCGAGCTTCATGGGAGGAAATCGCAGGGAGAGTAAACTCAATTGTGGCTGCAAAAAACGGACATTTTGAGAAGATACTATCTTTGAGCTATACGGACTTGCCTCGTCACTTGAGGCAATGCTTCGTATACATGGGAGGTTTCTCAAAAGATAGTGAGATTCATGTAGCCAAACTCATCAAGTTATGGATAGCCGAAGGGTTCATTGGAGTCATGAAAGCATCAAGAAGCTTGGAAGATGAGGGAGAAGAGTGTTTGAATGATCTCATCAAGAGAAACCTAGTTTTGGTTGGAAGGAGGAAGCCTCATGGCAAAATCAAAAGTTGCAGACTCCATGATCTGTTGAGGGAATTATGTGTCCGGAAGTCCGATGAGGATAAGTTTCCTCTACATGACGCAAATGTTGATGGAACTCACGTGGAAAGACTTAAAGAAGGCTGTTTAGAAGATGTTAGGGTGATGGATATTAAAAAGTATGTTATGGATCCATCTTCTGGTCCGGACTTGTACACAAGGATTCCACAACAAATATTCCGACTCTCTAATTTAAGGTACCTTGTGTTAGCCTATAACGTGGAGATTCCTGCAGCAGTATCACACCTTCAGAATCTTCAGACCTTCATCATCTATGCAATGGAGGGTTTGGTGCGTTTGCCTCTAGAGATATGGACGATGCCACAATTAAGACATCTTGTCTCCTCATTTGATCAATTACCTTTCCCGAAAGGAGTCAGTTCTTCTTGCCTAGAGAGCCTGCAGACGCTATCTGAGGTGAATAATCTTGAATGTACGGATCGATTGGTAGAAATGATTCCCAATATAAAGACACTGGAATTATCATACTCAACGTGTTATGAATTCCATCAAGAGTATCACCTACATGATTTCTTCTCTTTGCATCAACGTGGAATACCCAAGAACAGTCCTACACAACTTAATAACCTGGATGAGTTCTTATCTTTGCAGCACCTTGAACACTTGTTCAATCCTACACGGGATTATGATTATCACTTGGAAAATCTCGAACATCTGCAACAGCTAGAGAAACTCAATGTGCAGGTGTGTGTAGGATTCCAAGGGAAGTTTAATCCCGTCTTTCCTCAGTCGCTGAAAAAGTTGAGCTTGAGTGGTTGGAGACTGAATCATATGCAGATTCTTGGGTTGTTGCCTAATCTCCAAGTGCTTAAATTGATAGATTTCAGTCTAAAGAATTGGAAGACGACTGGAGGCAAGTTTACTCACCTCAGCATTCTGGTCATACAGAGATCTAATCTCGAGGAATGGATAACTGAATCCGAACATTTCCCAAGACTCAAGCAGCTGCTGCATCACTACTGTTGGTGTCTAAACGAGATTCCATCTGAAGTTGGAGATATTACAACACTTGAACTGATTGAAGTTAAGGAAGGGAGCAAGTCCCTTGTTGCATTGGCCAAAAGGATAGAGGAAGAACAGAAGGAATATGGAAATGAGAGCCTACAAGTTCATTGCACCGAGATTATAAGTGAGAGTGTGTAGTGCATGAATGTGCTTTTCACTCCTGACAAGTGTGTATTATCACGTGGCAAAACATGAAATGTAATGGTGAAATGTAATAGATCTTGTACCACAATTCTTCTATGTGCATATCCTCTGGCACTGCAAAATATTCCTCATCTTTCATTAGGTCTTGTATCAAAATCTGAAAAACCAAACTCAAGCAGAAAGGGATGAAGAATCAAGGATAAAATAATGGACATGTATAAAAGCCTTTGAAGACAAAAGAAGAGTAATGCATTTTCCCTTCTAATCCATCTAAGTCCGAATTTAATGCGGAAATGCAGATATCAATACCAGAGTATGGTAGCCTGCTTACAACAAGTGAGCTGTGAAACTTGAATTCTTCTGCAAAATGGATTGCTTTTAGCGAAAATTAGCTATTTTCTGTTCATATTATCCAATAAATATTGATGAATCCCACCGTCACAAAATTTTGGCAAAACATACTGTAAAGTCCCAAAATACTAAATCTTTAGTTGTCTGCAGAAAGACAAGACCTTGTTAGCTCTAACAGAAACCAAGTAAAAATAAATATAAAATAAATGCTTGCCACCTCAAACTGGTAAGAAAATGCAAAAAAATAAGAAACTATATCCAATACGAGTCTAAATATTACAATTAGGATACAACAATTTGACAAGGCGTCACTACACCATCTCTAGTAAGACTTCACTCATCTCTGTCAAAGTCTTCTTTGCTGCCAATGAATCCAAATTTCAAGCTAGCGATACAACTAACAAAACTGTACATAAAGCAACTGCAAAAGAAAACAAAAGATCCAATAGAGAAAATTTAATATCAAATCCCAACCGAATAACATCTCACAGTCGATCAGAATTACAAGGCTTAGAGAAGAATAGTGGATAGATAATGGCATAAATATCATCAGGCAATCGTCCAGAATCCTGTATGGCATGCTCTCCACATTGAATATAAAACATGGAGCATAAAAATAGGAAATAGTGTGCCCACATATCAAAGATATAAAAACCCAATTGCAGAATTCAAAATTTGTTGAAACTAAAACCAACTCTTATTGTTATCTGGATGGATGGACCAACTGGCCTTTTGGACTACCTAAAACGTGATTACGGATAAAGAAGTACATCGAATGCATAGGTTGAAGTGTATGGAGAAGAATTCACAGATAACAAATAGAAGTAATACAACATACTGAATTAGCTAATTACCTGTAAAAGGTCAAACTCATAGTTTTTCCACGCCCAAACTCAATACTTGAGCAATTAAGTTAGAATAGCATTAAAAATGAGTTGATTGAAGGGCCAAGAGCAAAATAAACAGTGTAATAAAACATGCTTTGATACGATCCCACATCGGATCCACAAATCATTGTGGATTGATACTTAAATAAGGGGTCAAACCTCCACTCATAGGCTAGTTTTTGGGTGGAGTTAGGGCTCCTGGCTTGAGTACCTATCAATTGGTGCTTTCATTGAGAGTGCGGACGTGGTGCGGAAAAAGGCTACCTGGGAGAAGGCTACCTGGTGGGACCAGAGTGAGAGCCGCCCAGAGTGAGAGCCGTCCGTGGACGTCCTACGGACGTGGTGCGGGAAAAGGCTACCTGAGAGAGTGTTGCCGGGTGCCACACGGATGGGTCCGGAGTAACTGCTGCCCAGAGTGAGAGCCGTCCGTGGGCGTCCGGCTCTTAAGGGGGGTCGAATGATACGATCCCACATCGGATCCACAAATCATTGTGGATTGGTACTTAAATAAGGGGTCAAACCTCCACTCATAGGCTAGCTTTTGGGTGGAGTTAGGGCTCCTGGCTTGAGTACCTATTATGCTTTCTCATATCTTATGAGCAGAGAAGCCATAAAAACCCAACAGAATGAGAAATTCTCAAGAAGGATACAGATAAGGATACAGGTGGTGGATAAATTGCAAACACCAGCATGCTGCTTGCTGCCAAATTTGGTGAACAAAAAAAAGTAAAGAACCAGGCTTACTAATACCCCTCATTTAGACGAATTTAGGAAATCTGATGCTAAGGAAACTCACCCCAACTTCACTTACATCTGTTGCATTCTTTGTTACCCGATTAAGAACATTTTCAGTAATCACCCTCATATGGGTCATGTGAGACTGCAGGATCATCTGATAGAGTTGCATCGAAGGGAATTAGAGTTTATACTCGAAAGAAGAAGAAGGCCGTCCCTGTTATTCTAGCCACTGCTGTTGGTGTTTAGTTATTAATTAGTGGTTGTTATTATTATTATTATTATTATTATTATTATTGCTTATTTTATTTCTTTTGGGTCAAGTTAGGGTATGGGCTTTCATGTTATGCATCGGCCTTAGTATTAATAGTATTTATAGGTCTTTTATCTGAGGATAGGTTATCGAATATTGATCATTGATTTGCGGCAGTCGTTTCACTCTATCAAATTGGTCCGATGGTAACACACAAGGAACGCATCGAGGAGGTAGAGAAGATCACGATAGGTTCGCTGTCCGCTTTTGGAGCGATGGCGACCACCGTCAAGAGGTTACAGTCGTCTCTGAAGTCTGTTGAGGAGACCCTTGCCACCCAATCCAGCAAATTCGCTGCTATCTTGGCGAAACTCGATAAGTTGGGGGCTAGTATTAAATTTGTAACTATAGAACTGAGAGAACATAATTTGCAGAAAAAAAACTTTCATTGAAGAAGATGACTTAAAATCCGTACATGTAAGGTTACGTATTGTTCCTATTTAAAGAGAACAGCTGCCAACCTAACTTAACCTAATACACGTGGCTACTTACTAGGCTAAGAAATAAAGAACAAAACATGAAAGGAAATAATAACTTTAATTAATGCTGAACTGCCTAACTGCCTAACTGCCGAACTACCGAACTGCCGAAGCCGAACTACCGAGGCCGAATTGACAAAGCCGAACAACCGAGCTCTTCTTCTAATCCGAGCTCTTCTTCTTCATACCGAACTGCCGAGGCCGAACTGCCGAACTCTTCTTCACACCATTGATACTCCTACACTCTCCCTCAAGAGGAGCATGTATGTTAGACAAGCTCATCTTGCCCAACAAACGAGTAAAAGGACTAACAAACAGTGCCTTAGTAAAGAGATCAACTAACTGAAGCTCCCCCTTGATGTGAAGAGGCTTCACTAACCCAGATTTGTACCTTTCACGGATGGTGTGACAGTTGATCTCGATATGCTTGGTGCGTTCATGGAAAGCAGCATTAGAAGTGATGTAAACCGCAACCTCATTGTCACAGAAAAGTGGTACATGTATAGATCTAGGAATGCCAATATCATGAAGAAGAACATTAATCCAAGAAACTTCACAAGCTGCCTGAGTCATTGAGCGATATTCTGCCTCTGCAGAAGATCTAGAAACAACACCTTGCTTCTTAGAACGCCATGAAATAAGTGAACTTCCTAGGAATAAACAAAATCCTAAGACTGACCTTCTACTATCTTTGCAAGTACCCTAATCAGAATCGGCAAACACACTAGGATCTAGAGTGGAGGAAGTAGAGTAGAAGAGACCCAAACCAATACACCCTTTCAGATATTTCAAGACTCTATGAGTAACTTTGAGATGATGAGAGCAAGGTTTGCTCACAAACTGACTGAGTTTATGGACAACAAAGGTAATATCTGGCCGGGTGATACACAGATAAAGAAGTCTTCCCACCAATCTTCTGTAAACTTTTGGATCTGATAGAGGTTCACTGCCTGTTTCTTGAAGTTGCAGACTAGGATCCATAGGTGTGGAAGCAGGTTTAGAACCAGTGAGACCAGTGTCATGAGCAGGTCCAATACATATTTCCTCTGACAGACTGAAATTCCTTTAGAACCGTGAGCAATTTCAAGACCCAAGAAATACTTCGGTGTTCCCAAATCCTTGAAGTGAAAATGCTGACTTAGATGTATTTTGAAAGTGTCTGCAACTGAACAATTATTAGTAGCTATCAAAATATCATCCACATAAATAATCACTCCCAGATATAGTTCATCCTTCAGCATGTAGAAGTAAGATTCATCAGCATGAGATTGATGAAGGCCAAACTTCATGAGCACATCAGTAAATTTCAGATACCATTGTCTCGAAGCTTGCTTGAGACCATACAGTGACTTGTGAAGTTTGCAGACTAGTGTCTTGTCCTCCTTGCTGGACAATAAACCTTTAGGTGCCTTCATGTATATTGCTTCAAGTAGATCTCCATAGAGAAAAGTATTATTTATATCTAAATGAGTCAGTGTGTATCCCTTTACTGCTGAAATGGCAAGCATCATCTTTACTAACACCAATTTAGCAACTGGAGAGAAGGTGTTCAGATAATCTATACCTTCTTTCTGTGTGTAGCCTTTAGCTACCAAACGTGCCTTGTATCTTTCCAATGTGCCATCAGGTCTGAATTTAACTTTGTAGACCCATTTACTACCAATGGTTGTCTTTCCTTGAAGCAAAGGAACTAAGGACCAAGTCCCATTCTGTTGTAAAGCATTCAATTTAGTCTGCATAGCATCCCTCCATTCTTTATATGCAGAAGCTTGTTCAAATGTAGTTGGCTCAGGTACATTGGTGATGGAAGCAATGAATGTAGAATATGAGGGATTGAGATTAGAATGAGAAACAAAGGAACTAAGAGGATAAGCACAGGAAGTCTGAATTGAAGCACAAATGTACTCATTCAGATAAGATGGTGGTTTAATGACTCTCCCTGATCTTGTGGTCTTGAGTAAAGTCACAGAAGCAGGAGTAGGGACAGGTATAGATGTAGGTACAACATATAAAGGTGAAGAAGGTGAAGAATGATGAGGAGCAGAAGCTAAGGAAGAAGGGAGAACAAGTAGAAGAACAGGAAAATCTGCTAAGTGTTGTGATGTATGTAGTGTTGCAAAAGGATAAACATTCTCATGAAACACGACATCCCTGCTAACAAATACCTTATTTGTGGATACTTCCAAGACTTTATAACCTTTATATCCAGCTGGATATCCTAGAAACACACACTTAGAGGCTCTAGGAGAGAACTTGTGCTTGTCCTATCAAGTGTGGAAACAAAGCACAGACAACCAAAGTTTCGGAGATGCAAATATTTAGGAACTTTCTGAAACAAGATCTGGAAAGGAGTTTGATTTTCTAGCTGTGGTACTGAGGATAAAAGTCTGTTGATGAGATAAGAGGTTGTGAGGATACAGTCTCCCCAATATCCTAAAGGCAAATGAGACTGAAAATAAAGGCTTCTAGCTACATTTAAAAGGTGCTGATGTTTCCTCTCTACCCTGCCATTTTGCTGTGGTCTTTCAACACAAGAGTGTTGAACTAGAGTTCCAAATTTATGAAACAAAGAGGGAAGAATGAACTCACTACCATTATCACACCTAATCACTTTAATGGTTTTCTGAAATTGAGTTTGTATCTGTTGGAAAAACTGAGCAAGAATTGCACCAACTTCATTTTTTTGTTGTTTAGTGTGTTTTTGTTTGATTTTTATAGTTTGGTGTGAGTTTGTTTTCGTATGTTTTGTTCGTTTTTATGTGTTCGTTTCGTGTGTTTTAGTCAAAGTTAGGTTCGTGAGGAGTTTTGGAAGAGAAGAGAGAAAATGAGCACAAAAACGAAGAAATGAGCAAAAAGTGAACATCAATTTGGGATGAACTAAAAGCATAATATCGAAGAGGAGTTCGATAGGAGCGCATAGGAAAAAACGGCGGTCAATTTTGAGTTCGGACGAAGGAGATATGACCGAAACAAAAAAGTTGCGTGCAGCGGGCCGAGTGTAGCACCCAGCGGGCCGCTGGGCCCGTTAGTTTCAAGAAAAACGCGAGAGGGATACTCAGCGGGCCGCTGGTCCGGGCCGACTTGTTATGTTATTTTCCTTATTTGAGTAGGTTTTTGAGATCTATATATATGAAAACTATTGTGAACGTGAGGGAGATCTTTCTTCCTAGTTTTTAGCCCTTAAAACTCTAGATTAGTTTATATTAGTTTTTAGTTATTGCTTTGAAGATTATAGCTTTGGATTCAAGATTTAATTCAAGTTCTTTGTTCTTTCTTTCATCTTTGATTCGTAAGTTTAATTTGTGCTCTTAGATTAATTTTTTTACTTGCTTTCTCTAATCACTTTATTTAGTTTAAATTTATTTGCTTTAATTTACATTAGATCCATGTTAAGATTTATTTGCTCTAGTTTAGATTTAATTGCTTTCTTTTCAATTCATGCCTAGGTAGATTTACTGCTTTCTTCTAGATTAATTTATTATCCCGGGTGACAGACGGGAGTGCTTTCTACTTGCTTTTATTTGCTTTCAAGTCTAGTTTAATTTATTTGCTTTATATATTTTAAATCCTAGGACTTAATCAAAACTCAAAACCCCCCTGTTTTTACTTGCTTTCTTAGGGTAGATAATCGCACAATTGGTTTCCCTGTTAAGCTTTCCTTGAGATTCGACTTAGGGTTCATCTTACTAGTACTACGATAGACCTAGTCCTATTGCTAGCACTATTTTGGGTGAAACAAATTTTGGCGCCGTTGCCGGGGAAAGCTTTAGGCGATTAATTGTGTGATTTTATTTTCTGTTTTTATATAAAATAAAAAAATAAAAATTAAAAATAAAAATTAAAAATTAAAAATTAAAAATAAAAATATTTTCTTTCTTTGTTCTTGATTTTCTTTCTTTCCGTCGGTGCGTTTAATCTGTTTGTTGAGTGTTGTGCATGCGAGGTACCCGAGGTCAAGGAGAACCATTGGCACCTTTCATTGATAACATTCACCGTAAGAAGGACATTTTGGCAGCAGTGTCAACATCCAAGGAAGGAGGAGAATTAAAGAACTCTGACGACGAGTCTAGCATTCTCGATACACCAATTGTTGAGGAAAATCTAGCACACTCGTTGGAACAGCCGATTATAGTAGTAGATCCGGAGATGGCAGAACTTTCGATTTGCCAATTCGGCAGGCCCACAGTCATCACCGCTACGTCAGCGATTGCCCTGACTACTCCGGTCAGGGATCATGAGCTCAAACCGCAACATCAGAAGCTACTCCCCGAATTCCATGGCATGGAGAATGAGGACGCCTTGGATTTCATTGAGGAATTTTGCTCGATTGTCCATAACTTCCCATTTGGACAAATTACTGAGGAACAATTGAGGATGAAGTGCTTCCCGTTAGCATTGAAGGATCGAGCAAAGACATGGTACCGCTCCCTTACACCCAATTCACTGACCACCTGGGGCGCTGTCTATGAGAAGTTCATGCTTAAATTCTTCCCTAGCAAGAAAACATTTGAGCTCCGGTCCAAGATTATGCATTTTTCCCAAGCACCTGATGAGGAATTCCATGAAGCTTGGGAGAGATTCCAAGGATTGCTGCAAAAGTGCCCACACCACAAGTTCGAGAATGAGATGCTGCAACAATTCTTCTATGAGGGCCTCAATCGAACGACTCAAAATTTGGTGGATAGTGCAGCAGGAGGAGATATCACTGAAAAAACAGCTAGGGAATCGACTGCAATTTTCGAGACTGTGGCAAAGAGTTCACAAAGGAAGGCATCTCGAGGATCAAACAGTGAGGGAAACATGGCTAGCATCGGTTCTGAGATGAAGAAACAAATGGCTGCGGTTCTCAAAAAGATGGAGGATCTTGAGAAGAAGGCATTCTCCAATCAACAACAAACGCCATCCACCCCTTCCATGCAAATTCTCAAGCCCACCACACCTCCGGTTCAAAAAGCTGTCTCTTATGTTCAAGAGCCCGAAATAGAGGTGTGCGATGTTTGTCAACAATTGGGGCACCTTGCTGATTTCTGCTCGAACATGGGCAATTTTACTTTTGAAGGAGGAGCGGAAGTTTTTGCTGCACAAGGTTATCAACCACAAGCACCTCCTCAACAAACTCAACCATGGAGAAATCAACAAGGAACGGGGTATCAACCTCAAGGGCAAGGTATGAATCCGAACTTCCAACCTCATCGCCAACCTCCCCAATACCCTCAAAACCAAACCTACTACCCTCCATATCAACAATTTCAACCAACACAGTCTTCTTACTACCCTTCTCAAAACCAATCATATCCACCACCAACACAACCACCTCATCAATCTTACTACCATTCACCACAATCATATAACCATCCACCTCAATATCCACCCAATAACCAAACACATCAAGCTCCACCACCTCAACAACCACTACCTGCTTTACCCGCTCCTCTAGCCGTACTTGCTCTCCCTGCCCCTCCTTCACAAGAGCCATGGATGGCTATGTTCCAAGAGTTCAAATTGGACAGAGATGCTCAGAATGCTACAATCAAACGCCTTGAAAATACCATTGGGCAAATGGCGGGATCAATGAATGAAATTCAACAGAGCATACAAATGAGCAAGCTTCCGGCTCAAGGCTTGCAGCCACATCCAGCTCATGCAGTGACGGTCCTTACCATACCTCAATCGTCATAATTAATTGAAGAGCAGCCCTCACAATTGCAAGACTTGGTTCATTCTGAGGAGCAGTCCGTAACAAAGCCTGATTCCGAGCCTCAACCACTACAAGCTCAAGACATCACGGAGTTGAGAAATGAAAAGATTTTCGATAACAAAGATGAAATTCCCGAGAGCACTTCTCAGCGGGCCGCTGGAGCCCAGAGGGTCGCTGGGCCTCAGAAAAATCTTTTGCCGAGAGCATTTTCCAGCGGGCCGCTGGCCCTGGACGATTCCGGCAGGAAGACTATTTCAAAGTCTATTTTAGAGTCTCAACTCCATAAATCTCCAAATCCTTATGTTCCGCCTATTACTTTTCCGAGTAGGGTGAAGAAGGAGAAGAAGGATCACAAGCCTATTTGTCATCTTAAATCGTTTCCCAAACGAGGTGATCCGGGAAGTTTCAATTTGAATGTTATTTTGGATAGTGGGGAGAGTGTCTTGGGAATAATGGACTTAGGGGCAGCAGTGAACTTGATGCCACATTCTATCTTCGAGAAATTGAGCTCCAAGACTCTTAAGACAACTGATATTCGCATCGAGCTAGCGGATGACACTTTAAGTTGTCCCTTGGGAATTGCGGAGGATGTTGCTATAATCGTTGAAGGCATTCAAGTTATTGCTGATTTCGTCATGCTTGATGTGGGGCGTGGAGCGAGGAGTGCGAAAGGTCACCTTCTTTTGTTGGGATGACCATTCATGGCTACTACGCGAACTCGTATAGATGTTGCATCTAGCACATTGAGCATGGCCGGTGAAGGAGGTTCGGTAACATTTTCGGTATTTGAGAATAAACCTTCTACCTCTCTTTCTAATTATTTTATCCAAAAATGTTCATATATGCATATTTCTGACAATGTGGATGAGGATAGTGTTGAGCAGGAATTAAAAGCTGATATCCAAGAAGAGGAGCTCATTGACGAGGATTTCTTTAGTTGTGTGGATGAAGCGGAATGCATTGAGGAGGAAGAGTTACTCATCGAGCACGATTCGAGTGACTTGAAGGAAGTCGAGGGAGTGAAGGAGTTTTTTGTGATGAGCTTTATAGAAGAAGATACATCATTTCCGAATGTGCATGATGAAGCTTACGTTGAGGAAGAGCCTTGGTTTGAATGGCAAGCTTATGAAAAGTTTGATGTGGATCCTCAAGTAAGTGTGGGGGAGATGAGCATCGAAGATGAACAAATCCTTGATTGTCGATCGGAGGTGGAGGAAAAGCCCGAAGTTCGATTGAGAATGATTGATAAATTTCTCAGGCCCGTGAATGCTTTCAAGGAGATCATTAGATTCCACACGTCGCTAGCCGCGACGGGATTTGGTTAATGCACATTCCGTCGAGCTAATGACGTTAAACAAGCACTTCGTGGGAGGCAACCCACGGTTTTGTGAATTCTCATTTTCTTTTAATTAATTTTCATTTCAATTTTCTAATTTTTCTTTTTATTTTGTAGGATTAAAAAAAAAAGAGAGAGAAAAGAAAAGTCGAGAGCTCAGGCCAGCGGTCGCTGGGCCTGAGCGGGCCGCTGGACCCGGACAAAATCAGAAACGTGCATGGTTTTAAATTCATAATCGGCGCTTCCACCCACAATTCATCTACCGATTCTCTCCTTCATTCTCTAATTCCTCCAACCCACCTTTGTAGTTTTGGTAAGTTTGGTAAGTAAGTTCGTTTTATTTTTCTTGTTATTTTGGTTTTTAGTTAGTTTTTGGTTTTTACTTTATTTTATTTTCTTTAGTAGGTATTATGCTTGGTTTTCTTTGTTTTTGTTTGTGTAGGTAACTTGCTTATGGGGTTTTTTGAGGATTTGAAGCTTGATTGCCGAATTGTGTTGTCATTAGTGAAGCTTTCTCATCCCTTTCTCTTTACTTTTATTGCAATGGGGACATTGCATGCATTTAAGTGTGGCGGGGGGGGGGGGGGGGTAGAAATTTTGTGATAGGATTTATTTTTGATTTATTTGTGATTTGTTTGCTTAATCCTTTTGTGAGTCTTTCAACATCTATGTGGATTGGTCAAGCATGAGTTTTGTTGTGATGATGAGGCTAACGATGATTGCTTGTTTTGATTGAAAACTTACTTGTGAGCATGTTAGGACTCGATAGAATTGATTGGTAAATGTAGACTTTAGCATCCACGAACATGAATCACCTCTTTACCCTATGTTGTGAGATTTTGAGCCTTGACTAAATGCATGATGATAGTCAAATTCCTTTCTTGTGTGTGAATGTTCAAGCATGCATAATTGTCTCTAGAACTTGCCTTGGTTTCTCCCTCGAGATTGCATCGTGTGCTTAAAAATGAAGAAATGATTCTAGGCCATCTTTCATAGCCTTTTCTTTCCCTTTTACCTTGTCCAAATTTGAAACAATAAAATCCTAGTTAGCCCCTTTGAGCCTTGGAGATCTATTACTTAGATCTAATTTCTTTGGAAAGCCTTAGGTAAGGAATTAACGTTGGAATTGCATCGTGTGCTTAAAAATGAAGAAATGATTCTAGGCCATCTTTCATAGCCTTTTTTTTCCCTTTTACCTTGTCCAAATTTGAAACAATAAAATCCTAGTTAGCCCCTTTGAGCCTTGGAGATCTATTACTTAGATCTAATTTCTTTGGAAAGCCTTAGGTAAGGAATTAACGTTGGAATTGAGTTTTGGTTTGGATTGGGAGTGTGTTGTTGGAAAAATCTTTTGAAAAAGAGAAGAAAAGGATTAGGAAATTGGATTGAGAAGTTAGAACCTCCTACTCATATAAGCTCTATATATATGTAAAAAATAAAAAAAAAGATAGAGAGAGAATAAAATAAATAAATGAATGAATAAGAGCATAAATGAGTAGGAAGTAAAATAGAGTTTTTGAAAGAAGTTTGGTGATGAATTTGAAGTTTTTGCCATGGTTTGAAGTAGTGTGGGGGGATCAAGAGTTGTTGAAAAGAAAGAAAGTTGAGTGAATTGAAACCTTTGGGATTAACTCACGTTTGCCAAAAATTCCTCACCTACCAAAGAGCCTACATTATAACCAATAATAAGTCCTTTTTGATCTTTGTTTTGAGCACACACTTAAGCAATGGAGAGGTGAGACGATTTGCAAGCTTATGGTAGACATTGTGTTTGTCTTGAATTGAGTGATTTGTTTTTCCTACCTATACACTTGAGAGATGAGGGTTTACTCATATAATTTCCATGTTGTGAGGATTCTTGTTCAAAGAGGCTAAATGTTGAAGTTTGCTATGAAAAGTTTGTTGGGAAGTTGCATGTTTCACTTGTATGCTTTGTAGAAAATACTGAAGCCTAATGCATTGTCACTTCGTAATTCATCGCTTGATATCATATCTTGAGTATAGTTTGCTTGAGGACAAGCAAAGGATTAAGTGTGGGGGATTTGTTTAGTGTGTTTTTGTTTGATTTTTACAGTTTGGTGTGAGTTTGTTTTCGTATGTTTTGTTCATTTTTATGTGTTCGTTTCGTGTGTTTTAGTCAAAGTTAGGTTCGTGAGGAGTTTTGGAAGAGAAAAGAGAAAAGGAGCATAAAAACGAAGAAATGAGCAAAAAGTGAAGATCAATTTGGGATGAACTAAAAGCATAATATCGAAGAGGAGTTCGATAGGAGCGCATAGGAAAAAACGGCGGTCAATTTCGAGTTCGGACGAAGGAGATATGACCGAAACAAAAAAGTTGAGTGCAGCGGGCCGAGTGTAGCACCCAGCGGGCCGCTGGGCCCGTTAGTTTCAAGAAAAACGCGAGAGGGATACTCAGCGGGCCGCTGGTCCGGGCCGACTTGTTATGTTATTTTCCTTATTTGAGTAGGTTTTTGAGATCTATATATATGAAAACTATTGTGAACGTGAGGGATATCTTTTTTCCTAGTTTTTAGCCCTTAAAACTCTAGATTAGTTTATATTAGTTTTTAGTTATTGCTTTGAAGATTATAGCTTTGGATTCAAGATTTAATTCAAGTTCTTTGTTCTTTCTTTCATCTTTGATTCGTAAGTTTAATTTGTGCTCTTAGATTAATTTTTTTACTTGCTTTCTCTAATCACTTTATTTAGTTTAAATTTATTTGCTTTAATTTACATTAGATCCATGTTAAGATTTATTTGCTCTAGTTTAGATTTAATTGCTTTCTTTTCAATTCATGCCTAGGTAGATTTACTGCTTTCTTCTAGATTAATTTATTATCCCGGGTGACAGACGGGAGTGCTTTCTACTTGCTTTTATTTGCTTTCAAGTCTAGTTTAATTTATTTGCTTTATATATTTTAAATCCTAGGACTTAATCAAAACTCAAAACCCCCCTGTTTTTACTTGCTTTCTTAGGGTAGATAATCGCACAATTGGTTTCCCTGTTAAGCTTTCCTTGAGATTCGACTTAGGGTTCATCTTACTAGTACTACGATAGACCTAGTCCTATTGCTAGCACTATTTTGGGTGAAACATCTGTTTTAACAAGTATGTCCACACAAACCTAGAACAATCATCTACAATGGTGAGAAAATATCTTTCATCATGAACTGTAACAAGTGAAAATGGCCCCCATACATCACAATGAACAAGATCGAAGATAGACTGAGCAATAGAATCAGAAGGAGTAAAACTGTGCTTCTTTTGTTTTGTAAGAGGGCAAATCTCACATATGGTATGAGTTACATGTTTTATAGGAATAAAAGAGGACAAAAGTTTGAGTTTATCAATGCCCAAGTGGCCAAGTCTACAATGCCAAGTATCAGAACTGATTACAGAAGCAACACTATGAGAACTAGAACTAGGAAAAAGAAGATGTTGATGGAACTACATCAAGGACATAAAGATTGCCGACTCTTCTACCCATCCCAATCGGCATGCCTATTGAAGCATCCTGGTTAACACATTTGTCATGAGTAAAAGACACAGATAAGTTACTTGAAGAAGTAAGACTACTCACAGACAACAAGTTATAAGAAAAGCTGGGAACATAGAGGACTGAATTGAGTTTGAGATGAGGTGAAAGTTCTATGGTTCCTACACTAGAGATAGGTACTTGATGAGAGTTAGGTAGAGTGATGAAAGCTTTACTTAGATCAGTAACATGTGTGAATTTGGAAGAAGAACAACATACATGGCCAGTAGCACTAGTATCTATTATCTAGACATCTTTAGAGTGGCTAAAAGAAGCTATAAATGGTGTTAAAGAGAACATACCACTAAAAGAAGGGCTGAAATCTGATGATCCAGTAGAAGAAGTGGCTGGGGCACTCTCAGTAGTGATCCCTGAGCCCTGAATCTGTGACTGAAGAAAGGAAAATAACTGCTGACATTGGTTAGCTGAGAGAAGATTAGGACTAGAAGAAGCTGGAACATGATTGGAAAGTTGAGAATTGCTTCCACCATCACAATGAACCTGAGCATCCACATGATGAACTGACTTCTGCATGTGCCTACCTACATCATTAAAAACACCACGACCCCTTCCTCTGCCAAAACTAGGGGGATATCCATGTAATTGAAAACATCTATCCAGTGTATGGTTAGGTTTCTGGCAATGAGTACATAAAACTCTATCTCTTCCTCTACCGGGAGTGTTAAAACCCTGAGCAGCATTAGCAAGTCCTGGCATCTCACTCACTGGCGGAGCCACAACAGCCAAAGGAATCCCAATTCCTTTCTGCCTTTCCTCTTGTATAACTAGAGAGAATATCTTGGATAAACTAGGAAATGGATCAAGACTTAAGAAATGAGACCTTATGGCAGCATATACATCATTCAACCCTATAAGGAAATGCACAGCAAAATCTTGTTGCTGGTGATTCCTCCATTTTTGTGAAGCATCACACCTACACCCATTACAATCACACCAACTTTTGGGCTGGGAATCTAAAAATTCATCCCAAACAATTCTTAGATTAGTGTAGTATGTGTTCACATCATCAGAACATTGTCTCAAATTGTATAGTTGTTGTTTTAACTCATACACTCTAGCAATATTACCTTGAGAAAATCTCTCTTTCAAATCACTCCAAATCTGAGAAGCTAACTCTAGATACATCAAGCTAGATCTTATCTGAGGCACTGTCGCATTTCAAATCCAAGAAACAACCATTCCATTACACCTATCCCAAGCTGATTGAGCTGGATCTAAAACTTCTAATGGTCTCTTCACAGAACCATCAATAAAACCGATTTTGTTTTTAGCTAAAAGTGTTGTTTTCATAGCTCGACTCCAATTCACAAAATTTGATCCATTCAACAGTTCAGTAACTAAAATCATACCCGGATTATCATTGGGGTGCAGATACAGAGGACTGGACGGAGGAATGGGATCGTCTGGTGGAAAACCTTGCAGATCTCGCCGTGGAGGCATTGTCGAGAATCAACCGAGAAGATACAGAAAAATAGATAGAAACGTGTGCGGAACAACCTAGGCTGATGATACCATATTAAATTTGTAACTATAGAACTGAGAGAACATAATTTGCAGAAAAAAAAACTTTCAGTTCATTGAAGAAGATGACTTAAAATCCGTACATGCAAGGTTACGTACTATTCCTATTTAAAGAGAACAGCTGCCAACCTAACTTAACCGAATACACGTGGCTACTTACTAGGCTAAGAAATAAAGAACAAAACGTGAAAGGAAATAACAACTTTAATTAATGCTGAACTGCCTAACTGCCTAACTGCCAAACTACCGAACTGCCGAAGCCGAACTACCGAGGCTGAACTGACGAAGCCGAACTACCCAGCTCTTCTTCTAATCCGAGCTCTTCTTCTTCATTCTGAACTACCGAGGCCGAACTGCCGAACTCTTCTTCACACCATTGATACTCCTACAGCTAGTCCTTCGGACAAGGAGGACAACGCAACATCGACGATAACAAAGGGGCCCAAACCCTCTTCTAGGCAATCTCTTGAATCCAGCATGTTGCCACTAATATTTTCGGGTGCACAAAAACTGCCGTGGAATAGCGCGTGCGGCTGGCACTTCTCGCCATGTCTGGCAAGGCCATGTTTTGGGCACAATGGATTCTCCGTCCTGCTGCTTCTATTCCATGGGTGCAATTCTCGAAGGCGCTTGTCAAACATTTTGGCGATAGCTCCGCAGTGAATGCCTATGAAGCTAAGCATCTTTCTCGTCAAACGGGCTCCTTGGAAGACTATTTAGCGATGTTTGAGGAGCGTATTTTTTCCCCGCCGTAGTATGTGGGCATGTTTTTGAGAGGACTACAACCGGCCATCCGCGATTGGGTACCTGAGTTGGAGATGATGGATGTGTTCACAACCATTTGTGTAGCAAGCTGCATCAACCATAGCAGTAGGCCTCCGGCCGCACCTCAGCGGCCTACATTTTCGTCAGGCATTTTCTTCAGGTCGAGGGCAATGTTTCAGCGACCTCCCAGTAGTGGGTCATCTTCTGATGCTTTGTCCAACCACCCACCCCAATCTAATGCGATTCACAACTTGCGTCGCCTGACAGTCGCTCAACAGGAGGAGTATGGTGCCAAGGGTAGATGCTTTCGTGGTGGAGGGCAGTACAACCCACTCCACAAGTGTCCGGCTAAGACCTTGGCGATAATTCTAAATGCTGATGAGGATGAGTAGGTGTGTGAAGGTGAGGATAGTGAGCAGGAGCTGAAGGGTGACACGGACAAGCTGGAGAGCATAACGGAGCTGATGGCGTGCAGATTCTTAAGTTGTTCAGTCGAGTCGGGGCAAGCCACTTCTTTAGTTCCGCTCAGGCTGCTCGCGCTCCACAACTTCCTATTAATCCAATAGCGGAGTTCACGGTGGGGTTGAGGGGTGGAACAAGGGTGATCTCACGAGGTGTTTGTAAGGTGATATCTTTCACCATTGTTGATCGATTGTTTCATATTAGTTGTCATGTTTTTCCATTGCAAAGTGTCGATGTTATTTTGAGGCTCGCACAACTAGGCGATGTGATTGTCAATTGGGCAAAATTATCAATGGAGTTTGTAGTGAAGGGGCAGCAAATTCGTCTGCGGGGGAATCCCTTCCTCATTATGAGAGCGTGTGGGCAGGCAAATTTTAGCTCTCGTGTTGGGCGACGACACATGGTTCCTTTGGGTTATGGAGGGTGCAGGGGCACTGTCCTTTCCGACATCACCAGCCCTAACCGTTGAACAACAAGATGAGTTACAGAAGGTGATTTCGGAATGTCTAATTATAGCACAGGTTCTAACAGGGTTGCATCCATCACGCCGAAGTGCCCACCGAATTGTGTTACATGAGGGTGTTTTCCCCGTATCTGTGCGACCTTATTGTGACAATCATGCTAAAAAAAACGAGATAAAAAAGTTTGTAGCTGAGATGTTAGCTGTTGGAATTATTCAGCCGAGTAGCAACCCCTACTCGAGCCCCATTTTGCTCATACGCAAGAAGGAGAGGTCTTGGCATTTTTGTATGGATTACCGCACCCTGAATAAAGTGACGGTGGCATATGTATTAAAGTTGCCGAAGGGTTCGAAGGTGCATCCAATTTTTCATGAGTCGTTGTTGAAATCGGCGGTGGGTCACGCTCAGGTTTCATCATCTTTGCTGGAATAGTTGTTGGCAACCAATCCGCCTTTCTTACCAGATGAGATTCTTGAGCAGCGATGGATTAGGCGTAATGGCGCAGATGTGGAGCAGGTTTTGGTTCGTTGGAAAGGTTTGGAGCTGGAAGAGAGTTCGTGGGAAGATGTAGCTGTTATGATGGGCCAATTTCTAGAATTCGGCCTTGAGGTCAAGGCTGTTTCGACGGAGGGGCAATTGATAGAGTTGCATCGAAGAGTTTATTCGAAAGAAGAAGAAGAAGCCCGTCCCTGTTATTCCAGCTGCTACTGTTGGTGTTTAGTTATTAATTAGTGGTTATTATTATTATTATTATTACTTATTTTATTTTTTTTGGGTCAAGTTAGGGTATGGGCTTTCATGTTATGCATGGGCCTTTAATACTCCATATTTATAGGTCTTTTATCAAAGGATAGACTATCGAATATTGATCATTGATTTGCGGGCAGTTGCTGTGGCAGAACTTCGGTTCTGAGTTTATCGTTTATTTACTTCCGTATTATTTCTTCTCGTGAACTTCACTCTATCATCATCAAATTCATGAAATTCACGTCGAGAGTTACTACCACGGTTTGTTTTGCTTTTCCTCCTATCAACATGTCCTCTCTTGTCTTCATCTCTCTCTCTAGAAGCTCTGTCTCTTTTTCTTCTCTCCCGGTCCTCAGACTCCCAATAGTCTTCACTTCACCTCTTTCTCTTTTAACCGGAGACCTCTTTCCGAGGTTCTTCAACGAAATCGGCGCACTCAGTGTATAAAACCCGAGGTAAACTGAGCGATGAAGGCGGCGGAGCAGAAGGGGTGACAGAGGGGAAGGGCAATTGAGGTAGTGAGAGAAGAGGAACGAATGAGGGAGACGGTGGTTAGGATTGAATGGGCAGGGGACAAACGAAACGGCGGCGGAGGAGGAAGTGGCGGAATCGATTGCTGCTGGGAGAGAAGAGAGGGCGGTGGTAGAGAGGTCAAGAAGAGATGAGAGCTCGGAGAGAGCGCTTGTTACGGACGGTGGCGGCGGAGGCGGCTGACTTGGATAGTAGGACGGAAGGAACGTGGCGGTGTGCTGCGGTGGCAGCAGCGGCGGAGGTGCCCGGTTCATGGCGGAGGTGAACTGAGAAGTGAGAGTTGTCAAACTTGTTCAAGTCGCGTTTCTTTCATATCGGGTCACATTTAAGGTCGGAAAAATGTGGGCCGGGCATGAATTAAATTCTGTTTTCGCTAAGATTATGTGGGCTTATTGTTTGGGCTCAAACTTCAAGGTAAGCACACATTTTCTTGGGTTAATATATTAATCAGGCCTATTAACATCCTTTTTTTTTAATTCCTACATTCTCAAAATAATTTTATTTTTCATTATTATGCGAAAAAAAATCATTTATTTTGGAACAATAAGAGAATAGATCTCCATAAAACTTGAGAACAAAAAATAACACTCTTAAAAACCTTCCCAATTATATATATTATGATTATGCTACTGTACATCAAACCATATTACTACTATTTTCTCACAAGTCCCAAATTATTTCACTAATAACACAAATTTACATCATGTTTAAAACATAAAACAATTACAAACACCACCTTTTAACATTTTCATGAATCCACTTCCTCAGATCCATTGATATATATCTATAATTACTATCTAGTTACCGGCCGGCAAAGACACGCCGACGTGCTTTGGCAAATTCCTAGTAACTAGAGCCGGGCAACGACGAATGCTGAGTAGTTTAAGTTGTGGCATTCCACCTTCTTTGACCACAATACTTTTCAAGAAATACATTCCCTTTAAGGAGAGGGCTCTGAGGTTTGGGAAGCCGTCATGCAGTATTTCCATCCTCTCGTCCAAGCACGCGTAGCCAGTTAACTTAAGGTACTCCAGCACTGGCAGCTTCCCCAGCTCCGCCATTGGATCTTCCTCCATAAACGTCTCCACCAACGTCAGGTGTGAAAGATTTGGCGGGAAAACGCTCCACGCCGGGCACCTTCTCATCCCGCCTCTCAGCTTGAGCCTAGTGAGATTGGGGAGATTGAAGAAAATTGCTGGCTCGATATAAAGAGACAGATCCCATAACAACTGCAGCTTCACAAGATTCTCCATCTTTTCTAGGGTTTCTCTCGCTCTTCTCAGCTCGCCGTCGCTCTCTCTCTCTCCATCATACAAACCTAATTCACGAATAGGGCAAGTAGGAGGTAGGGTTGAGCTGCATTTCATCAAATCTTCTAAGCTGATATACTTCAAAGTCTCGATATTTCTCCAACTCTCCATGCAGATCAGTCCATGCACGTGAACTGCCCTAAAGTAACGCAGCTTCTCCATTTTAAGTGCCACGTGCGGCAGCTCCACGTCCATGCTCCTCGTATCGAGAACTTCGAGCTTTTTAAGGTCGTCGAACCAGCTAGGAATCTTGAGCGGTTCTTCCGAACCGCTACGTATTCTCAAGAACTTCAACCCGATCAAAGAGCGGAAAGAATGAGGAAATCTCTTTAACCCTACTCCTTCCAAATACAGCGTCTCGAGCAGTCGAAAACCTTTCCAAAAACGGAAAGGAGTCTTCACGTAGTCGTCGAAGCCGCCGCCATGCACGTTAACCACGAAAAGAGAACGAAGATGTTTATTCTGATTCAGAGACAGAATCTCAAGATTCTTTCCGCCGTAGAAAACACGGTGACGAGGTTTGTACGGGGATTCAGTAGCAAAACCCTTGTCTTCCTTCACTATCTCGAACCCTATTTCCTCCTTCGCTTTAACCATGCATACGTCGTGGAAAAGATCATGGAGGTGACACGTCTTAATGCGATCATCCACCGTTAAATCCTTGATCTGAACCATGTTTCGATTGATCAGTTCATCCAAATAGCCTCTCGCTATCTCCTCCACTGTTCTTCTTCCTTCTTGTTGGATTAGCCCCTGCCCCATCCATATATGGATAAGCTTTTTAGTGGGGATGTTCGCATCTTCTTTGAACGATGCAAACCCCAAAAAGCATAACTTCAATTGTGGAGATAGATTCTGGTAGCTGAGTTCAAGAATTGTGGATATGCTGCTTTCTGCTCTACCGGAATGGGAGTTTACTTGATCTAAGACTTCTTCCCATCCATTCTTTGTCTGTGTTTCGACTAGTAACCCTCCTGCTACTGTGATTGCCAACGGAAGGCCGTTGCATTTCTCCACGATCTTTCTTCCGATTTGCTCTAGCTCTTCTGGGCATCGGTTGTGGCTGCTGTGGATGAATGCTTTCTTCAAGAACAATTCCCAGCTCTTGTCGTGGTCGAGAACTTCCATCTCGAGTGCGTAATCACTGTACTTTGCGATGACCTTGTTGCGAGTTGTGATCAGTAATCTACTCGCCATGCCTGTTTGAGAAAGAAGTAATTCAAGATACATGAATATAGCAGTTTTATTATGGTTCCAAAATTAACTAAAATAAGTTCCAACAGTACGCGAGGAATGAATTAGCCTATATATGAAGACTTAATTAATTTCCAACATATCGAACTCCCGACTTCCATATTAACACAAAATATAACAAACGAGTGCAAAATAAAAAACAATTGAAAGGCTACGTATTTATATATAGACATATTGTAAAAGCTCGTGTGCAAAACCAGAATTATAACGAAAGATTGTCTATTTTGGAGCAATTTTTTCCCTATCAAATTTCACAAAAAGAAAATATACACATCTATAAAGACTATAATAATATTAATGGATTTTGATGCTCGCATGATATTATTTCTAATATTTTTGTTTCTTTATAAAGCGAAGTGATAGCAACTTTGAGTAGAGTAGCAAAATTCATACGAACCTTGTTCATCTGGGAAGGCAGTGATGAGAGATTCCAAATGCTCCGTCTCCCACACATCATCAAGAACTACGAAATACTTCTTCCCCTCCAGCTCTTGGTGAAGCTTTTCTAGAAGCTTCTCTCTCACCCACATCCTATCATCCTTGCTCCACGTCTCCATCTCCTCCCTCACCTTCCTCTGCTCCTCATCACTCCTCGGCACCTGCAGAATCAGCTGCTTCATCGTCTCTTTCGCGTCAAACCCACTCGAAACCACAACCCAACCCCGCCACCCGAATCCACCGGAAGAAACGACGTCGTCATGGTTGTATATTTTCCGTGCAAGCGTCGATTTCCCGATCCCGCCCATCCCCTCGACAACTGCCACCGAGAGACCCCTCTTCCCCTCGTTCAGAATCGAGCCTTCGAGAAGCTTCCGCACATCGCCATCCATGCCCACAAGGTGTTCTTCGATTTGCCAAGCAGGGATCCGCCGCCGCGACTCCGCCTGCGAGTGGCGGACCGACTCCGCCGCGTCGTCGAGGTCTCTGATCCCATACATCTGGCGGCTCTTGCTGATGGCGTCGAGGCGTTTCTGGATGGTCTTGATCTCGTTGCCGACGCGGTTGACGTAGTGGACGTGTTTGGGGATGGTGGAGAATTTGCCGAGCTTGCTTTTCTTCTCGACCTTGAACAGTGGCAGAGAGTCAAAATTTAAGTCGAAAGGTGATAAAATCAAAAATTTTATCTAAACAAAGTTGCTAAAATTAAATAAAATCTAAAAATAAATTTTTTAATCTAAAATTAATTATTGTAAATAATTTTTGGTTCGAAGTTGCTAGTGCTCCGTCTAGCACCCCCTCCCTCGGCCACTGACCTTGAGGAGGAACATCTCGATGGCGTCCTTGGCGTCGAGGGCGACCTCTCTGATCTCGGTGATCCAGTTGCGGACCCTCTCGTCTTCGGCTTGCTTCTTGTTAGCGTCTTTGAGGAAGCACTGCATCCGCTTCAGCTCGTCCCTCAGCAGCTCCACCATTTCTCTCACGTCGCGTAGAAAATTCACCTTCTGCACCAGCAGATCGCCCAGCAGTTTCACCACCGATGAGACTGCCCCTTCCACTGCCATCTCTCTCTCTCTCTCTCTCTCTCTCTCTCTCTCTCTCGGTTTACTGTGAAGAGGAAAGGGAATAGCTAGCTTTAATTTGCATGAGTTCTATTGGCTTGATTACAAGGGACGACTATTGTCTATGTCTGCGTAGATGACGATTATATAGAGTGAAGGAATACTTTTGCAACTAAAGAATTCGAATATCGTAGTCGGTTTTAGTTATTCTTATTAACTAGTTTAGTGCCCGTCGAAATTCGACGGGGCTCACTTCTCGTGTAAAATAATAATAATAAAATTATTTATTTTGAGAGTATAGTTTGTAAGGATGATCCATTCGAAAAAATAAAATTAAACTGAATTAGAAAAACATGAAGAAAAAAAAAGAAGATCAGTGAGGTGTGACATTTTTCGATTAGTTTTACTCGTTTTGAATGTCAAGTAGCCCGTGATCATTGTAATAAAAAAATAGATTATGTGAGGTCCTGTTTTTCGTATAGTTATACTCATTTTGAATGTTAGGCCGTCAAGTATATCAGTTAAAATTATTAATTTAAAAGCTGATGAATTGAAATTCTATAATTAATTAAATATATAATTCATAATGATTGATACAAGGACATATTTTCAAAATAAAAAAGAAAGATTTCTATAAGGAGCCGGGAGCCCAAAAGCTCGATTATACACACCATTTTGATCTACAATATAGAGACTAGCATAAGGTGTTCATGACAGTTAAATTAAACGGTGGTATTGTTGAAAGTTGTATTCAACTGATTCCATTATATATGTAAAGCCCTCCGTCGTTCGATTATTGAAGGATAGAATGTAAAGCGTTCGCCATTTAGATGATTGTTGAAGAAAGTTGGCATTTCTCGGATAGTTTTACATGTGTTCAATTCAAGTCGTTCATTTACTCTTCTAAATATTGATTAAGGATTACTCCATCATATATGAATTTTCATATCGATGAAGTCATTTTCTCAAAAATCGATTTAGTACCATCATACATATAAGCTTCTTCATCTGTCCGTCTTTACTCTAAACAAACTATAAACTGTAATCAATTAGGCAAAATTATGATAATTTAGCAAAATAATCACGAAAAATCAAGATTGATTAACCTTTATTTTGCTATTATAAGTTGAATTAATTAAACATATATTACTATGAATTAATTAAAGATATGTACCAAGTTAAAGATATATATTAATTAGATTAAAGTCAGTATTTATCTTAAATGTAAAGTCAATTGTTGTTTACCCTAGAAAAAATAGGTCAAATGGATAGCATTTCGTGTAGTTGTATTCATTATAATTTATAAATATTAAGCCGTCCGTTTGTTATATAGTAAAAATATGTTAATGATGGATATCAATCATCGCATTTCTCAAGTAGTTGTATTCTTTTCAAACTTCTCATTGTATACGTAATAGAAGAATAGATTAGGGATTGATATCACTTGACGATTAGTGTATTTATTTTGAATGTAAGTCGCCCGTTGTCAATGCAATATAAATAGGTGAATTAGTGATCGATATCATTTTTCAGATAATTGTATTCATCTTGAATATCAAGTTGTCCGTCGTTCATTGTGAAAGTAAAATTGGTCAAGGAAGAGTAACATTTCTCAGACAGCCCCTTGTTTAATACTCTCTCCTGTCCCATTTATAAAGAGATAAATTCCATTTATATAAAAAGATAAGTCCCTTGTTTATAGAAATTTATAGTCTAAAAAAAAGTAATGAAGTCCAAAAAAAAAATGATATCATTAAAAAAGAAGAATAAATTTTAATTATAAATTAGTACAATTATTAATTAATACTAATATCCAAAAAAAATTCTAAAAAACTAAATTTTAATTGTAAATCATCAAATAATAATTATAATCCATATAACTCACTACTAATCACATTCGTTTTAATTTTCATACTACAAAAAGTTATCTCCTTAATTAGCGGGATAGAGATAGTACAATAAAAAGAAAAAATAAATAAAGAATAATATTTCTCGAATGGGTAGCATTTATCGGTTAGTTGTTTTTATTTTGAATGTGAAGTCGTTCGTTGTTTAACGTAATAGAAAAATAGGCAATTAGTGATAGCATTTCTTCATAAGAATATAATCAAGTTGGCCGTCGTTCGTTGTAAAAAAATTGTTTAAGGTGGTGTAACATTTTGACAATCTCGTTGCTCAATATAATAGAAAACAGTCCAATATACAAAGTCTAATATTTATCTATCTCTGATCAAATTTATCAATAGAAAAACTTGTATAAAATGAACCATCTTAATTTATTTTTAATGTTATGATATTTGTCATTGCATATTCTTTAAAATGATAAAATAGAATAGATATAGATGACACTAAATCAATTAGTTAAATCATATATAAAACTAAATTAATTAGAACATTAAAGTTAATGTATACATGCATAGATTTTTATTTATTTATTAATTTCTACATAATATCTTATTACGTACTTATTTTTATTAATTGTTGGTATACACTATACACTTCATCAAGTATCTTTCTGCTCCTATACAATAATAAACTAATAGAGAAAAAACAAAATTTAATTATGTTAAAAAAATAATCTAAAAGAATAGGAATCGTGATTTGTTTAGATTTATCACAAAAAATAACTAATAGAAAATCATTTGATTTTTATGAATTAATTAAAGATATATATTACTATGAAATCATTAAAGATATATATCAAATTAAAGATATATATTAATTAGATTAAAATATTGATTAATTAGCCAAAATTATGAGAATTTAGCAAAATAATCAAGAAAAATCGTGGTTGATCGACCTTTATTTTGCTATATATATATAAATAAATAATACTCCCTCCGATTTAATAGACATAAAAATGTTAGTTGAATGTGATATTAGTGGAGAGTGGTGTCTATTTAAATGTAGAAAGAGGCTCATTTTAATAATAAATATGGTTAAAATGGGGTATTTTTGAAAATAAATAGAAATATTGTTGTCAAATCATGAAGAATGCAAAAATAAAAAGTGCATAGCCCTGCAAAATCGTCCCTAAAAAAAATAGTGCATTGTCTAGTGAATCGAAGGAGTATTTCTATCTCGTTCAAAGCGTCTTTTCTTATTGGTTGTGTAGATTGTTCCACTTTTCCACACTTTACATTTTCATCTTAACTAACGTTTTGATCAGAACATTAGTAGGAGTATTTAGTAGGGTAGTACCATTACGTACCAATCAATACACGTACATTACGGCGTATTTGTAACAATTTTTATTCGAAAAATTGTATCATTGGCATTGGGTGGCATGAGTAAGTTTGGGTAAGTTGTGGTGCGTTCATTGACTTGCTTTGGACTAAAGAATTCTCTAACGTCGTAGTCAGTTTTAACTATATCAAAAAAATTTTATTTTAATTTGTAGGATAATCATTACAGATACGTCTTAAATATACGTACGTGTAACAAATTAAATTAAATTTGAATATATCATTTGGTGGCGTGAGTAAATTGCAAGAGTGCCGTGTACGGTGTACATATCATTGACTAATTGTTTTAAACCCTTATCTGACGTAATGTGATCCATTATTCGACAATTAATAACGACTTTGATGTTTGAATTTTAGGGTCGCCACAATTTTTCTTTTTACTCTGTGCAGCCAGCTAGAGTATACTATAGTGGCATAATTAAAAATTATACTAGTGTGTTGAGTAGCCCAACATTGGCCTTATCCATGCTGTAAACCCCAATTTTTAACTTGCATCGGTCAGGTGCTGGAATCTTGACCGAGCCATTTTTCTTACTACTACTACTTTACTACTGTAGTCTGTATACATTACAGTTTACAACCTGTCATTCCTTATTTGAAGAAGTTTTGAAAATTTGTGGACATACTCTATCTAAAGTCGCAATCCACGTGGCGGATGATATCTTTATCCTCAAATAATAATCCCAAAGATATCCTAAAATTTAATTTTATTATTTTTATATTATTTTTTATTCTTTCCGTCCCATTTTACTTGTCCTGTATAATATGGATTGTCTCATATCACTTGTCTGTTTCTTAAAATGAAAATTTTAGTATATTAATTATGGCCATAATCATAGGGATGGTAATTTGGGTTTGGGTTTTCGGGTAAGGACAAAAATACTCGAGCCCGAACGGATTTTTGGGTACCCAAAACCCGAAAAATTCGGGTTCAGTTTGGAGTCGGGTAGTGAGATTTGAAAATTTCGGGTATCGGTATACCCGAACCCGGAAAAAAATTCCCGAAATCCCGAAATTTATATTTA